>JAKMXF010000328.1:296104-317059 GCA_024704765.1 Oopsacas minuta | reverse complement strand
TTCTGAAGGGATTCCCCTTTCTTGTACCGACTCCACCAACGTCTGATTGTGCTAATATCTGGCCCTATTAACTTAGCGCATTTTCTTTGCGTAAATCCTGCTTCTAACATCCCAATAGCTCGATTTCGAGAAGATAGAGGATGCTCTTTGACCATATTTAATAGACTAATTTTCAAGAAAAAAGCAAAGTTTAATTTTCGTATAAATATAGGCACGAGTTAGATGAAATAGTATTAAAGATTATGTGTATTGATAACTAAAAGGTAAGAGATTAAGATACATTAAACTAGATTCATTTTACTAGTGTAAATATAAAGGTTATTCTTAAATATAAATATAGCGCATCAATCATTATACACCCTGTATATTGAAACGAGCACCAAAATTAACAGCGAAAGCTTGTTGGCCCTCAAGCTTAGAACGGCAAAATGTCAGTTTTGCATTGGAAATTTTTCATGAGACAACATCTGCCGGCCTATTAGCGTGGAAAATCGAAAATGACACCAAACACATCAATCAAACAGTAGATTTTCTTGATCTTATTAACTGGGTACGGAAAATATTCAATGTGAACTGGGTTGGGAAAAATATACGTTTTAATGATGAATTTTCAGCCCCAATATACCCAGACGATTTTCGGTTGCTCTTTTTGAACAACGTGGTCTCCTGGTTGCATAGTTGGGTTAATCTACCTTTTTTGTCCGGAAAATTAACACCACAAACCTTTACCAGCTTTAGATACATCTGAGGTATTACCACTACTAGTCAAACAACTAACTGAAAATTGTGGGCACCAATATCTTCTTACTGCGAGAATACAAATGATGCTTTAGAACACCATTTTGGATTATACAGACAAATGTTAGGGTCTCACTATCAAATATCTTTTAACCAAGTTTTAGAAAGCGAACGAAGACTACAATTTTCCAACCTTTTCAAAGTTTTTGATATAAAATATGGTTTGGCAGATAACGTCCCACTAGAAGAATACCTTATACAATTCGCAGACGATTGTGAGTGTATAAGTGACGAAAAGCAACTCGATATAGAACCTTATGTGACTATATTGGATGATATCTCGCTCATTGAATTAGAAGTTTCTCAGATAGAATGGCTCATCTATATAGCAGGATATGCAGCCTTCTCTTTCATAAAAAAGTAAAATACTTGTCAATGTTGTCACGATCTTTTAACAACAGATCGACTCCTAGAAGTTAATAATGACTTTGGTTCTCAATATACTTTGATTAATTTAGTAGATCGAAGTTCTCTTAAATATCCTTCTTCTTGTGTAGTAAAGTCTGTTACTATCTTGATAAAACCTTTCTGATGATAGAGAACAGTGATTCCCTCATCAAGAAATTCTATTCTGCACAGTCCGGGAGTTTCTTGGTACTCATTTCTATGACAATCATTTCAGAGAAATATACTGATGTTTGGAATGATTGTTGCTCCTGTGGCGTTTGGAAATCGGGAAATATTGAAGAAATTGTGTGTTACATGGTCAAATATAATCTTGTCGAAGAGAGTCCGCAATTACAACTTTATGGTTTTAAATAGGGATAATACTAAGCTTAAAAATACAAAAATTATTCTTTGTTCTTTTTTAGATCATTTTACTGTTAGAAGTTTGTGTAGAAGACTGAAGCTATTGTATTGTTATTCGATTTGTTATGTTCAGCTGGACGTTTATGACAGTATAATATATTACTGTTACTACTACCAAGAGAATGTATTATGTTATTTGTTGTATACTACATATACGTATTGTAGTGTTAAATATATGGTTTGACTTATTAAAATCTATTATGTTGACTTTTAATATTCTAATATTAAATAAATCAGGGCGGGTGCGGTAAATCATTTAAACTGATGATTAATAATTAGCTGGGAGCGCAGTAGAGGGGAACATGCACATGTCAGAATTTACAGTTCTGATCCTGTCAGAATATTTAGTTCTGCACTTGTAAGAATCGATTTTTTAGAGTTCTGCACTTGTCAGAATAGATATTTTAGAGTTCTGTAATTTTCAGAATGGATATTTTAGAGTTCTGCACTTGTCAGAATGGATATTTTAGAGTTCTGCACTTGTCAGAATGGATATTTTAGAGTTCTGCACTTGTCAGAATGGATATTATAGAATTCTGCAACTGTCAAAATAGTTTTTATCGAGTTTTGATTTTGTCAAAATGATTTTAATCGAGTTTTTGTGCTTCTATTTGGGAGAATTAATTTTTGTATTTAGTTCGACACTATTTAGTAGTTTATTGTCTTGGATTGACGTATTTAAATATCACCTTCCAGTAATTCTTTAAATATAGCTGTATTATAAAAACACCTGGCCAGTTATCTAAATAGTGTACTGAAATGCCTGCTCTTCTCAGCTCAAGCAAAGCTAGCTAGATAATCCCATCAAAGTCCAATTCTCCCAGAGTCAAAACTCGATAAAAACCATTTGACAAAGTCAAAACTCGATGAAAACTATTCTGACAAGTGCAGAACTCTAAAATATCCATTCTGACAAGTGCAGAACTAAATATTCTGACAAAATTAGAACAGTAAATTCTGACATGTGCAGCTCCCTCGCAGTAGAATCACACCTATAGCTAATACATTGTACTTTGAAAGTCGATGGTAATTACCCATCCATGGTCCAAAATTTCAATAGAGTGCTATTGCCTTGTATATAGAATACTATGGTTTGATTATTATTGGTTGCGAATGTATGTCTTTATACTAATATACTATGCAAATACTTTCAGCACATGCTGAGTACATTCAATTAAGTGTTTAAGGCGCAAATACGTACCTCATATTTTTGTTTGTATTTGAAATGCACTCTAGTCTTGTAATGACCTTTGACAAACTAGGTACGATAAGTTACGATATATTTTAGCTCTCAACGATGAAGATAGTGAAACCTTCATGGGTAAATTATAAAGGTGAACCTATCATTTCAATCCATTTTCACCCAGACGGCAAAAGATTTGCTACAGGAGGTGTGCTGAATGACTCAGGCCAAGTCAGTGTTTGGAGTACCGCATCCCTCGATTCAGAGTCAGCATCTGAGGGTTTGGAATCTGAATTACCTCATCTATTGTCTCAAATGACAAATCATCATGGTTGCGTTAATTGTGTGCGGTGGAATCATTCAGGAAATTGGTTAGCTTCTGCTGGTGTTGATAAGGGAGTGCTCATCTGGCAGTTAAGAAGTGTTTCTATGCAAACCAACAAGCATAGTGTTGGCCCTCGAGGGCCATACTTAGAATCATGGTCATGTCTATACATTATGAGAGGACATTCAGGTCAGTGGTAATTGTTAAGTATTTGTTTATTAATTAATACCAACTAGCTCGCTTCGCTTGCTAGGTCGCTGCGCTTGCTAGGTCGCTGCGCAACAGCTTATTGCCTTTGGTCGCTACGCGGCTGGATATAATCAGCACGACGTTCCTCAGATTCACAAAATAGGGGAAATTTAATTTATTTATTGATTATCCATGATTTTTTCATTTTTTGTGCAGTCATGATGACGTAATAATTTCAAATGACGTGTGGCATTTGTCAAAATCACGATGTCATCTGTGATTAAATTTCCAAATTTTATCATGTATATTGGCTGAGCAGTGGCTAATATTTCGATTTTCGAAGAACTGGACAATTATTTCATAATTTTGGAATAGTTGTGAATTTTCGTCGAAGGTCCGAACCAGGCCCAAAAATACCCCTGTATGCCAAAAATCAGCCCTGAGGGCCCTCCAGTTTCTTCAATCAATTCTGAAATACGAAATATATGTGGGTTCTTATTCGTATCAATATTCGTTTAATGTTTCTATTACAGATTTTATAGCAACCTGTTGCTACGATTTTTAGAAACTTATGTTGATATCACTTTGCATTTAATATAATATTCTTGTCGACTAAATTCAATTATTTGGCAAATAATCCATGTATACAATTATTCTTGCAAATCGATTACCTTTTGCATTCATATTATGGCAAACAAAAATAGCAATGGTTTGGCAACGGGTATATAATGTAATTACTAACACTAATACTATATTTCCTGTAGTTCAGTATCTAACTAATATTGTCATAATTTGTCATATCACCATTTGAATTTGTCCTGTTGTACGAGTTTTCTACTACCATAAGATTCTACTACTTTGTCTATACGGACCATGGATGCCCAATTGTACGAGATGTATACTAGCTTAGGAATAACAGGGATTCAGTGATACTTCTACGTATGCTAACTACTTTATACTTCACTATTAGTTACGATTATACAACACACTGGCATATATAACCACTGTTTAGTGTTTACCAAGAGGGTTTAATATATTAAGGTATAAAGTATACTTTATTCATAAGTTGATTTTAATTAGTGAAGTAACATATAAACTAGCAGATACTGTCATTAATTTATTGAAATTTAATCTTGATATCCTATGTGGGGCACGGAGTGGTCAGTAGTGATTGTGAAATTATATAGTGGCAGTAGTTTACTGATAGTAGAGTATATATGGATAGACATTTTACTGCGATCAGTAAATCTATGTCTCATGCCTCTTCTACCTTCTTCTAATAATTCGCCTATCAAAACCCAGATCAGTAAATGTCTTGCACTCTTACCCACTCGTTAGCTGCAACCACGATGCTTGCAAAACTAAATTTCAAGAGAACAATTCCAAATGTTTCAATTAGATAACTACCACATTTACAAGAATTAATTACTAAGGGAGCTTTTAATGAAAACTTGTTTATCTTTCTCAAAGTGTGTTAGTGAGAAAATTAAGTTTTGTATTTGTGGAATTTCTAGTTAACAATTACGTAGTTGATATTCATTTGAGGCTGTCTACTGGCATTTTCCCGAAGTTAAGGTGGTACGTGCCTACGTGGTCCATTTCGGTGTTGATTAACTCTAATGCAATATACTGTATGTTCTTCTAGATTCTAGAAGAATTATAATGTGCAATTGGAGCACGATCACTTTGAAATTAATAGTAGGATCCTGCTCCAAAATTGAAGAACGCTTAATGCTCTGCTAGTTTATAAGTTACATAGCTGATTAAATCAACTTATCAATTAAGTATACTGTATATCTGAATATTAAACCCTCTTGATAAACACTAAACAGTTGCTGTATATGCCAGTGTGTGGTAATCAGTATAACTGTAACTAATATAAAGTAGTTAGCATACGTCGAAGTGTGAATGCATTCCTACTGATTCCTAAGCTAGTAGAAATCTCAGAGCAATTGGGTATCCATGGTCCGTATATACAAGGTAGTAAGAATCTCATGGTAGTGGAAATCTCATACTATAGTCCTAAAGGAATTCAGAGTTTGGCATATCCAAACTCAAAATCCGAATCCGGATTTCATACTTACGAGTTAATCGTGTGTAGGCAATTTGCAATCTTCATGTAGTGTTAACAATGATTATCATTTGTGAAAAATACAAAAAGTCATATAAACTTGCTGTCAACGGCTAAATGGAAGTAAGATATTTTGATCCAAATCAGACGATTTTCCATTACTTTAATTCAGTGTTTCCGAACCTTTTTCACGCCGTTACCCAAATCATATCTCTTATTTCGACCTATTACCCATCCGGCCCTCCTAACCAGTGGCAGTCCTAAAGTGTGGCAGATAAGGGATTTGCCCCAGATGAAAATCCTTGCCCCGTCTGCCCCTGATGTCCAACAATTCTTGTAATAAAAACAATTTGCTCTCGGTTGCCAGATCATGGGATTGCCTCGCTTCTAATCGAAATACGTTCTTTTCATGCACATTCAAGAATCATTATATTGAACTGTAGTATAAGTGTATAACTATTATCATATCGAAGAAACAATTAAAATTGTTTGACAAAGGTAAACCAATTAACATCCCGATTACACTACAACAAACAAATCCATTCAATTCAAAATTTCACGGACCTTTTCCCATACCCCTTCGAAGAGCCATAATATTATTTGAAAAGGAAAGAAACTGTCTGATTATAGAGGTTTAAAAGTCAATGCAAGCCTTATGGTTGTGTTATGTTATGCTAGGAATATACTAGATTCAACATACCTAGAAAACTATATTGTCAGATTATGTAGGTAAATAACCTCCATAATTTGACGTTTTTTGATAGACGAAATAAGTCGAATTTACATTACTCGATTATCGTTAAATTGTCGGATAGCGAGGTTCCGGAATATTGGGGTTGTCTTCATTACAAAAACGATCCGCGAACAAAAATAATCTCAGTTTAGGGAAATTCCTGATTACACAGGTGTCAGATTATGGATGCTCGACTTTATTATAAGAAATATATAGAGAAGAGAGTTTGTAAATATTGCAAAAATTCCCTGGATTAACAAGTGAGGGTCTAGCTCAGCTAATACGTATACATATCTGTACAACATAATTTAAATACCTAAAAATACCATAGATTAGCAAATATTTTGAAGCTATCACCAAGTTTAACAAATATGATGTGTTAAATCACCCATTTCGCATCTAGGAAATATTTTCAGGTCGAAAAGATGTCATGTTATCGCCTATAGGCTGATATATTGGAAATGCTAACGCTATTAAACTAATAATTGATCTAGGATTCATAGTTCAATTATGAATTAGTCGAAAATTATTTTTGTAAAAATATCTATAATTGTCATGGTAATGTTCTTGAGTTACAGCTGAATCATTGATTGTACTACTATGTCAATATTCACTTATAACTCGATAATCGTTGCAGTTATAGTCTTATCAAAATAGCCAAATTACATTACATACCCATATTCCCCATACCCTGATTATACAATTTGATGTGATACCTCAGAATATTTTTCCGAAATCTTGAAAATGGCCATAATTGGGCATATTCAGGATTAAGTTACAATGGTACAAGATATCATATCAAACTGTATTATCAGGGTATGGGAATTTGAGCATGTAATATAATTTGGCTATCTTGACTCTAACTGTAACGATTATCAAGTTATGGGTGAATATTGACATGGAAGTGCAATCCATGGTTTCATATTTAACTCAAGAACTAGCCAATTTGATCATGGAAAATTTTGATATTTTGTATTAAAATCTTTTAGAATGTTTCATAATTTAAATTTGAAATATATTGTCGACAGTTATCGTTTAATAGCGTTTCAAACTTGGAGCATTTTCCAACATATCAACCTATTAGGCGAACACGTGACATCTTTTGGACCTGAAAATATTTTCTAGATGTGTGATTTAATTCATTACATCACATTTGTTAAACTTTATTAAAGCTGCAGTATATTTGCCAATATCATGAGATAGTTATACTTCAAATATACTACAATGACTTCTTATTTATCCCTATCCCAGAAAATACTTGTAATATCCAGTCCTTATATCACGTAATTCACCATTTTTGTGACTTTTTTTATTTTATTAGGGAACTGATTTCCACAAAACTGAGGGGGTAGTGCTCTCTTAGTTTGAAAAGAGCCTCTCTTTGCTATGGCAACGTCGTAGAATGCAGCCTAATTGGAACCAAAATGAAGCGACAATGACTCAGCAATATCAAAAATTACTCTACTTTAACTAGTAACAGCCCAGGCAGGCTATTTAATTGCGTATAAAAGTCTGTTAAACATCTTAGAGTTGTACCCGCCCGAACTTTGTGAACCTGTGAGTGGGTTTCTACCAAACGCGAATATGTAAACTTGCATTAGAAACTGCACTAACTATTTCCTTTTCCGAATTATTCCTTTAATTGTTATCTCATGACAAATCAAAACACTCCGTCTCAGTTGTCTTTGTGGGGAATCTTGTTGCTCGCAAACTATTTTATTTGCCCTAATGGCTTGTGGATCGCGGCTTAGAAACATCTATTAGGGAATTCCCTGAATCAGTCGCGTGCTTTGCAGATGTCTACTGAGGCCTGGGCCTCGTCACTAGGTGTTGTAAGAATATACAGTAGCCCTGCTAGACTCAGGCCTACCTAAACAATAAACTCTAGCTACGCCCCTAACCCGGATTTAAAACTCGGTGCACCGAGCTACAGTACATAATGGATATAGTGATATGTTTATTCCTTCATTCTTGTACCGAATACACAATACCCATACAAAATTAGTGGATATCGTGATATATATATTGGTTTTAGTGATATTTTTGGCCCAAAAATCTGTGCCTCCAGCGTTATCACTCTATTCATTATATACTGTATTTTACAAGTATGTGAAGAGAATTATATGATAGATTATGGGGAAATTCAGAATTTCAATCTAGGACAAATTCCAAACTCTGAATTTCTTTAAGACAAACTCACATTTTGGTTTAGGACTAATACCTAAAGTAGGTATAACAAATTCCGATATCTCCTACTTATCTCCAAAACGCCTTATATTTTTGTACTAATTGTATATAAGAAGAAGATTCGGATAAGACCTACTTCGGTTACTACACTAATTTACTTTCCCGAGGGGTACTTCTTATCTGAGTTCTATTTTTGGTTTGCCACCATAATTAAATTCTTTGATTAGTTGCCAACTAATTAAATATGTTTTCATAAAAATAAGAGATCCGAATTTATCTTTGGTTATTAATCGAGGTTGCAACTAGAGCTGAACGATCACAGTACGAAGGCGAACCGTGTTCGATCGTATTGAACGGGATATTTAGTGTTTCGTGCTTCGTCTTGTGTCCTGTTCGTGTTTACTTTTGTCCTTCGTGTCTTGTTGATGCGAAATTTGAACACGACACTTGGGTCTAGTTGCAACCGAATTGTTCAATATCTTTTGGTGTATAGGGAAATGATTCCTGTCTGGTTTAAACATTTAAAAGTACAATATATGATCAAATGAACAAGATTGATACCGGTTCAATCGAATGCCAATTAAGTCGAATTTTTATAACTAGTGAATGAATGACAAGATAATTAGAAAATCTGAATTTCATAATTGCCCGGAAGCATGACAATTCTCCCCATTATCTTTTAAACTCGGCCTTGAGCTTACTCACTGTAAGAAATCTTTGAGGACGTTTTACTAATTCTCAGATATATTCTTAGCTTTATACTCTTGCATTCTAATCCCTCCTTTGGCTTCTACAATTTCTTTAATTTCTGCGTCTTTCCCTAACTTGGTCATAATAATTTGTGTATTGATATATTCCACAGGGAAATCAAAACGTCACAATTCAGTTGGTTCCCTTCCATACATTAATAAATATAGAGACACGTCCGTTGAAGCATTATTATGGAAGTTCTGTAAACATACAATGCAAGAGGTAAATGTCGCTCCCTAGTCATATTTAGTTTCAACAAAGGCTTTGAATCCACTCGATCCATCTGATAAAACTATCTATACAAAACAGAAGATAACGATTTCTACTAAATGAGCAGGGTACTTCTAACACATCTACTGAAAATATTCCATTGGTCTCCCAAATGGTAGACACTGTGTTTGTTCCTTAGGCAACGACTTAGTTTGTTGACAGATTGCAAGTTTAAGTATTCATTAAGGTCTTTATACGTTCCTAGCGAATATCCCTCATCCTTCAGCCGATCCATTGTTTATATCATGACACTGGTATATAAACTTAGACCTAAGTGTGTAAGGTACAAGTGCGACGAATTAGCTTACTATAAACATGGGACTTATACAAACGTTATAGAATTTCATCTTGCGTTTCAATTCGTTGTCAAATTTGTTTATAACCCCTCAATGGCAGGTCTGCGAATTCTCCATGGTTAAATGAATTTGGATCCCATTTTCAAGTTATGTGAATATTTACCTTGCATTACTTGGTTCATTAACATTTGAAAGGTTCCCGGCGCATTTGTCAACCCATATGGCATAACATTGAAGTCGAATAAACCTAATCCTGGTCCTGGTGAAAACGCGGACTTATACGAGCACCGGGGTCTAACGGTATACAATTAGGTTCCGTTCTCGTATCAACTTGCCAATACCCACTATTGGTAACTATAGTTTGCATTTAGAATTCTATCAATTATTAGAGCTTCACAAGTATAACATAGGAGGCAGAACCTAAATTGAAATGGCGAGATTTTTCTGCAATGTTATTCTAGTATGAACAGTACATAGTATACCCCAAAATCTAGGTTTAGTACTATTCTCCACTTGCTAGAAAACAAGCTGAGTTCAAAAGAGACATCAAATGATTCGAATCTATTTAAAAGATTATAATTT
Source organism: Oopsacas minuta (assembly GCA_024704765.1). Taxonomy (NCBI): domain Eukaryota; kingdom Metazoa; phylum Porifera; class Hexactinellida; order Lyssacinosida; family Leucopsacidae; genus Oopsacas; species Oopsacas minuta. The sequence continues at coordinate 306,865 of JAKMXF010000328.1, read as the reverse complement.
AAGTCAATAACCTGAATTTACAAGTAGAATCCATTGTTAATGCTATATGAGAGCAATCTATGATTTGTGGCCCGTAAGGCCGAGCCTAATTTTTAAAGTGGCCCGTAGGTTTAAAAGTTTGAGCACCTCTGCTTTAGTGCATAGACTGTTATGGCACAGTATATTTGCTATCTAGCGCGGTTCGCTTGCTAGGTCGCTCCGCGACAGCTTAGTACCTCAGGTTAGCTTAAGTATTAAATAGCTAAATTTCTTGATAGTTTGGTCACTACTCGACTGGGTATTACACTGGGCACTATGTTCCCCGAGGATAATTTTTGCGGGTATTTGTATTTTTTATTATCCTTAGTCTATCCAAATTCCATTTAATGGCCTTCTGTCGTAATACTGGAGCTGCTACGTGGCTTTTAGTTAGTAATCTGGGCCCTTTAGAATTTTCCGAAATTTGGACAATTTAGAATATTTTGTATAGCCATGATGAGTTTGCATTTGTCCCATTGAGGGGTACCTGTGGCTCAAATTTCAAACCATCATGTATTTGGCTGAGCAGTGGTTAGTAATGTGATTTTTAAGTTCCAAAAAGTTGACAATTACGTCATAATTTCTTCCTAGATTCGAAATTGTCCGAACCAGGCCTCATAAACCCCTGTATGCCAAAAGTCAGCCCCAAGGGTCTTCCATTTTCTTCAATCAATTCTGGATATACAAACCTATATTTACACTAATTCACATTGTGATATCTTTATAGGTGAAGTTCTTGACCTCAGTTGGTCACTCTCTGATGAATACCTAGCCTCTTGTAGTGTTGATAACACCATCATAATATGGAACGGTGTTCAATTACCTGCGAAACATCACATAATTAAACAACACTCCGGAATGGTCAAAGGGTTATGTTGGGACCCAATTGGTAAATATCTAGCTTCTCAATCTGATGACCGTACCCTTCGAGTTTGGCGGACTGAAGATTGGTCCATGGAGACTAAAATTTCACAGCCATTCAACCACTGTTCTGGTACAACTCATCTTTTGAGATTATCTTGGTCTCCTGATGGACGCAATATTGTGACAGCACATGCACTCAACAATACATTTCCTGTTTCCCACATAGTTGATCGAAACAACTGGCAATATGATAAGTCATTTGTGGGTCATCAAAAAGCAATTGAAGTTGCAGCATTTAATTCCAATCTCTTCTCTTACGATCTAAAATCTTCTCAGAGCCATACTATTGTGGCACTTGGATCTAAGGACAGTTCAATTTCAATTTGGAACACTGCGAAAACCAAGCCAATATTACTTGTTGAGCAAGTTTTTTCAAGTTCCATACTTGATCTTTCTTGGTCTTCTGACGGATATCGACTCCTAGCCTGCTCTTGGGATAGCTCAATTGCCCTACTCAAATTTTCTGAAGCTGAACTGGGCTATGTTCTCGAATCCTCACTCCTTCTGAGACTTCACATGGAAATATATGGATGTACGGCTCTTCCTTCATCACTTGACAAAATTTCAACTAACTTTGTTTTTGAGACTCCAAAACTACTTGCCTTGCAGAACTCTACTCCTACAATCACTCTTGCGAACCGAGATCCCCAACATAAGTCTATACAATCTTCAACACTAGCTCAAAATGTGAATACAGAACAAGTTGAAATACGAACTAAAGATGGAAAACGGAGAATAACACCTTTGTTCATATCTCCCCCTCTACAACCAGATCATGCATTTGTCCCTCATTTAACAACTAGTTCATCAGTACGATTAAATTCAAGATCAAATTCGGCCCCAAGCATGAACTATCATGTGTCTTCTGATGATTTAATAACCCAACATAACCCATCTCCTATAGTTGATTCAATTGGCTCTACTATTCAAGACGCGATTAACGCTAACTCTTTGGCAATAACCTCTCCTCTTAGCGTTGTTCCTGCATCTAATAATATTGAAAATATTTCTGTCGTCACATCTAAATGTTTTCACCCTAATTCTCCAATGATTCCAATTGATTCTGCTCCTAATAAAGTAGTGGAAATCCCTTCTGATGTAAAGGAATCATCTGTTGAATTAGATTTTCGGTCTATTTCTCGTTCATTTTCACATGAAACACCATTCTACTCTCTGCATATAGACAATATACGGTCCTATGGCGCTCTGCTTAAAGTTACTAGCGCAGAACCTAATTCTGTTACTTCCAAATTTTGGGATGTTATTATTTCTAGTAAAGTCATTTCTTATTGTTGTTCATCCAGTTACGTAGTGACTTCATGTGTAGATTGTAGCCTACACATTTTTACAAGCTGTGGCCGTAGATTAGTTGCTCCACTACTATTACCAGCTCAATTAGTTAAAATGGTTATTGGTTGTAGCTCTCTCCTTGTGGTAACTTCTAAATATGATATGTACATGTGGGAATTTCCACAATTAAAATGTGTAATTACAGCCCAACCTGTATCTCCTCTACTAATTAACAAGAAGGTTGATATAATTAATCTAACAGTCAAAGACCCTGGGCCTATCCTGACACTCTCTAACGACACGTCCTTCCTCTACAATAAGAAGTTCAATTGCTGGCAAAGTATTCAACTTACAAGTTCACTTGATCCACAAGTTGAAGGGATGGCACATCCATATTCTTCCCTACATATTGCAGGAGCGAGTTCTTTTGCTAGAAATCAGTTTTTTCTCGAATCTCAACTCAATAGTTCACTAGCTATGAACTCTCGGACTGATCTTCAACGATGGCTATTTCGTTATGTTCAATTTCTATCTGACCATGATTTAGAATCTCAACTGAGAGAATTATTTTCAGAATTACTACAACCGTTACTAAATATATCTGAAATAATTGCTCTCACACCAATACAAGCATTAGTTTCACATAACCTTGTATTTATATCTAATTTATTAGAACTGATTGCTCGAAATGTTAATCTACAGAAAGTTTATTCAGAATTTTCAGAATTTATACAATTCCCTTCTCAGGATTGCATTAGTTAATCAAGATTTGATGTACATTATTAAGCTATATTCTTGTATTAAGATAAATTACTGGTGACTTAATGTATCCACCATATATTGATTAAGGGATAATTCTCGGTTAATTAGTAACAACATAGCTTACTGTGTATTCACTCACAAAAGCCTGAGATAACAGGGATCTAGTTTTCTTAAATGTCAAATATTGATATCTATTTATAGAAGTACTAATCTCCACATACAGCAGGCCTGTCGTTATAGAATTGTATTTTACGTATTTATAGTAATTGTAATTGAAGCTTTTATTTGGTAAATAGTAAATAAATAGGATTATGGACTTCTAAACTACCTGGACAGTCACCTCGTATTCAACTCAGGCTAACTCTATGACCAAGTTAGGCCAGTGGGTTAACATATCTCGTAAACCGTTAGTTTATTGGTATCGTTGAATGGGAAGTAGCAACAATCTTAAAAAATTTCCTTTGGACCGAAAATAGGTTATTGATATTTAACAATACACATATTCTATCTCTACAAATTATTTCCAAGTCGATATGACGTCATCTGATTGCTTACTTAGCAAATGTCAACAAAATGCTCCTTTAATTGACTATATTTATAAGGTTTGTAAAACTCTGTCAAGAGTCAATCAATACATTTACGATTGCATAACTTATTCAATGGGGTACTCATCAATAACTTGACAATCTGTTATGTTATGGATAAATCTTACAAGAAACTTGGGGGCGCATACATTAGTCCAAATTCGTATGTATGCAATAGTCCAAATTTCAGATGTTCACGTTAGTCAAAATATGAAATCGGTAATAGTCAAAATTTTTGGTGATCGAATGCATGCATTCACGGTGAAATTTCGTCGCGAGGAAATATTGTCATTTCCTTTTGTTGTTTTGAATCTAAATACTCTCAGCAACTCACAGCCTGCTCCAGATCCAACGATAATCCAATCAAAACAACACTAGTTATCCAAATAGTCGACTGAAATGCTCATCTTCTCAGCTCAAGCCAATCTAGCTAGATAATCCTGTCAAAATCCAATTCTACCACCTTCCAACGTGAGTTCTAATTACTCTCAGCAACTCACATGCTCACAGCCTGCTACAGATCCAACTCACGCAAACATCACCAAAAATTTGGACTAATGCAGATTTTGACATTTGTACTAACGACCCGCCCTTGAATTAAATGGAATTCATCCAAATTGTGAACTTAGAAATTGTTCTTGTGCGATTTTAAGGACCATGGATATTGTTGAAGTCTATTGGTTATGTAACAATATAATGTTATACGTAGATAAAAGATTACAGAATAATACAGTCTAAGAAGTAAAGGTAGATTGGTTTGATACAAGTATACAATAAGATAAGTCACACATCAGTGAAATATTAGTTGCTTTTAGAGATAAAATATATAAGCAACTATTGGGGTTTCATCTTCTTAAATTTCGTGTGTTTTCCAGATTGGACTTGAAGGGTAGCAAAGCATTCATATTTTTTAATGTTATTGCATAAGATACAGTTTGAAGTAGAGGCCAATAATTTGGCTAATATATCCCACATTAGTGTACCACAACTGTTTCACATATCTCTCCATATATTAGCTTCAGGCTCAGAAGATTAACCTATAAGCCAACTAAGCCATGGCTTAGGGCCCCCACCAGTGGCGGATTCCGTAGGGGATAAACGTGTTATTCAATTGTTGTGTTATTGAACCTAAATTACAAACAGTATATTTTGGGGCTCGCTTCGCTCATATCTAACTTAAACAATGAAAGTAAATATCTACGCTCTCCAATCAGCAATCATCGTTAATCCAAAAAGTATGAAAAATGAATTACGAGTGGTTCTCAAAGCAACAATATGAATTTTATCAGAATGCTGGATAACTGTTATGTTCCTTAGGGCCGATTTTCTATACACTGATAATACGTTGTGTACGTCTATCTCTGTTGTAAGTTGCTGATTTTTTTGATTTTCAAATTGAGCCCTTTAACCGGTTACTAGTGGATTTATGCATTACTCACAGGGAAATTTGGAGTCCTTAATATGTCCAATTCTAAGAATTGATTACAAGGAAAGGCACAACAACAAAAAGTTAAGCGCTAAAATATCCCCGAGTGCTCCGTCATAGTTCTGGTTTGAATTGTGCCATCAGTTTCATTTCCAGTTTTCACGTATATTAGATCAACTCGAAATACAATTTCACCAACTTTATGATTTTCTCACACACCAATTCACATTATTGGGAATTTTTAGCGTAATCATAGCCAAACTTCCATTTCCGACATTTAAAGTAAGATAGAGACTTTTCTATTTTGGGGATATTTCATCTCGGAGTGCAAAAAAAATCAAATATTAGTGACGTCATAACTCGAAAGATATTTGACCGACTCATACAAAATCGAGTTTCATTCCACTACTATTCATGCTAAACGTGTGCGATTAATTCGATTTTCTATTAACCGAATACAGCCGGGAAAATGTGCAATTTTATGACGTCAAAAAGGCCTTAAAATCTCGATTTGGGTGCAGAAATTGGGTTACGCGATATAGTAAAATGTTAGTGTTCCTTTCCTTTATGAACGTAACACTTTGACCGTAATCGGTTATAGTAGAGTATATTTGAATATTGCTGTGCCATGAAGCAGTCATTTAGGCCGTATAAAACTTAAATCTATTCAAAAAGTAAATTCTACTTATAGCTAATAATTCGAAAAATGTTCATGGAATTTCACCCATTTTGCTAACACTTTTTTAGATTTTTGACGTAAAATCCTAGTTAGCAGTGACGGTGTGAGGGGGGCTAGAAGCCGTAAACTACTGAAATTGTTCTTCCATTACAATTCAATGCTATTGGCGCTGCCATAGACTGAGAATACAACGGGGCGGGCGGGCACACCCCTTCAGCTTTGGGTCATATTATTCCGAAAAATATATACGTACATGTACAGTACTATTATACTCTGGGGTGCGACCCGTAAAGCCCGCGGTCCGTTTATTTATTCTCCCCAGCCCGCAATTTAGGAAATTTGTTTATGCTATAGCACCGTTGGCTGAATTCGTGAATGTAATCTCTAAGAATTGAGAATTCATATAATTGCCGCGTTATAAGATTGGGGAAATCGAATGCGTAGAGAAGGCCATATAAGTCATCAAAACAGTCTGCTTATGGCTGGAGAGGCCTCAGATTCCATTGGCGGACGAAGTATGGAGGATATCTACAAGCGGCGGCGGATATTGTACAGGCAGTGGTTCGCGCAGTTCATGGTTGTCCTGTTGGATTGAGGTAGTCTGATGGCTATCGAAGAGAGGTATTTATGCCCATGTGTAACAAGACTTTGGCAGAACTGCAGATGAGAATTCTATCGAAGGAGAATCTGGCTGTCCGCGGCGGCATATGCGCATTGACATTGAGCAGATTTGGTCGATGTGTAACTTTAATGACGTGACGAAGAAACGGAACATCGTGCAGACAGAGATCGACCTACTACGCATTACGTTCGAGAATGGAAGCCACGACCTCCCCTCAGACTTGATGGGAATACTCAACTTTATCGAGCCCCACAAATGCGATGTAGAGGATAAAGAACTTCCATCGCTTAACGATGGGTGACACTCGCTTGTCTGATATCGGAGTCCTTAATGTCTATGCGCAGATCCTATACGCATAGGTGGATAGGTAGACCATTATCAACCGTTTCGCAGAGATACCGCACCGCATACTGCGATAGGACCATAGTACAAGCAAAAGAACCGAGTATTTGACTATATCTTGTTAGTAAAATTATATACTTTGGTACTGAAATTGTAATTACATATTTACAATTATGAGGTTCGCCTCCCCAACACATCAGCCCGATCCTCTGAGGCTGCTGCGCTAGCGCCGCCCCTGCTAAAACTGGTAAAAGACCTATTTTCCCAGTTTTTGAAAATGGAATCTATCAATAAGCCCAGTTTCAGTGACAAATATCAACGGCAAATTTCAAATAAATCTAACACAAAGAAAATGCAATTTTCTATGGAGGTTTAACTGCATTTGTATCGATTCCACCTTCAACATTCTTACTTTGCAGATATTTTAACAAAGACTGTCTATGCATCTCACTGTTCTCATGCCTAGTTAATGCCCTATCAACATGCTTCCAATCTCTAAAACCTTCCTTTTCAAAGGAGCAATGGTTTATATCTGAATCAAACAGTTTACAAGTAAACAAAAGAGGTCATCGAATAAAGGCGAGTATATCAACCATTTACGGAGTACCAGCTCTCCACTCTTTAAATGTCTACGGCAAAACATATCTTTCGTACAGTGTCTATAGAAATCTTCATTGGCATACTTATGTAGTGAAGCCATAAAGTCATCGTCAATATGTTGGCAAATATCTCTACCAGCATGGCTGCATTGCTTCAGTAACATGGGACCAAGTAGAAGGGTTATCACTAAATGTAGTTTATTCATTTGCACTTGATAAATTAGCAATTGTATCATCCTGCTCAAATTCGAATTCACCACTAGATTGACTAGAATATTCTTGTTGTGTTATTGATAAGCTGCTATTAATATCGTGGTCGGGAGCACATAGAATAGGAGGAACATTCTCTTCAGTACAAGTAGTTACGAGAAAGTTTCCTAACTTTAGATTACTCTTTAATGACTGAGACAATGCTTTTTCTGACTCATCCTTTTTCCGTCGTTTGAAAGCTCTACTTTTGTAGCATCTTTCAGCCATTAAATTTGCTGTAAAATAAATCATACTAGTTCAAATATAATATTATACAATGTTTATGGATTAGAGATTAGAGATAAGGATTTATGGATAAATGTTGTTCTAAGGAAATTTCTTGATAAAGATATCGTACTATAGACAAAATTTAACATAATATAAATTAACAACAGATTATAATACTCCTAAACTATTAGGGAGGGGGCCGTACATTATTCAGTGATCCGATAGTTATGCAGGGACCCCGAATTTATCGTGGGGGCCTAAAAGTCGAGGGGCCCTGGGACACCAGCCCCTAGTGCCTCATGATTAATACGGTCCTGATTGTAATCATAGAAGCAAATCTAAATTTGCGATATTTCTACATTTGGAACAATAAATGTATGATTATAATGTTGCAGTGTATTAGAGAATGTGTGTGATGCGTACAAACTGAATTTATCCCGTGTATACACGTACACACCAACTTTTTCAGGTGTACACCATGAATCATCAGTCATAGCCTACAAAATATAAGGCCTAACAGTAATTCGAATTTTGGCACCAGGGATGCAATATTAGCTGAAAGCATATATAGACATGGTTTCTTTATTGCAGAAAAATGCATTTTGCTGAATAAATGTACTACAATTCTGTAGGACATCAAATTTTACACAAATAAATGATAAAAACCTTTAAGAGTGTGCAAAAATATGTCTCTAGTAAGCATTCATTTAGCAAAATATACCATTCTTTGATGCCTTGAAGAACGTTAAATATTGCATTTATCAACTCAAAGTGAATAAATAAAATGATCTATAGATCTTTTTATACAAAATGTCAAAAATTTGTCATTCAAAAGTTGGCTCGTTGTTGAGTTAAGGTAGAGACCATGGATGGCGAATTTCATGAATATTCAATTATAACTCGACCATCATTAAAATTATTGTAAAATCAGAATAGTCAATTTATACTCAATACCCCGACTTCCCATACCCTTGTAATACAAATTGATATGAAATAATTGAAGAGTATTGCGGAATCTTGAAAATGACCATATATGAGCATCGTCACATTGATGCGTGATATCATTTACAAGTGAATTATCGTTCTTAATCTTGTTGGCAAGAAAGCAATTAGCAGTAGTAAAAATAAGTTTACGTAAGATATCCCATCTAGTAACACTACAGATAGAACAATTTGATTTCCAGATATCAACACTTGCATCATCTTCCATGTATATCAATATGAGCTCAACTAATATTTTCCTAGCTGGACCGTGTACAAGTAGATTCGCCAAATGATCATTGTCCTCAATAGCAAACAGAATCTTCCAGAGTAATGACAGAGCTAAGAAAAGGCTCAGATAGATATTTGAGCCACCATCGATCTGTTAATTGCAAGAGCTTGAATTGAGAAATTGAATCACGGGTCAGGAATTAATTCTTTATCATAAGTTAGCGTATCAGTGCATAATCTACACTCTTGAAACCTTTTCAAGAATTTATAGACCGAATATCCTCCGATAAAAGCTAACGACTGGAGTATCTGCTAAGTGTATTCAACTGATAATACGTCACCAATTCCATCAAGATATGGCTCAAGATCTATTTGGTCATCACTAGAAGTAGTAAAGGGTGAAGTAAAAGATTTGACAAAAGTATGTATAGATTGACAAGAGTCCTGTTGGTCAGAAAACATTTTTTAGAATGTTAGAGAGCTAAAGACTACGCTCGGATTCAAGAATTTGAATGTAGGAAATTTGATAATTCGAACCAGCCATCATACGATAGAGTCCAAAATGATGTTCCAATGGGTCTGTTTGCAGAAATGCAGACAAAACATAAGAAAATCTACATGACTCAGTTAGATAGGTTGTTATCTGTTCTAAAGCAATACAAGCGTGTCTTAAACTAGTATACGTTTGCTTATTCAATTTACCCGATGTTCCAGGTGATGACCGCCAAGCATCTAGCCAATACACTATACGAGCTAAATATATGAAACGCTCATCGTGTAAGATCAAGGGTGTTGAGAGATTGTCATTTCAACGTATGCCTTTGGAGGGTGTACTAACATTGAATATTTTCCACAGAGTAGGAAGGATTCTAACAAACGTAGAGGTATTATTGCGATATTCTTCACAACGTTTTTCATATGGAATCTCAAGAGCGGATAGTGTTAGACCATTAAAAACCTTCAGAACCAATTCGACATCCTGTCTTTCTATACTAGAAGGAAAACAGGCTTTCACTGTTAACTGAGGAGCCAGTTTCGCTAAACTTCCTCTTTCAGAGCTGTATAGCAGGCTTACATCTTGAAAAGATGCTGAATGGAGACAAAGGGGGTACTGGCATTTATCAATCTCAAAATCTTCCAACTTGAGGTAATACATTGTCTTATCAAAATTCTTCTGATTCAACCAATTATTACGTATCCTTTTTAAATATGAACAAAATCGAACGTGAGGAACAGAAATCTAGTAGGATCAAATGGGTGAGGTACCCTAGTTTCGAATTTGCCACTCAGAGAAAATAGCTTGAAAAGATTTACATTCAAAGGATAATTGTCAGTTGAAATTACCTGTACACGTAAACCACAATTCTCAATATCAATGATACACTCTTTGATGATGGGAAATGCCTTTTCGCGGAAATAGAACCACATGGTAATAAACGTGAAATACAAGACCATTTCTCATGTAAGCTAGATATCATTACCGCAAACACAGTTCTGGTTGGGTCCTCTGGGTCCAAATTAGGAGCAAAGATCTTCCCTCCTTTATAAGTAATATCAGATTTAATGTGTATTTCGTCCATTTGAACTATAACATTTCTCTCCAATGAACTGAAGGAAGAAGTAGCTTGGGAGAGATAGGTAGAGAAAGACACTTTAAACCCTGGAGATATGCATAACATGCTGGAGAAAAGAGATGAGTCTTAATTGACATGACTTGTGTAATTATATTGTACCTTCGCCTGTTCTTTGGAATAAATATATTGTCTAATTGACAGAGGATAAATTGGAGCTTAGCTATAACTGAGGAAGAATAGTTTTCGCTATCC
>JAKMXF010000328.1:185259-295647 GCA_024704765.1 Oopsacas minuta | reverse complement strand
AGAATAAACAGTGTACTAGAATTGTCAGTATGCCATACTAACCAATTGTCTGGTAACACAATATAATTCAACTTAGCTTTCAGATCCTGTAAATTTCTAATGATGAATTTGTGTTTGGCCTCACTCTCAGATTTTAGACTAAGCTGAATGGTTTGATTCAACATTTCTTTCTCTTTTGATTTATAAAACAAACGAGTACGTTTGCTTGTCGATGTTGATGAATAATAAGAGGGGAAACTGGGAAGTAAACTGGGAATTGCCCCTTCTTTCAGCTTAAGTTTATCGCGAGGTACACTAGTGAAAGTACCGTCACCATTGGGAACTTTATGAAAATAGTCAACATCTTCTTCACGGAAATGTTTGATACATTCATAAACGACTTTGAGACGATCAATATCTTCACGGTGGAGAGCGCGTATCCAGGCTTGTTTAAGTTCGGGTGGAATCTTTGGCATTCTGAATATATACACTCTGTCATCTGGGTAATAATTACTTGTGCAACCCGGGGCAGAACAGGCACTGGGCATCAGAGATACAATATACAAGCTATTAGTGAGCAGAGATGGATTATAAAATGACAATAGGCATGTGATGGACTATCAGGAGTTTCCCCACTTGAGTGAAACTCATTTGAGCGAAGCCCATTTGAGCGAAACCGTATCACAATGTGTAAAGTTATCAAAATGAGACTCAAATAAAGGGTGCTTTTGGTGTTAAAATAATACACATTTTGGTATCATAGATCAATTTCGTATAAATGGGAACCTTTTCCATGTCAAAGAACATTATTTCATCAAATGGCATCTCATTACGAAACAACAAAAAAGTGTCCTGCGTTAAGTTTTGAAGGTCTTTCTTATAGATTTTGACAAATTAGTGTCGGCCAATACTAAGAAACGATGGCGTTGTCGCACTCGAGATTGCAATGGCTGCATCTATAGTATGAATGATCAGAGGAACAGTGATATTCAAATTAGAACTCCCATAAGCTTTGGAATATGTATGGAGTAGAACGAAGAACAAATAATAATCTGGAAGGTTGGCATTTAAGATTAAATAGAGCGATTGGAAAGTCACACGCGAATATCTATGAATTCGTGTCAAAACTCATTAGAGAGCAAAGATGTACAGAAACGCTATTAGCTCAAAAAAATATTGGAAATATAAAGGCTTATTCCAAGAATATAAAATACAGGCAAATCAACGAAAATAATAGAAACCTTACTTTATCTTTTAACTCGGGACAGAAGAGTGCTGATGAATATTCAACCGGAATTGCTCATAATATTGCACAACCAACAATTTTTTCTCTATGATTAATACTCTTATATTTCATTTATGTACTTGTTTTGAATCTTATTAAAATAATTCATTTATTAAACCGTCAAATAATTGGCTTAATGGATTTCGCTCAAGTGAGCTTCACTCAAGTGGGGACAAATCTAATTATTCAGTGGCGGGTCAATTATGGCCGACATCAATTAAATGCAATATTCTTAACGAGTCCGATCGAAATCGCATTCAACAAGTGGCTATCGATTCAAAATACCCAATCCAGCAATTACGATTTTAATAGTGAGACGAGACTGTATTACGTCTCGACGTCATTTACGATAATAAAACGGATACAGCTGATAATGATGATACTCTCTCAACGAGTAATAGCCTTATCTTTACTGAGGTAATGCGTGATCCCTTTGATTTCTAAGATTAGTTTTCCAACGGTTTTGTTACTAACTTGACTCTTAAAATAAGAAACTTTTACATTGTATAGGAGTGTACCGATATTACCAATCCGTGAGCAGAGAGGTACTTTAGTCCATATTATGAATCCATTTTGAGGTATTAAAGCACAACCTAATAAATATATTTGCTACGAGTCCTCAGCACCACATCAATGTTATGGTAAGAAGTGGCATATCAAATGATGAGGATTTGCGAAAACATATTTATACCGTTTCGCTCCTAATGCATCATGTTGAAATTCATGTAGGTCCTTTAGGTATAATTGATGTATTCCGAATTTTGCAATTTTAAGTCTACCTGAAAAATAGGTTTGGGGATTAAAATTCCATAGGACCGAGTGCTGCCATGAAGTTCTCAACCGCTTAGCGCAAGCAAGCGAAGCTCGCTAGTATTATTTAACTACTCTGGAATATATTGGATATTCAGCCAACAGATTAGTGGAATCGATGTATTATTTCAATTCATATCAAATCAAATTATTGTAGCAACAAATGGAACAATCATTTGAAAACGATTTTATATGAAATCCACAAGTCTGTCAGTCTCAGACTGGTTTTATTTGATTATTGGATGAATCAGTTCTGTTGTTAATCAACTTTATAAGGAAGCGAGCGAAAAACAAATTCTCGTGTCAAGGGATTGATGTATCGCAGGTTGGCATGTATGTTATATAGATACTATTGAATGGATTCGGCCTTTAAGTGGTAATATTCCGCCGGGGTGTGGCGGAACCCCCCCACCCGACCTTCGGTACGCAGCTTGAAAATGCGAAATTCGGAATCACCACGATTGATTTGGAAAGCAGTTGATGGCAAGCATCTGGCTATATTTGATTTTAGGTATTAAATTAACAAATAATAAAGCAAAATTAGATTAATTTTCCATATGATGTAATTCTAAAATGTGTTTAATCGCATTCAGCATATTCTATTTAGTTGTCAAGTTTTGTTGAATTCTTTTTATGTTATTGATTAACAAGAAATATCGTATTTCCCTCATTAAGCGCCGCAAGTTTGTGCTATAACTTTCCTTAACAACAGACAAACTTTCAAACAAACGTTACGAAATTTACGAAAGAGACCTGGGAACCCAGGACAGATTGGTGAAGGAGGATACTTGAAAAAATGTATATCATAATAGGTATATAAAATAGCTGGAAATAAACATTAGATTTAGAATAACAATCAATACACAACTCTATACATCGGGGACATACTTCCACTGTAACCACGTACCATCCCAAGAAGAAGTGTTTAGCCACAAATGGTAAGGATGCCAAGACACATCTCTTATCAGAGAAGAGTGAGAGCCTATTTTAGCAACCAACTCCCCAGTAAGCATGTCATAGATGTGTGCCTTACTATCACGACGACCTCCGTGTGATCCTGTATATATGTATTTGGAGGCAGTTGTATGCTGAGGAGAGAATCTAGCACGAATGAGAGTGGTTTGTACCCTATGTCCTGTGTAGGAGCAGATTGAGGTGTCGCCATACAATCGCATTTGAGCGAGAAATTCGGGAGGATCTTCCCATCTGTAATCCCAGTTTTGTCTAGACACAACAGTTTTCGTTCGCTCCACAGTACGTCCATCTCCAGGTTTACGTACATCCCACAGTTTTATTGTCTGGTCTTTAGAATTGGAGATAAAGTATCTCTCATCAAAGCGCGCATCTAAACTCGTAATGCTGTCGATGTGGCCAGGAAATGTGGCTACAGGATCGTCTAAAATTCCAGCAATATGACGAGTGTCCCAAAGTCTAATGAGACCATCTTCACCTCCAGAAATTAGCAAATGACATGACTGATCTAGGAACACGCATGCATTCGCGTGATCCTCATGAGCTACCACACGATGTGTACGGATACGTCTCTCCACATCACAAAGATAAACACATCCATCTGAGCAAGTTGCCGCTATGACAGAGCTGTCTGCCGAAAATGTTGTATCGAATATTGCGAAACTCTTATGTGTGGGTCCGAGATTGATCAAGAATGGTGTACAGGCAGGGTCATCAATATGGTAAAGATATACACAAGGTGACCAAGTGCTGTAAGCCAATAGGTTATTTGTCATATTAAGCGAACAGCTGATCACAGCCCAGCCAACTTCGCACGCTTGTATGTATTTGATTGGTGTGAAGGTGGGGACGCTATATAGCGTAATGTCTCCATCTTGAGTAGCAACATAGAAAATTGTACCATCCTGACTGTACTGAGATACATAAATACGAGAGTTGTTCTTAAAGGAAAATCCTACAGTGTTAGGGATGCGTTTTTCTGTATAAGACTGCATGGACTTAAGGCTGAGGTGGGAAGATTGAAATTCTCTTCGACGTAGTTTCGAGTAGAAACTTGTTCTGTCAGGTGACCAACCTCTGCAACTTAAAAATAATTCAGATCCCTGCAAAGTAGAATTGGTAATGTCATTCTCACTGACTCTGTAACAATATTCCGAAATGGAATGTTGGAGAATTTCATTATCTGGTGAACTAAATTCTGATTGTTGTCTGAGGCGAAGAAACCGAAGCAAGAATCGCCTTTCATCTTCTTCATCAGATTCCAAGTCACTCATTTTACAACCAACTAACATAATAGAGAGGAATAAGATTGAATTCAATCTTAAATTAAATAGGAGCCAGCTCCTTCAAAAATGGAGCGTCGCTCCAGGTCCCGCTCGTCGAATAGGAACGCGCTCTTTTAATGCTCTATACCGCCCCCATTCATGCGCCACCTGTGCGCCTCTTATGACAGGTTCAATTTTAATTCATTAATTTCGAAAATTTTACAAATTTCATCGCCATTCTGCATAAATTTCAATATTCTTGCTGTTATAATATGCTATACGGTAATATTACTAACGATACAATAAGTGATTTATTACAGAGAAGTAACACTCAGTCAATAATTACTAAGATTCCTTTATCTAGTCTATGAGAATACTAAACAATGTGGGTGAATAAGAAGTGGGAGACGATTATTTTTTACATCACTTCCCTCTCCTAAAAAAAACGGGTCATTAGTATCTGATCTCCGTGGGTTTAAACTCTCCTAAGGAATCGGCTCACCGAAAAACTCGGTTTGTTTCGGTAATCATTGGGATCTCCTAACATTTCTATTTTCGTCGAAAGGAGGGTCAGTTTCACTGGCTTCGTCCGCCTCTCTGGTATTATCGATAAACTACTGGTCTTGGTCCTCCACTCTCCGTTCCATAGCTTCAGCTACTGGTACGACTATATTCAACTGATTGTGGCCCCCGGTGTCACATAGTATTCATCCCCCTATAATGGTTTTTCCCCCGGGAAATTTGCTATGTAGTGATTTTCCCCCTTGCAAAATTACTACTTAGTAAACAATCAGATGATTACTTAATTGTGTTTTAATAGTATCAATATGAGAAACTCACTTAAGAAGAAAGGAATATAATATAATAGCTAAAAGTAATGAATAATAGAAATGCTATCATTTTTTACCAATCGATAGAACAATATCATAATGGATGCCACTAGAATTATCAACATATATCCCGAAATTGTTGATATTTTCTTTATTATGACCATATCGATTCCAGCAAAGTCTTTCTCCCAAATATTTTCCAGGTATAAATTGTAGTTGTTAACAAGCTGCTGCAGAAAAAATTTCATCATAGTCCCCACATTCCATCTTTCCTCATTTTCGAATCTTCGAGATAATCTTTGGGATTTTTTCCACCTATTTCCTTCCCTTTTAATTCCATAAAATCAGATACATATTTCGGTATTGCAGATTGCTGGTCTTCTTCTCCAGTAATTACGAATGATAAAGCTCTAAAAACACAATCACCATACCGATAATACGCTTTATTCGAGTCGGTTTCGAAAGTGTTGTAAATTTACATTTAGTACTTGACCAATAGGTGACGACTTCTCCTTACACTTCAATACTCCTCCAGAAGCATCGCATATATTCCTCTGCCATTGTACTTCTGGTGGGTGGAATATATAGTTTTGAACCTCCTGTTTTAGTTCAAGTGAAATTACTTCTTCGTTATTGTTTTCGATTAATTTGATTTCTTTGCTGGTAATTCTGTTACCACATCCTCCTTAATAACTGGTTTAAGTTGAGTAGCATTAAAAATTCTTTCGAGACCATCTAATATATATGTACCTTTTTCCAAGACTTCTATGATAATTCTCTACCCTATCCATACAGATTCAAGCTTTCCACCCTTACGTGTTTTGCGTCGACAGTTTGTATACCACAAGATCACTCAATTTATACTTGGGACATTGGTGTTTGGAATCGTATTGGTTTTCGTGCTTGCTGAGAGTTAGTAAGGTTACATTTAGCAGTAATCCTGAACGAGCTTAGAATTCCTAGCCGCGTGATTCTGGATTCCAAGACATCTTGGTCATTTTGTTCCATATCTGTGTTAACTTTATATGATTCTAGCTCGATTGGTAGTCGCATTTGTTTCCATAAACTGAAAAATACGGCGAGAATTTTGTGATGCTTGTCGATTAGACCTGCAGGACATTAATATCCAAGAGATTAACTTATCCCAATTGTCCATATTGTCGTTCACCACCTTCCGCAACTGGATGATGAGAGATTGATTAAATCTTACCGTTAGACCATTAGACAGCGGATGATATGCACTGCATATGTTATGCTTAATCTCAAGTTCTAGAAAGAGTAGATGGTTGAGTTCATTCACGAATTCTCTTCCCTGTTCGGAGATTATATTTTAGGGGCACCAAATCAAGTTATTATAAGATCCAATATCGCAGCAAAAGTACAAGAGGCAGTCTTGTTAGGAATTACCTTGGCCTCTGCCCAACGAGTGAAATATTCAGTAAAACAATAATATAAGAATTTCCTTCCACTGTTGCTGTGAGAGGACCAATTAAATCCATTCCCCATTTGGAAAAACTTCTATCTGGTATATTCACAGGATGTAGTTCGGATGGGCCTTTCTTGAATTGATTTTGCTGTTGACATTCATGACAACTATTTACCTTCGAGAGAATATCATTGTACATCCCTTTCCACCAGTACCTTTCAGATATCTCATTGAATGTAGAACAAATACCAAAGTGACAGCCGCCCGCCTTAGAACAATGCAATGCTCGAAAAATTATTCCTTTGTCTATCTCCTTTGGAACTTCTCTGTAACTATCAGGTCGTGACTTCGTCGGAATATGGTAGAGAAGGCCATTTTTAACTTGAAACGATTGACATTTCTTTCTAAAATCTTTTGTTTATCCTTTAATAATTTCTTGTCCAGGTTTTCAAAAGATTTTGTGTAGAATCCCCTTTCCACATATTTGTAAATATCTTCATAAGTTGAAAGTTGCATAAATCAAAGTGAAATTTGATCATCAAATGTATAATATATATATTTACGGTATTTCCTGGTTATATTGCAATTTACTTGTTTGACTTCTTAAAGCTTATATGGGTTCAATTGTTTTAGATTGCTTTGTTGAATAGAGGGAACTTTACCATACTTCACAATTTTCTCAGGGGGAAAACTACTACACAGCATTTTTCCCGGGGTATGTGTAGGGAAAATTACTATGTGACACCGGCACGACTTTGAATCTATTTAGGTCTACCCATTTCTCCTTTTGGATAGTGTGTCTCTCAACAATACATTGGCACATCTTCTCCTGCGTAGTAAGTATGTGCCTAGGTAAGGTGGGTCCAATAAATCATTCCTGGATTCGTAACTCCTTCAGTGGCTTTACAGTCCTTATCAATGTCATAGGTTTGTTTCATTCGCTCACTAGCGTTCCTAGATTTCTGTATTGCTATTTCCCCTAGTTCCACCTGAACTTACCTCAGTCTCTCAATGCGGTAATCACTATGGCTTTATCGGTAAACTTTTCCAGCATTGTTTCGATAGTCCACACAACTTTTCGCCGTACAGGGTGGTAAGGCGTGGAATTTCTCTCAATTCACAAACTCTTGCAAACTGTATCAACCAACTCCCCATCCATGTTGCGTTCTTGATCCTTAGGATCTCTTTTAGTACGCCTTGTCGTTGTATCCAACCAGGGGTAATGCGGTCTCAATGCTTGCAGCAGTGTGATTCTGCAACGCGATTAGCTCTATCTAGCCTGTGAACATGTCTATCCCAATAAAAAATAGCGATAATAGTCGTCGCTCCATGGCAATGTCGCAACGTCCATTGCAACCGCTGATCTGGAGCGATGCCCGCCCAACTCGTTGGGGTGTAGCATCTGTTTGGCAGCACCACTCGCCTTTTTTGCTGTTACAATCATGACACCTTACAAAACTGGGATACGTCTGCTTTCATACCTTGCCAGAAGTAGTTCCGCTTAATCATATCTAGTGTTCTTAGCTCACGCACATGAGTCCATAGATCTTCTTGATCACCTTCTCCCTCAAACTCATTGGCGTTACGATTTGTCTTCGACGCCCAGGCCCCCGTATCATTTAAACTTCCCAGAGTGGATCTCTCCGTCCCTCAGCTGTGTCCTTAGCCAATCTGATGGCTTCTTCGCTTTCTTGCGCTGAGCATATTCCTCGATCCAATCAATTATCCCTGAAATGCTATACACAGGCAGCCTTCGCCATTCGTGGGGGTAACATTCCTGAGAATTGTCGAGAATAGAAAATCGCGAAAGACAAGATGTTAGAATAGCGTTCATAGATGACAAATTGACAAACAATAAGTGACTTGACTAAAATGTTGAAATACGAAATCTTATAAATCGTTATTACACCAAATATATATTTGTCATGATAAAGTTAGCAAGAAAATCATTGCGATAAATTGAAAATAACCATATATGGGCATATTAACTATTACTTCACATTGGTAAGAGTTATCATATCAAAATGTATTATTAGGGTATGGATAATCGGATGTATACTATAATAGCTATCATGACTTTACAACAATATCCATGATTATCGAGTTATAAGTGGATATTGGCAAAACATGTGCTATCCATGGTTTGTACTATAACTCAGGAAATATTATCTTGACAAATTTTTAATTTTGTGTAGAAACGATTATAGAACATTTCATATTTCAACATGTTAATCAAATATCAATAGTTGACGTTTTATATGGTGTTAAAGGTGGAGCAGTTTTGATAATTGTATTTCTACAAGTGTGAAATACTTAATTCGGCCAAAAGTGCATTGTTTCTGAGATATACGCTCCAGGATAATAATCCCAAACTCGGTTAACCAATCTCTGGTCCTGAAAAAGAGCCAGCGCATTGCCTTAGTGCAGTGGTTCTCAACCTGGGGCCTAAAAATGTTTTTGTTATGTTTATTGGGAGGGGGTCCGCGGACCCCATAAATGAACCAAAGAGGTCGGAGGAAGAAAAAGGTTAAGAACCAATGCCTTAGTGTATTAGAATCCTATGAGCTTGACGTAGTATATATTAATCAGGTGAGGTGGCCCACGTCATAGAACATCAAGACCACATAAATTTCAACCAAAATATATTTAGCGAAAAAAGGCCAAGCGTGGGAAGACTGAATTTATAACAATATTTGTTAAGTACAAAATAGGTAGTAAGCAAATGTATTTGACCAATATTGAGAACTTATTGAATGAAACGTTTTAAGAACAACACGATCTTTTGGGAGGAAAACAAATAAAAGACTCTATGGTGGCCAGTCAATATACCATTCGAAAACATAGCTAATTGCACTTGCGGGAAGTGGGTAAAAATATCTAATTTAGTGAAATACAGTGAAACCTCGTTAATACGAATTTTCGGTTAAGACGGACACAATTTTACACAATTTTAGTCAGTACAATGGATACCCAAATGTTTCACTCCGGATAGGGAGTACAAATCTCGACGGTCCCTTGGTGTACGTATTAACGAGGTTCTCCTTTATAATGTATATTAGTTCTAAGAATATTGGAATCAATCTAATTCATTATGTGGTCAATTTTCTAGAAGTCATGGTTATATAATATATCTTTGAATAACGAATACATTGTGGTTGTATAATCAATAATCAACCAAATCGCACAAGGACTCTACCAATAAATTCTGAAATAATTTTTGGCCTCACTAAAGCTAGACTGGGGCACCTACCGATAATTCAGCAAAATCGGATCACTTTCCCTCAAAGGGAGGACAAATACAGCTCTGATGGTGGAATTGAATGAGCATTTCCTTGAAAGATTTTCTCGATAATTTCTAATTTGTTTCAAGACTCTAGAGCCTCTTCAGAATACTGTTTCATACTATCGCCATCATTACAGCAGGGGATTAGTCCGGCACTGGGAGCTAAGAGCTTATGGAGAGAAGGAGTTACATTTGCTCATTAGGTGTTAACGACAATAAATTCATATGAATATTTAAATAAATTGTCCAGTCTGTCTGTGTCAATTTTCTGCCCACAAAAACACCCAAAATTAGCTGAAACACTAAGAAGAATTAACCTTATTGGTCCTCTATGATCTGTTGGTAACAAAGTTGATATACATTCAATAAAATTATTCTTACCCATAAAACATGATCGAGTAACATGCTAGTTGATGTTGTTCCTCCTGCACTCGATACTTGATCTATCTTAAATCTATTTTTTCCTCTAAAATTCACTGACAAACTTCATTGAGTCTACAACACGTCTAGATGAAGGACCATAAACCATCAGATAACCAAGTGTATGAGTGTAGAGGTGATGCTCAGATTATATCGATAGTAGAAATGGGCTCATGAGTAAACCTAAATTTCTTTAGAGGGTAAAGACACGAAATCTTCACTGTCAACTGTTGTGAGGATGAGATTAGCATCTGATATGGATCCGTTAATTGGGTAACCTGGACGAATGAGATCTAATTTTTTAATTCCTCATGTGTTGTAGTATATAGCTGATAACTAGCAGCACTTGCACTTGATAAGATTGCAGACATTTCCCGTCAAACATGGTCTCCATATATTTTTTGATTGATATTTGTGCTTTAGAATGGGATATGCCTACTGTTTCAATTAATGAAGTTCTGCATTAATAATTGTATCTATGATGAACTTAACATTCACTTTATTTTCTTTCTTGCACATCAATGAAACAGGTCTGTTTTCTTTTAAACTACTATCAGCGAGTGATTTTTCTGGTACGTTTTGTGGGAGAATTATACTTCATTTGGAGTTCAGATATAATCTTAGCGTGAAAACTTGTACTTCTCATGCTTCTGATTATACATCTTATGAGAACTTGATCCATCCAGACTAACTGATATTATTAATGTTAAAGGGTAGATATACTTTTCGCTTTCATTAATTAACTCAAATAGACGTGTGAAAGTGTGGTCTAATAAACCTGGTATGAGATGGCAATACCTATATTGTATTCATCAGCGGGAGCTGTAATGAATTTTAGACTAAACTGAGCACAATTTGTGAACGATATTCCAAGATCTCATTATAAGAACGAATACAAATATTTCTGTTTTGCAAAGCCGAAGTAGTTCATTGTATTTCCGATTACCAAGTTGAAGGTGATCAATAAGAAAACAGATTTAGACAATGGCATGTGAGGCAAGGGAATCGAAAAAGTACCAGAGCTAATAATTTCCTTGCAAGATATTGGAACCTTCTTGTTACAACCCTGTTAGACACAAGTTGTAGTGCTCTAACTATTGTTATCTTGTCAGTTTCTTCTTTGGTAGCCAAAATATCAAAGAGATAGTAGTGGAGAAAGACGAGTTTTTAATTCTTTAAGTGCTAGCTCTGATAGAGTTTATGAATCTCGTGAGAGAGATCAATATCTATAGCCATATGTTCCTGAAATATACTTCTTGAGAGGAGGATTATTAGTTGGTAAAGAGTAAAAGGACATCTGCTCCCAAGTTGACCAATCAGAGGTTTTTCGAATCTTTTCAAACTGACTGATATCGACATGGTAAGCCTCCATACTTGTCTCTGTTGCTGAGCTTCCTTGAAATGCATTAGCTGTAAAAGAAATCATCATAGTAATTATTAAAATATGAGAATTACCAAAACTGAGTTAAATAACGCCATAACTATAATCGCCTAATTAATCCACTAGCAACTATCTATCTAAACAATCGGTTTATCTGGATAGAAGTCCAGAATATGAGCGAAAAAAATGTTCAGAATATTAGGTAATCAGGCTAAGAAATCCTAATTAACCGATTCGATCTCCCAATTATTCGACGATTTTGTATGAAAAAATCTGTTCCTAAAACATTGTCTCGTTTAAGCTGATATCCCAATTAAGCTACTTCCACTGTATTTCCCAATTTTTCTCAACTATGTTATAACAATTTCTGATTAGAGCAGCAAGAATTCCTTTTAGGTGAGCTTGTATAGAACGTTTACTTTATTGTAAATGTGTTCGTGATACTCTCATCATTTTCAATCATAAATCAGACCCGCACGAAGGCACACAGATGGCCAAATCATTTATGTTTTAATGCAGTCGTGTTATATTAATCTAAAATATTCATAGTGTAATTGTACATGTCTAGAATTCCCTGCCATGAGCAAATCACACCGTTATACGACCACTTTTGCTGATAGTTATGCAATACTATTTAACTAGTGATAAGTGACTATCAATTGAACGCGACCAACGACAGAGGGAGTGCCGTTACAAGGTGTTTGGTGGCCCCTGTACAAAAGATAGTTACTTCGTAAATTTCTGTTCTGTTGATATGTGTACCACGAAATGACTTGCGTGTAATGATAAGACTGAGCTACGCCATCATTTACGCCTCATTGTTAGAGGTTGTGCACCCCCAAGGCTCACTGTAATGCCAGCCCTGAGTACATTAAAATATAATTTGAGATCACCCTGAGTCATTTCTACTCAATGATTCCAGTAAGATTCATTTTTAGGCAACTAAACTTTTTGACGACCTTGTGGTGTCGCAAAATTCTCAATCCTGAATTGATTAATATGTACTAATAGGAGATATCATATCAACATGTAACCCTTCGGTGGTGGAAGAAAATGAACAGGGGTGCACAGAATGTGATAAATTGTTATAGGGGGTCTATGGGTAAATATTGTTGGGAACCGCTGGGTTAATGTGGCACAGTACAGTGGCATCGATTATACTTTACATCCAAGGAAGAGAAATTGAGCAACAACAACAACAACAACAACAACAACAACAATTTGAATAATTAATTGCCATAAACCATTTCTCAGACAATTAATTATGCAAAAGTACGTGTATTACCAAGAAACATTCCTAATTTATAAGAAATAACCATAGCACCATTGACGTACTTTGTTATTCACAAGAGACAATTTGGTACACAACACAAACCACTGAGAATTATAATTCTATTTTAATAATTGTGTCAGTTCAGCAGTGTTCTATTGAGAATATTCATTCAATAGAAACTATAAATTCTGTGATATTGGAGAACAAACAAATATACACAATTTCACACCAATTAAACAACAAATAATCGACGACATAATAGCAGCACAATTCCCAGGAACCACCCGAGTGCCAATTATCGATTCCATAACGGTCCAAATAAATCAATCCATCGACAGGTTGATATCCCTCCTCAACCAGAGACGGGTCCATCTCTTAATCACGTTAAGGCACAGACGCAAAGAGATGAGAGCCAATCTGGTGGCTCGTCAGGAAATGGAGGAGGAACTTGTTGGAGCCAAGACAATATTAGAAGGCCAAATAAAGCATAACATGCTACATACAATGCAGGCAGGGCCGGACTAAGACTTTGCGGGGCCCCTACGTATTCTGCTAACACTAAATACAGTTGTATGAAAATACATTCAATATGTAGTTAACTAGTAATTAGATAAGTGCATCATCCCATATCCGTCAAATTAGCCTTTTTCTTGATTTCATTTTTGCAAAGTCATCAATGATATCCTGAAAGTCGATGTTTTTCGTCAAATCCGATTCAATGCACAACAAAGACAGGTTACATAATTCGTCTTCGCATAATGTAGGAAATCTAATTATGCGCGAGCCCCTAGGCCATGGCCTATTTGGCCTATGCAATAATCAACCCGTGAATGCTGGAGAGATTTGTGGCAGAGATGGAGGATAAACTGGCAGAACTCCGCCTCAATACACCACCAGCTCAAGAACTGAGGTTCTTGTGTGACACACAAGACCTCGAGGAACGCATCTCTCGTCTGGGAGAAATAAACCAACAAGAGAATCCTCCCATCCCTCCTAATCCAGTAATCCCTAACTACTCTGCATTTACACAGCCGATCGTTGCTGTTGAGAAAGAAGGATCAGTTCCTGGGGCATTTAACGACCCACGAGGCGTCATAATTGAACCTGCATCTGGACATATTTATGTGGCAAATATGAACAACAATCGTATCCAACTATCCTCCCAGGAAGGACACCATCTTAATATATTCGGAGATAGACACCTGAAGAGTCCATGGAATATCCTAGTCCATGAGGACAACATTTATGTCACAGATGTAGGACATAACGCTATCTTCCAATTCAAGCTGTCAGATCTAACTATGGTAAAGCGAGTAGGTAAGGATGGATCTAATAGTGAAGAATTCTATTCACTAGACAACCTGCCATCTCTCCTAATCAACACCTTTATGTACCAGATGAGTACAACAACAGATTCCAAATCCTGACAACTAATCTGGTATTTAAAGACACGCTACGACACCAAACCATTAAACCACCTGTTGATGTAAAGTTTACAACAGTGAAATATTTGTGTTGAGTAGATATGGAAATCCGTGTATACACGTATTTACTCTCTCAGGAGATAAGTCCCGCTCCTTAGTAACCAGAGGAGAAGGAATGCAAGTTGGATGAGCAGACTTCTGTCTGGACAGATACAATAACATTGTCATCTGACCAGAAGGAGACCCCCCTACACAGTATTGGACATACCAACCCTTATGGCCTTTCAATAATCAATAATTCAAAATTAGTTGCATTTCCAGATCACCTAACTGCTTAAACTATGGAAGCGCTCATTGTCAAAGCAAGGAGTACTGTAGATTCTCAGGTTACAGCGGAAGGAAGGACAGACGTAGCACATCGTCCATGTTTGTACCGACTATAATGTATACTATACATAATATTGTGTACTCGATACAGTAGCGAAGTTACAAGGATTTTAAAGGGGAAAGCGATTGACCTTTGCAGTGTGCAATTAATGGTCAATAGTACCACTGAAAAACTAACAGAGATTAATGAAATAGTAAATAGCACCACCTCTTCAAGAACCATTCTTTAGTGTATACAGATGATACACAGCTTGGTGGAAAACACATTGTGATCATGGAAGATGAAAAAATTCAATTTCTTCAGACAGTGTATCGGCCATATATAGAATGCGTGATTAATCATATCCGAAATAGGATGGAATGCACTGATCTAGCCTCTTCTATGTCTGTTTGACCTCGCCATCTCCTAAAACCGAACTTCAATTATCACCTAACTATATTATGGAAAGATTACAATGCTAATAAATTATTATAGTGTTATACAACATGTAAACTTTGATGATGATGATGATGATGATGATGATGATGATGATGATGATGATGATGATGATGATGATGATGATGATGATGATGATGATGATGATGATGATGATGATGATGATGATGATGATGATGATGATGATGATGATGATGATGATGATGATGATGATGATGATGATGATGATGATGATGATGATGATGATGATGATGATGATGATGATGATGATGATGATGATGATGATGATGATAATAGTGTCACAACCAGAGATTGATGGAGAGGAAACTGAAGCAGAATGGAAATTGTTTCGGCGGATAATTCAGAGGCAATTCAAGAATAGCTCTCTGCAGGATGTGCTATCGAAATTGACCAGCAGCAGAGACCTTTCGATTGGATTTCCAAACTTATCGAATTTAACTACAATAGTAGAGGTTTTACTAGTAACAACAGCCACTGTTGAACGTACATTTAGCAGTACGAAACTAACCAAACAAGACTCTGCAGCTGGATAGGCGAGTTAACACAGATTTTTCATAAATATTCATATTGTAATTAATGCTGTTGTTAATTAAGTAGTATATTAATTGCACAAAATATCTGCATGAGCTAAATAAAACGAAAAATAGTCATGGATATATATCTTTCCCCAAAAGTAAAATCCTGGATTGAGCTGTAGAGGCGGATGTTACGTCTCATGCCAGTGCAAACGGAAGCAGGTTAAATGCAACTCGAGGTGTCACAGGCAATCTAGCGTATGCGAGAACATATAATAATGTAAAAACAGCCTTTTGCAAAACCACCTCAAACAACTGGATGACTCACTGAAGACTAATAGAGTTTCTAGAAGTTGCATTTACTACATTATTTCCTACTTAGTCATGATTTTTATAGCATATTGTGTATATCTTTAGATAATAATTGTATTAAACCACACAAATACATTTATCAAGTCAATTGAGACATTTATAAGTAGCATGAATCTTGATACGACTTCCAATTTAGAATTGGATATTTCATGTTTTTTAGCAGAGCATAAATTATATCTTTGAGAGTACAAAATATTGTTTTTAAGTAAACCATAATATTTGAGCTCAAATTTTGTATAAGAATAACAAATACTTGAATACTTATATCTCAGAAAATGAATACGTGTAACATTTCTAAACGAAAGTTTTCCAGACTACTTCCGAAATTAGGTCTGAATCATTAACTAGAACTTTGCTCGGACATCTGGGTCAAGGGTGAGATGCTCCCCTTTCGGGATTCTTTCTATTAATGCAAAAGATTAACAGGGATATATCAGGACAGGAGTATTTAGGTACATGGCTGACAACTTATAGTGCTATTTCAGTCAGCCATGAAGGACACAAAGTGCTGATCTTTTAAATTCTTACAGAATTAATATATTCCTGTACAAAAAAGTGCCATTAAGCATACCCAGATTCTTAGAGAGACACTGACATGTGAAGAAGTGCTTCTGAACAGGCCAGACTTTCGCGATTATTTGGCCTTGAGGCGAATCTGTAATAAGTTGAATATCAGAATAAATTAGAACAATTCAGAATTAAAGACACGCGAGGCATATTAAAACCAATGAAATTGGGATGACATAGGTCCCGACGGTACTTGCTATGGGAGTTGAGATAAATATAATGAAATCAGGCAATTATTGTCGAAAAATCTGTTTGAATATCTATATATAATCAAGTGTGGATTGATGTATGAATATGTTTATGTATACGTCAGCATTTAACCTATTAAACTGTGCTATGTATCTATGAAAATTGAGTTCATCGCCATGACTTTTATCTTTTACTTTCAACATTTACTTTTGGGTTCGTATTGAACTCTATGGGAGGAGGTCCTAATAGATTATGTTAAATTTGGTATAGGAGGTTCAAAGGTAAACAAGGCTAGGAATCTAGCCCAATGTTGAGTATTAAAGGCACACAAGGCATATTAATACCAATGAAATCGGGATAACATACAGGGTGTATCATAAGTGTTGTAGGGTTCTAGAAAATATCTCAAAACACAAAAATGTGGATCGTTTAAGCTAATTATTTATTAATGTAATCTCTATTGCATTCCATAACTGATCTAATCCTACATTAGGCATACTTGCTACTAAATTTTCTAAATTTTTGGATCAAAGCCCTCCCAAGCCATTTTTAGTTGAGAAATTAAATGGTCCAGCTTCGTCACATTCTCCATTCGGCTGACGCTATCTTTCAGAATAGAGCATAGATTGTAAATAGGATTGAGGTCGGACGAGTTTCCTGGTCACTATTCTTTCATCCAAACTTTGGGAAATTCTTTCACAAAAGGACTGAGTCAATTTGTAGTGTGTGCTCGAGCATCATCCTGCATAAAACAAAACTGGACATGTCTGAGAGCATTGATCGCTGTAAAATTGTTCCATTTTCTGAGTCACGTTCTATAGCATCCTTACAAGTTTATTCAAAATATAGTTCCGATAGTAGCAACCATTTATTTTCTGTTTTGGAGGCACTACATGGAGTTCAGAGACAGCTCGATGGGACATCATGCCCCAGACATGAATTTAACGCAAGGTCCAATATTGTCTGAATTTTTAGCACAACGCGATCATTCTGTCGGTTTGGCGTATTGAACAATTGAGAAGGTGCTTCATCAGACCATTCTTTGCGGATTCTGCAAATTTGAGTTGTTTTTCCTTCATTTTCTCCGTCAATCGCAGCCTTTTGGCTTTTTGTAAGATTTCGCGCCAATATTATCCCGAAGATAATGATGAACGGTCGAATGCGATATAGGATAGCCCATTGAGGTCACTATTTCAGCCAATTTCCTAGTAGATTTGCATCTTTTGCTGAGAGATTTCGAAATTATAATTTTGGCGGAATTTTGGACACTGGAATTCCTCCCAGGATGAGCTTCAGTTCTTTGAGATTTTCCGACCTTCTGCTTGCACCACCACCGTTCGATTGCTCTCAAACTAACTTGGAGCTTTATAGCTAGGTCTTTCTGGGTCATTCCAGCACTTAGCATGCCAATTGCTTGATTACGGATTTCCAAACTATGATCTCTGACATTCATTTTCCGAATACATTAAGCAGCGTCAGTGCGAAACATTTTCTAAGAAATACGATCAGCCTAAGGTAGCTAAGTATTGTTTTAGATAGCATTAACGTAATACTCTTTTCAATACGAATATTCTGCCTTCAGCAGAATATTCGTATTGAGAAAAGACTTACTCATAGAAATATAGTCAAATACCTCTACACTTAATGTTATACAAATACCTTACTGAGTAATTCAGGACTGTCTAGGGGTCTGGATACGTTTTATCTTTATCCTAATCTGGCGCCTAAACAATCCTTAAGACAGTGCTCAATATCGGTGAGCTTTAATAATTTCCCTGAGAGATTATTCCTATATTTACATATCTTTAGAGATAGATTTAAGCTAGATGTATGTAGGTGTAGAATGCTCTGCTCCTATAATATATAATCACATTCTAACACATTGTATGAGATTATATCTTCTAATTAAATTACTATAGAAATATAGAATAGAGCTGTTAGATATTATAATTATAAATATATCTACACAAATATATCGTTGTTCAGTTTTAAAGATAAATAACAATCAGATACATAACAAAAGTATTATAACGTTATCTCAAATATAAGGCAAATTATATGTTCTCGCTGCCAATACTCTGTAGCACATGTGTCTGTCCGGGTAACTCCGGATCAGATATACCCTTTTGCTATTAGAGCCTAGGGCTTCACAATTTCCTTCTTTTTCATTTATTGATTTATCTATTAGTTACATACACCATACATGAATATAGAATTCACAGAAATGAATAAAATACATAATAAATATGGAATTACAAATCTTCACACGCCGGACACTTCCAACTAACACCTGAATAATCCTCTGATTCATCTAAATTTATACAAATAACATGATATCACTTGGCATCAAACATTACACATACAGTGCCGGTCAAAAAGAATTGCTCAAGATGAATATATATAGTATAGTAAATGTCAAATTGTATACACTGACCAGATTGTTGAATTTTTGCGAAACCATACTCAGCCGTATGTATTTTGACAAATAACACCAACACAACTAATCCATTCATTATATTTGCACAACTTACAGTTTTTATGTTGTATTCTTTTTTTTCCAATTTATCTGTTTTTATCGAATTTTCCATGCCTTTTAAACCCCGAATTTCCATTGAAAATCGAGCCAACCTGATACTACTTTCAGAAAGTGGCCATACTCAGAGGGAGGTAGCTAAAATGGTTGGGTGTAGCTAAAAAAGTGTAGCCGAGATGCTTAAGAAACACAGGCTGACTGGCACGGTAAGAGACCTCGCTATTCCGGGTAGGCCTCGTGTCACAACCAAAAGGCAAGACAAATTATTGGTCAGAAAATGCAAAAAGGATCGATTTAAGACTGCTACTCAGATCAAAGCTGAAGTGTTATCAGAATATTCGATAAAACTTTCCACTTCAACAGTTCAGAGAAAGTTACGAGGGCTGGACTGTTCGGACAAAAACCGCGAAGGAAGCCTCGCCTTACTACCAAGCACAAAAGAAACCGACTTTCCTTCGCAAGATGGCACAAGAATTGGAATACTGAAGAATGGGCAAGAGTTGTGTTTAGTGACGAATCTAGGTTCCTTCTGTATACTAATGACGGGAGAGCCTACATCAGGAGGATGAAAGGGGAGGAGTTCTCAGAGAGGTGTCTTCAAAAAACTTGCAAGTTTGGTGGAGATGGCATCATAGTTTGGGGATGCTTTTGCTGGAGTGGCGTAGGACTCTTGCGGAAAGTATCTGGGAACCTCAAGACAAATTCCTACATTGATATATTGGAAAATGCACTAATCCCAAGCGTTGATTTGCATTCTTTACATTCTGGATGGACCTTTCAGCAAGACAACGTCCCATGCCATAGGTCAAAGGGTACTAAGCAATGGTTTGGTGAGCAAAAATAGAGGTTATGAATTGGCCTGCTCAGTCACCTGATCTAAATCCGATTGAGAATCTTTGGGATCACATTTCCCTCAGAATTCAAGAGAAAAGCCCATCCAACCACTCAGAGTTGTGGAATGCCATATTAAGCACTTGGGATAGCATCGACATTAACAGGTTCCATACTCTAATTGAGAGTATGCCGCAAAGACGTAAAGCCCTAATTCAAGCAAGCGGAGGTTCTACTAAATACTAACAACAATTTACTTGATTATAATAAAGCATTATTGTTAAATCAGTCATAGATATAAGAATTTGGGGTAAATTTATTCTGAGCAATTCTTTTTGACTGACACTGTATATCCCAATGATTTCTTGATTCATTCTTGTTGAATCTTATATGTTTAGTAGTTAGTGTAATACAAAAATTATATAATTATCTAATCTATATTATTAATGAAATCGAGATCTAAATTCAGAATCGCTTGTAAAATAGTTTGGTTTCTAACAATGAATTTACATGGTATATGATTCACAGCCTACGAAACTAAAGCCTATTCACGATATTTAACCATGGATTACTCTATTAAATTTGACTTACAATTCTATTTTTATCGATAAAACAAAATCGGTGCATTCAAGCTCGAATAAATATATTATTGATAATTATAAATTTACAGTAGTCATATTATCCAACTATTATCAGTTTGAAATGATGTCATCTGTTTGGTTAGAAGGGCAATTTGTTAAAAATGCACCATTTTTAAAGCTCTGATAAACGATCACTAGTGCGACTTCGATTCCAGAATTAATATCAAGTGATCTAAGGATGTTTATGCATATAATACAAAATTTTTGTTAGTATTAATTGTCACGTAACTGAGTTATATTAGATACCATGGATGGCACATATTAGGTAAAATCCCTTAATAACTCGATAGTCGCTAGAGTTATTATCAAATAAGTCCAACCAATATGTACCATATACCCAACTTCCCATACCCTTGTAATACATTTTCATACGATATCTCCAACGGGTGTGACGCAATTGTGATTATGCCCATATTTGGTCATTATCAAGATTACGTACTTCAAGATATCGTATGAAAATGTATAAATAGTTCGGAGAGATGTTATCCGTACTCCCCTTCTCCGTCTGGTATATTAGCCAACGAGAGGAAGTTGAATTATTTTTCGTAATTATATTGCTAATAATTTCAGTATATTCATTGTTAATATCTGATAGAATGTTAAAATATCCACTTACTCAGACTGTGAATATTATATTTTGGAATCGGAAATGCTTATCACATTTCTCCAATATATTTCCTCATTCTGCATACCTCGAGAAAAGTACTCTCCCTACCCTCTACTTCCAACCATATTTACCACAGCTACCTATCCCCACACTACAAAATAGTTGTCAGCTCTATCTGACAGCTGTAAAGCCTTTGTTGAATTCTGAGCAGTACTCACACATATCTAGTCTCGTAGATAAGCTACAGACAGAAGGAAGACATCTACAATACGAACTTGTGGCGCGAAATAAATTAAACAAACAGACTAGTTACATAACCGGGCCATGGACAGACAGGTATCTAAGAGATAGGTCTTCTGTTGTTCTCACTCACAATGCATTCATAGGACTAAAGCCAGACCTTCAAACTATGGATCCCCTCAAAAGGGCTGCTAAAATGATATCAATTACTGCTCGGTTCAAAGCCTCTCTATTAGACGGTCAGTTGAAACCAATGATATACCATACCCAGCCTATCAAGAGCGATACCGAATCGTATGCTAGATTAATGAAATTGTTGCCCGGTAGACTTAAGATATACACTTCGTACTTGTACTACAAAGCGTATCCCCTCGATATGGTACAATTTTCTAATCTATTCAACTCCACACGTATTCCAATGCCTGAAAAGGATATATTAACATGTAATACGAATGCAAGGCATATTTGCGTAGTTGTAAACGGAAACTTTTACACTTTTGATGTATTTCTACCTGATAAGAGTGTATTGTCAACAGATGAAATATATAATAACCTCTTGAAGATTAAACAAGGATCTGGAGATTATCCTAAACATCCGGTATCAATTCTTACAGCTGCAGACCGTGACACTTGGACTTCAGCACGTGCTGAACTGGTACAAATTGAGTTAAATGCAAAATCTATCAAGTTAATTGATGAGAGCTTATACATTTTGTGTTTAGATTCTCAAGAATCCGTAAGTGCATCTGAATACACTAAAGCTATGCTGCATGGTGATGGTATCAATCGCTGGTTTGATAAGTCATTCCAACTTATATTCCAACCGAATGGTCACTGTAGTATTCACTTCGAACACTCTTGGGGAGATGGGGTCGCACTATTGAGACTCTTTAACGCACTTTATGAACAGAGTAAAATTACTAGTGTTGATCCACAAAACATACAGTTGAATGATGCAAAAGTAAATGAGGTTAAATTCGAATTGACTGATAATCTCATACAAACAATTGAGAAAGTCAAAACTGAGTTCTACACTCGAACTAAGGGACTCAAAGTTCAAGAACTTCAGATAATCCGGGCAGGAAAACATTACTTTAAGAAGGTAGAATTATCTTCAGATGCTGTTATACAGTTAGCGATACAAATGGCATATTTTTTAATTTCTGGGGGCAAAACAGCGGCTACCTATGAGTCGGCAAGCACCTCTGCTTTCAAACACGGCAGGACTGAGACTGTACGTCCTTGTACTTTCGAAACATTACAATGTACCAAAGCTATTCTTAATGGAAAATTATCTACACCGCAACTACTGGAGCTGATGAAAGCTTGCTCAAGAAAGCACTCAACTTTGGTAAAACAAGCAGTTATGGGGAAGGGATTCGATAGACACTTGTTTGGGTTGTCTTGCTTAGCTAATGAGCTCGGTGGCACTATTCCCAAAATATTCACTGATGAAGTACATAAATAT
Source organism: Oopsacas minuta (assembly GCA_024704765.1). NCBI lineage: Eukaryota > Metazoa > Porifera > Hexactinellida > Lyssacinosida > Leucopsacidae > Oopsacas > Oopsacas minuta. The sequence continues at coordinate 272,492 of JAKMXF010000328.1, read as the reverse complement.
ATTAATCACTTTACTATGTCAACAAGCACCCTCGATTCTGAGGCTGTATTGGTTGGAGGATTTGCTCCTGTAGTACATGACGGTTATGGGATCGGTTATGGAATCAGAGAAGATCGGATAGAAGCTAATGTTACAGCTTATGAAGGTCGAGAAGTGAAACAATTCACTGATGCCCTCACTAACAGTATCAATATGCTATTAGATTTGTTAGATGAGAAGTAATGTTAGCTTTTGATTTATAAAGCTATTGCAATATAGTAGTATATATTGCCTATATACTTTATATTTCTCAATCTTTGAAAATCATATCATTGATTCGCTCACTGTATTATTCGGACCCGTAAACTCACACCTGATTCAAATCGTTCTAATTCTTCGTTAGCTCGTATTTATATTTGGTCAACTCGTCTCGAACTTTTAAGTGAACTCGTGCCTATTTTAGGCACAAAATAGTTTTAGTTCAACTCGTACGAATTTTTTCTGACCACCCGTCCAAATATTTTGGTAAATAAATACCAATTCTCAATACCGACTCTCCAATTTAATACATAGTTTGGAATCAATATATTTGCGGGAGGGTGGCTCATTATTTTGGCATAGCATAGTTACGGATGATAAGGTTTACGAAAAACAACTAATTATGAAAGATCAAAGAATTAAGAAACCGATGTGTTATCTTCAGAGCCATGTGGTTCGGGTTAGGCTTGTGCAATTGTGGCTGATTATGATAACAATAGCAGGGCTCTCAATTTTCACGACCTCGTCTTGTACCACAAGAATTAGCGTCTAAAAATTCAACAGAATTGCAGAATTCTTGTCATAGAAAACTAATACTAAATCTTAATTTTTCACGATTTTGATATTTCTCAAGCCCTGCAATAGTAATCGATAGTAATTGATTAAATAATTCCTGAATTCATAATCAAAATCATAATCTGACTTTATTGACAGATTTAATCATGAACATAATGCTAATCATTAATAAAAACCCCTAGGTCGAAAATTTAGTCCTTTTTACTGTGCCAACCCTAGTATAATGAGCCAGTATTGAACGCTAAATCCCACTATCTCAGATTGGTCAAACTTTTGTCCTGCCTCTAACAAAAATTATAAAAGAAAGGTACCATGAATTTCACACCTTTCGAAAGAAAAAAATATCTGAAATTACTATCTGTGCCGAAAACTTAGATTATTTTTACAATGGTATTACTGAAATATTTATGTGAATCCGGTGTAACAATGAATAGTGTTTCCCGAACATCTTTACATAGGGAATATAGATTGCACCAAGTTCCAAGTGATTATGTTTCCCCGAACATTAATTGTCAGGGAATGTGACTACAGTCCAAATTGGGCTATTAATAAGAATTACAGCGATCTTTGGTATCCTTTGAGTTTGATATTTTACTATTTTACATATTATTACCCTTCATTATAAATTTATCATAGAAGTTAATTATTGGTGCAATTAGGGACTCCAATCCCGGGATTGAGCATGCTTAATTAATATATTAAATTTTTTACTTCTATATATGTACATAGCTTATACTAATACTATGATTGATGGATTATTCTTTGTAATAGTTACAAGTAATTTGCTTGCTTTCGGTTGTACGGCGATTATTGAGTATATATTCACGTTCTTCAGTACTGAATTTAATGGAAAATGAATGAGAATAATAATGAAAGTAGCATAGAAACAAATGGAAATACGACAAAGTATCACGATTCGATACCCAAAGCGTGTACTATTACTAATTAGTGATGTTATTTCTAATAAACACCAAAGCATCTATTGTTTCATCGCTGAGCCTACTTCTAAACCTATTGCATAGGTACGCTGCTGAAGAGAATGATTTAGCCTGAAGTTGGTAGGATGATGTATAGCAATTGATAAATTTCTTCCAAAAAATTATCTCTTTTCCCTGTCTGTTCAGCGATTGTTAGCTCATACTTGAGATGAGTTGATAGTGGTAAGTTCTTTTGGGAACTCTTTTGGGGATTTTATAGAGAAGCATTTATTGCAATTTGAAGTTTCTCTTGGACGGATACATTTCCTGGATCCGAATGTTCAGAATTATTTCCTGAAGTAGTTGTGGATTGTGCTTCATTCAAATTTTCTTCAGCATCCACATTTTCCCTAATTCTTAAGAATAACTCGCAACAAAATCTGTTAATTGTTACTTTTTTCTCAATTTGAGCTTGAGGATTGTGGAGATGTTGAATAACAACCAATGCATCGAGTATCTCTCTTCAATAATTCGCCTAATGTGAAGGAGACACACTGAGCTCATTTAATAGAAACTTTATTGTTACTTCCGCAGTTATTATGGTAGCATCACGCCTACATAGAGCTTCTACTGCAATATTGATTGGAGTGAGAACTTTAGCGATTGCCTCAATCTTGATGAAATCATGATCGCTTAGATCCGCACTTGGTCCAAGGTCCAATAGAGCCTTTTGAACTGGTAGCTTAAGTTGAATAATTTTTGATAACATATCTAGTAGAGAACTCCATCGAGTCTTACAATCAAGGATTAAGTTTAATCCATTGGGATGGGTTTCTCTGACATATATTTGTAATGTCTCAATTTCAATGGCGATCGCTTAAATTGTTTCACATTTCCACGTATTTGGCCAGTGTCAATAATATCGTCGCATAGTTCTAATGAAATCTCCTGACCAGGGGTATTTAAAACAATTAAACCACCACTTTCTTCATCATTATCCAATGATCCTTCCTCTTCATCAGGATCAGTAGTAGAAATGATTAATTCTTGGATTTAGGCTTGCTTCGATAGAATATGTCTTGTAAGACTAGCTGGAGTCCATGTGCGTAGCATAATTGTTGGAATGGAGGTATTATTCTAACTAGTTTTTTCATCATCGCACAACCATTTGTTGCGATGCCAACAATATCTGGACGATAATCTAAACCAAATTCACTTAGCTTATTAGAGATTGCATCCGAAGATATTTCTGCAGTGAAAATTCCCTTTAATCTCACTAACCCAAGATTTATAAGATAACCTCTCCCATATACATTTATATTCAAGTATCTATATCTTCTATTACCCAGTGATGTCCACTCATGCAATGTAAGGCCAAATTTGTTTCCTTCTGATTTAAGATTAGCTAACTTTCGGGTGTTTTTTTGACGTATTTGTTGTCCGTATTGCATAACTAATTCTCTTATACTGGTGATAAATTTAGGTACAGAGTGTCCTAGTGCGGTAAGAAATTTCCGTAAGTCCTGCGAAGTAATATATATTTTAAAAGAAAGGCCGCCATAAGCGGTCATTCTGGCCAGCACTGCTGGAAGGCCGGCATCATTTATAAAACTTTTCAATTTCTTTTGTGTTTCAGTTGGATTCTTGTTCTTTGTTTTCGATATCACTCTCTAAAATAGTACGTATTAGTAAATCGACATTATGACAAGATTTAAGGTGGACATGCAAACCTTTGGTTGATCCTCCATGACACTTTAGATTCTTCTCACAAATCTTGCATTCTGCCAGGTTTCCACATGATGATCGCTTATAATGTGTCCAAATTGGTGCACCCTTAAATTCTCGAAATCTAACGTGGTTCACTGCCATGTAGCCAAAGAATTACAATATCGGTTCAGTTAAGAATGTACTATAGTAATATGTAGTATACTTTATGTGTATAAATTGGTGATATAATATTATGAGTACTGCGAACATCAGATTGCCATTGTTACATATAATTTCTGCAGCTTCCCAATTAAGTTAACGCGATATAATTCAATGGAACCCAATATTTGAAGTGTGATCAATTCGTTTGAGAATCCCGTGATTGGAATACTTAATCCCGGGATCCCAGGGCCAGATTAGAATCCCTAGCCAGAACGCTAAAATTGTTTGAAACAAATGCAATAAGATCTAGTCATTGCTCTTAAAGCTATACCAGTTTGTAATAACTTCTACGTAATTATATATGTCATCCTCTAATAATAAACTATGTATATTTTCGACCACAATCTAAATGAATCTATACAAGCTACTTAGTTAATCTATTTAGCAAATTTCTGCAAAGCAACTGGTAGAGCAATTAAATTTAAGTTAGAATTAACCAAACGAATTCAGGACAAGAAATTAGTTCCATTATTTAGCCATATAAAACCTGTTAAATTATTAACAAAATTGACCAATCAAAAATTGAGCGAAATGTCGGTATCCGTATTAGTAGTGAATATCAGCCAATGTTTACATTTATTAGTATTCTATTTGCGCAAGGTAATTTGATATATTTGGAAGTTGGAATTATGTACTAGTCTCATTCCGAGAGCATCCTTATTGGTTTCAACTCGATGATTATTCAACTATCTCTGGCAAGGGTTTATCTAGGAATTTCGGGACAATTTTTCTTTCACTCTAATATTAGAAAGTTAATGACCTATGATACTAATAATTACCTTATTAAACAAATGTGTCGATTATAAGCATTATCATAGATGACAAATTTTGTTGTAATATCTTCAAAGTGACGCATTAGAATATTGAAGCCAGTGACTGTTGATTCCCTGAACGAAATCTGGCTACTAAATAGTCTTTTCATCTCTTGAGTGAATGTATGAGCAATGGGTTTTTAGTTATTGTTTCGAAAGCCATAAGGCGATGATCAGGAGATGGCATGTTAGTTGGTTGTGTTTGTTGAAATTTAAGGACAATCGTCTCTTCCGGACAAACGGCCACCTTTTTTTTAACGTTAAAAGGAATGTTGAGAGTATGTTATTGTATAATGATAATTTACTTTGTTAGAAATATCTAATGTATTGCTTACAGAAAGATGTGAATCAGTTTCCACAGGCTGGAACTCGGAAGAAATGGGACCTTAAAACAAGAGATTATTTGATAAATAATTACGTAGTAAATAACTACAAACTCAAAATTCCAGTGCAATAGTGAATACACTTTCAGTAATAATCACAGGCAGAACACTAGTAACTAGCGAAAATTCTTGTATTAGTGACATTTCAATATCTTCCATAAGATATTCTGCCATTGGTGTACACACTTGTACTCTTCGAAGACCCATTCTTGTTATATAGTATTCAATCAACAACCAAATGTGCTGCTGGAAGTTTGCAAGAAACGTGTCTAATTAGGAATTCAACCCTAAACTAATTCAATAATGTTCAAAAAGGAGTGTCGCGAATTAAATGTAAACCACTATGTATTGAGATGTTGCTTGATGTTTATTAACTCTCTTATGACAACAACTACGTTAGAGGTGGTCATAGAGTTGAAACCGAGTTGGAAGCTCTCAGAGAGAGTATGTTTGTAGGCGTATGTCCAGGATTGATTGAAGAAACTCCATTTTCCCCAGGCTGATATATTGCATACAGGGGTATTTTAGACTTTTCGAGTCTTGGATCAAAAATTCACACATGTACAAATTATGATAACTCATCATGGAATTATTACGTCATCAGGGGCCTTATTCACTAAACTACTTGAATTAAACTTAAACTTAACTCGAAACTAAGTAAATCTTAGTTTTTGCTAAGTTCTCATCAATGCACGTATACTTAACCAATACTTAGTATATACTTAGTTTTGAAAGAAAACTAAGTAAAACTAAGTATTAGTTAAGTATAAGTTCAAATACTTGGTTTCCAACGAGTATAACTAAGTATTGTATAGTTTGTTGAAATATGCACAGAGATATTAACCTTTTTGTGAACAAGTAGATAAACTTTCGAAAGTATGTAAAATCATTACGCACTTCAGCAGTCGAATTTACTTAATAAAAGTGAATTAGATGACAAGAAGGAATCTTAAATTTGATAAATCTTCTAACCTAGGAAAGTACGCTCTTATAATAAAAATATGATGAGTTAAGTGACCTCAAGACTAGACTTAAAAATACTTAGTTCCGTAGGGAAACTAAGTATTTACTCAGTTTTACTTAGATTTCAGAAAAACTAAGTATTTACTTAGTTTTTACTTTCATTTGTGAATACCAACTTAACTATCGCTATCTAATAGGCCGGATCGAGAAAAGTAAACATCGTCGGTTAAACTTCTACATAAGGGAAAAGTTGCCTTTACTCTTTTCTAGGAAATGTGAAAGATAAATTTGAAAATATTTCGAGTTGACCCTTGCGGTTTTATATTTTGCTGAGTCACTTTCGCAAAATTGACCTTAAATTGCCCGAATTTCCTAACTCCTTTGGCATAGCCTCTTTAGATATATTATTTGGTAATAGTAAGTCACATATTTGCTATCGAATGGTGTATTAGGCTAATTTCTATGTCCAAGGATACTCAAGTTATCAAGATATTTTTTGCATATTCTATCATACCCTAATAATATTACCCACCCTCCTATTTTCCGAAGATTTGAAAATGCATAATTCTTACAAAAATGGCTATATACTCACCAAACTTAGTATAATTCTGTATCTATATCCAAATCCATCAATAGATTACCACAAAGAAATTTACCAACTTTCCCTATCTCTTGCTCTTAACTTAGTTACCATTTATCTAGCATGGAATTATGGTCAATTATTGCATCTAAATATATACTCAATCAAATCATTCATATTATAGAGTGATTATATTCATTTAATTTATGTATTTTTTTGAATATGGCAGAATACACGCTTAGTATTGTATTATTTCATCCTGTTTTGGTTATCCTGGACCCATTCCAGAAGATCTACTCCCAATAAAACTGGATCTATACAATCATTATGGCATGCTTAGAAATCATAAACTACTTTAATAAAGGACTGTGGGCTGCCAGCTCGGGTCTTGGAACTTGGGTTCATTGTGCATTTATCGAGATCTCGTAAACGGCTATAGTTAGATACCCCAAATGTGTTATTGTTGAATAGGAAGTTATACTTTTAGAGCCTATTGGTCATGTTGTCTTACCTGAAAGATTTGTGGAATGTGAGTTATGCGGTTTTCACACCTTTCCACATTATGTTAATAATGTCAAAATATCGCTTCCAGGTAGAGTTAGACATGATAAAAGTGTTATTATACAATGGAATTCATGGGTAAGGAGTCATTTAGTCACATTTCCTTACCTCAAATATTTGTGGGATGTGAGTTATGCGGTTTCACACCTCCATATAAGGTAAAATCGTGAATATTTCGTAATTGGTACGAGTTAGTTATGACAAATGTATAATTATCTTGTAGTCTCTTAGTTTAGCAGAACATTAGCATGCCAAAGCGTTGTGCAGCTTACAATTGTGGGGTGATTACATATGTGAACCTCATACTCCAGCTGTAAGTTTTCCTACGGATGATGAACGGAAAAGCTGGATTGAGGTAATGCCAAATGATCGTGGTAGTCTCACTGATTGAAATGAAATGTTTGTATGTTCATCACATTTTCAATGCAATGGGTCACTGTTAAAGGTGGAAAGCGGTCGATTGGACCTCCTACCTATTTTAAGGGAGTAGCAAAATCCTGCCTGAAGCAAACCTTAACATATCCCAGGCCAACAAAGAAGGCTTCGTCTGACGTACTTGAAAATTGCAAAAGAAATATCTAAATAAATTAGATAGGATTGATAAATTTTCAATTTTTACAAACGAGGCAGCAGCACGTTATACTTCGTTTAGTGTCAGAAGCAAATGCAGGGAATTGACAATGTTTAAGCAGGATGAACTCGGAAGAAAGGTTGTTCAATTTATCAATATCAAGGAAATTGAATCACTTTTTGGTTTCTTGCACTTGGTGAAGGCAGAGAAAGATGGCTACGCGATTCCCAAACGTTATTTCAGTCTACAGAAGAATAACCTTCTTCATAGATGATCTCAAGTTGATGAAATACTTTCTACTGTGGAGAATTATCAAGCGTCTAATTCTGATCATTTGGCGAATGTTATGTACGAGTTAAAACAAATGACATCGGAAGTGTAAGAATGTCCACAATTTCAGTTCCTAGGGGTGCAACTCGACAACTTCTTGACACCCTACAATAAAATCTGCTACACAAAGCATCTGCTTATTCTCGCTGGAGAACTTCTATGTATCTCTCCAGCAGCATACAGGATGTTAAGAAATTCAAGAACTATTATCCTTCCTTGGGAGAGATTACTTCGAGATTAGATGACGCGCAGCTTTCCGAACAACGAATTGCCTCGCATATTTGAAGTTCTCAAACCAGAGCAGCGTTTTGTCAACATTTTGTTCGATGAAGTAAAGCTAATTACAACAAGTCGCTTCAGTGCAGGTCACATAATTGGCAATGCCAATGATGCGCCTAGTGAACAAGCCACCTCAGCCCTTTGTACCGAAGTTGTTTGTCATCAAGGCGGGCCACGTTTGGTATTTGGTATCCATCTAAAGAAGAACATAAATTCAACGGATCTCCAAAAATAATTTTGTTGGAAATTATGGAAGTCATGAAAGATGGTGGTGTGAGACCAATATCCTTTATCTGTGATAACTGCCCGCTAAATCAAGGAGTATATAAATTACTTGGTGGTCCAGGGAGAGTGGTGTTGGATGGAATCGAAGTATTTCTTTTATGCACATCATGAAGAATTTGGGAAACAATTGGATAACAGATAAACTTCAAGAGTTATCATTTGTGGAGGACGGTACAGAATACCTCGCATGTTGGAAAGATATTCAAGCACTTAATGAAGAGGACAAAAAACCCACTACGACTCACAAAGCTTACACATACATCAGTATTTCCTAAACCTCTCCAACGACCGAGCATACCACTCGTCTGTCAAGTTTTTCACGAAAAGACTGTTGTAGCATTAAAAGCTTTGAAAAATACGGTAAATCTCCAGGAAGGGACTATTAGGTTAATCACAATGGTCACAAATTGGTTTAAAATGATGAATGTGAAGGATAAGTTTGGGGCAATCAATCTATGGGATCCATTTGAGCTCCATGGACACTCAACTACGAAAACTTCGACATGCTGTTAGCAATGTGTGATGTGATAGGTTCCTGTCGCTGGAAGGTGACAAATACAGTCAAGGGACAAAAGTATTCGACCACACGGGGGCGCTGCATTAGGTCGAATTTCGGTGTTGGCATTAGGTCGAATTCCGTGTGTTGGCATTAGGTCGAATTGAAAATGTATCGAATTTAATATGTATGCATTAGGTCGAAATTTATATGTATGCATTAGGTCGAATTTCGTGTGTTGGCATTAGGTCGAATTTTATATGTATGCATTAGGTCGAAATCCGTGTGTTGGCATTAGGTCGAATTTTATATGTGTGCATTGGGTCGAATTTCGTATGTTGGCATTAGGTCGGATTAAATATGTATGCATTAGGTCGAATACTATTCTAGCGAAGTTGAGGATAGAGCGAATGAATATTAGCTATGAATATCTCATCTTTAAGGCCAATTCATATTTTTTGAGAAACACTGAAAGCTTCCTTAAATTTTTAAAAGCAAAAAATCCAGCGATCCGCCATTTCGCAAACTTTTCTAATAATTAATCCAACAAAAGTCCATCCATACACAAAATTAGCATGGACTCCACATCCCCACCCCTAGGTAGCTGAGTAACGAGTACAAATGAAAACTCCCAGACCAATAAGGTAGTGAACAAAATTCCTAATCCCCTCCCAATGGTACGGGTTTATAATTAATACAATAAAATGTCCTATCACTTTCTCGTTTCTATAAATCCATTTTCTATATCGATCTATCGACAACATAGCTAAATAAATTCGATCTATCACAACGTCTTAATTCGATCTAATGCCAACACACGGAATTCGACCTAATGCATACATATAAAATTCGACCTAATGCCAACACGCGAAATTCGACCTAATGCATACATATAAAATTCGACCTAATGCCAACACACGAAATTCGACCTAATGCATACATATAAATTTCGACCTAATGCATACATATTAAATTCGATACATTTTCAATTCGACCTAATGCCAACACACGGAATTCGACCTAATGCCAACACCGAAATTCGACCTAATGCAGCGCCCCCGTGTGGTCGAATACTTTTGTCCCTTGACTGTATTTGTCACCTTCCAGCGACAGGAACCTATCACATCACACATTGCTAACAGCATGTCGAAGTTTTCGTAGTTGAGTGTCCATGGAGCTCAAATGGATCCCATAGATTGATTGCCCCAAACTTATCCTTCACATTCATCATTTTAAACCAATTTGTGACCATTGTGATTAACCTAATAGTCCCTTCCTGGAGATTTACCGTATTTTTCAAAGCTTTTAATGCTACAACAGTCTTTTCGTGAAAAACTTGACAGACGAGTGGTATGCTCGGTCGTTGGAGAGGTTTAGGAAATACTGATGTATGTGTAAGCTTTGTGAGTCGTAGTGGGTTTTTTGTCCTCTTCATTAAGTGCTTGAATATCTTTCCAACATGCGAGGTATTCTGTACCGTCCTCCACAAATGATAACTCTTGAAGTTTATCTGTTATCCAATTGTTTCCCAAATTCTTCATGATGTGCATAAAAGAAATACTTCGATTCCATCCAACACCACTCTCCCTGGACCACCAAGTAATTTATATACTCCTTGATTTAGCGGGCAGTTATCACAGATAAAGGATATTGGTCTCACACCACCATCTTTCATGACTTCCATAATTTCCAACAAAATTATTTTTGGAGATCCGTTGAATTTATGTTCTTCTTTAGATGGATACCAAATACCAAACGTGGCCCGCCTTGATGACAAACAACTTCGGTACAAAGGGCTGAGGTGGCTTGTTCACTAGGCGCATCATTGGCATTGCCAATTATGTGACCTGCACTGAAGCGACTTGTTGTAATTAGCTTTACTTCATCGAACAAAATGTTGACAAAACGCTGCTCTGGTTTGAGAACTTCAAATATGCGAGGCAATTCGTTGTTCGGAAAGCTGCGCGTCATCTAATCTCGAAGTAATCTCTCCCAAGGAAGGATAATAGTTCTTGAATTTCTTAACATCCTGTATGCTGCTGGAGAGATACATAGAAGTTCTCCAGCGAGAATAAGCAGATGCTTTGTGTAGCAGATTTTATTGTAGGGTGTCAAGAAGTTGTCGAGTTGCACCCCTAGGAACTGAAATTGTGGACATTCTTACACTTCCGATGTCATTTGTTTTAACTCGTACATAACATTCGCCAAATGATCAGAATTAGACGCTTGATAATTCTCCACAGTAGAAAGTATTTCATCAACTTGAGATCATCTATGAAGAAGGTTATTCTTCTGTAGACTGAAATAACGTTTGGGAATCGCGTAGCCATCTTTCTCTGCCTTCACCAAGTGCAAGAAACCAAAAAGTGATTCAATTTCCTTGATATTGATAAATTGAACAACCTTTCTTCCGAGTTCATCCTGCTTAAACATTGTCAATTCCCTGCATTTGCTTCTGACACTAAACGAAGTATAACGTGCTGCTGCCTCGTTTGTAAAAATTGAAAATTTATCAATCCTATCTAATTTATTTAGATATTTCTTTTGCAATTTTCAAGTACGTCAGACGAAGCCTTCTTTGTTGGCCTGGGATATGTTAAGGTTTGCTTCAGGCAGGATTTTGCTACTCCCTTAAAATAGGTAGGAGGTCCAATCGACCGCTTTCCACCTTTAACAGTGACCCATTGCATTGAAAATGTGATGAACATACAAACATTTCATTTCAATCAGTGAGACTACCACGATCATTTGGCATTACCTCAATCCAGCTTTTCCGTTCATCATCCGTAGGAAAACTTACAGCTGGAGTATGAGGTTCACATATGTAATCACCCCACAATTGTAAGCTGCACAACGCTTTGGCATGCTAATGTTCTGCTAAACTAAGAGACTACAAGATAATTATACATTTGTCATAACTAACTCGTACCAATTACGAAATATTCACGATTTTACCTTATATGGAGGTGTGAAACCGCATAACTCACATCCCACAAATATTTGAGGTAAGGAAATGTGACTAAATGACTCCTTACCCATGAATTCCATTGTATAATAACACTTTTATCATGTCTAACTCTACCTGGAAGCGATATTTTGACATTATTAACATAATGTGGAAAGGTGTGAAAACCGCATAACTCACATTCCACAAATCTTTCAGGTAAGACAACATGACCAATAGGCTCTAAAAGTATAACTTCCTATTCAACAATAACACATTTGGGGTATCTAACTATAGCCGTTTACGAGATCTCGATAAATGCACAATGAACCCAAGTTCCAAGACCCGAGCTGGCAGCCCACAGTCCTTTATTAAAGTAGTTTATGATTTCTAAGCATGCCATAATGATTGTATAGATCCAGTTTTATTGGGAGTAGATCTTCTGGAATGGGTCCAGGATAACCAAAACAGGATGAAATAATACAATACTAAGCGTGTATTCTGCCATATTCAAAAAAATACATAAATTAAATGAATATAATCACTCTATAATATGAATGATTTGATTGAGTATATATTTAGATGCAATAATTGACCATAATTCCATGCTAGATAAATGGTAACTAAGTTAAGAGCAAGAGATAGGGAAAGTTGGTAAATTTCTTTGTGGTAATCTATTGATGGATTTGGATATAGATACAGAATTATACTAAGTTTGGTGAGTATATAGCCATTTTTGTAAGAATTATGCATTTTCAAATCTTCGGAAAATAGGAGGGTGGGTAATATTATTAGGGTATGATAGAATATGCAAAAAATATCTTGATAACTTGAGTATCCTTGGACATAGAAATTAGCCTAATACACCATTCGATAGCAAATATGTGACTTACTATTACCAAATAATATATCTAAAGAGGCTATGCCAAAGGAGTTAGGAAATTCGGGCAATTTAAGGTCAATTTTGCGAAAGTGACTCAGCAAAATATAAAACCGCAAGGGTCAACTCGAAATATTTTCAAATTTATCTTTCACATTTCCTAGAAAAGAGTAAAGGCAACTTTTCCCTTATGTAGAAGTTTAACCGACGATGTTTACTTTTCTCGATCTGGCCTATTACTTAATTCAGATAAATTGGGTATATTTGATTCAGTAATTTTTTGTCGATGATCCTGGGGATACAGGCAAAACATTCCTTTATAACACGCTACTAGCCAAAGTTCGATCACAGGCCAATTTCCCCTTGGTATAGCAAGTAGTGGCATAGCTGCACTACTCATACAAGGAGGGAGAACGGTACACTCTAGGGTAAAAGTTCCAATCGATACTCATGAGTTATCAGTTTGTAACATTACAAAGCAATCTGCTTTAGCAAAGTTAATTATGCGTACACAACTTTTGGTTTGGGACGAAGCGTGTATGTCCAATAAATATGTTGCCGAATGTGTGGATCGTAGTTTGAGGGACATTTGTTCATGTGATCTCCCATTCGGTGGCCTAGTTATGGTTTTCGGAAGTGACTTCCGTCAGATCCCTCCTGTAGTAAAACATGGCTCGAGGCCTGAAATTATATCAGTATGCATAAACTGGTCAGTCCTCTAGCGGCATGTTAAAAGTCATGAAACTCACTATAAATATGCGCTTCAAAAAATTGTCATCTCAAAATGCCATTGAAGTGAGTAATTTCTCTAATTTTCTACTTAGGGTCGGGGAAGGCACTGAACCTGAGAACGAGATTTGTAGTATACGGTAGTAATATCTCTGACTTGGTAAACTCCGTCTATGGAATATTCTTGAAAACTGCACTAATTGTGATTTTATTAGTCGGGGAATAATAATGTGTCCAAGAATGAAACATGTGATCAAATTAATAACCATGTTGTTCATCAGCTGCCAGGGGGAGGAGTAACACTATTGAGTGCTGAGTCTGTGAAAGAATCCACTGCTATCAACTTTCCTTCAGAATTTCTAAATTCCATTACACCTAATGGTATGCCACCACACATCGCATATTTTGAAACAATTTGCTTCAATTATTTTATGGCGTAATCATGATCCCGATGAGGCCTATGTAATGGTACTCGCTTAATCGTGAGGGCATTTTTAAATCGGGTTATTGATGCAGCAATCGCCACAAGGGTACACAAAGGTAAACGTATGTTTATACCACGAATGCTCTTGACTTCATCTGAGTCTGAACTTCCGTATTTTCTCATGAGAAGGCAATTCCCTATCCGCTCAGCCTATTGCATAACTATTAATAAAGGTCAAGGGCAGAGTTTGGATTCTGTGGGTATATATCTACCATCCCCTGATGCTATTTTTAGCCGTGGACAGCTTTAAGTTGTATTAAGCAGGGTCAGAATTCCATTAGGATTGATAGTTATGGGGTGTCAACCTCATAAATTAACTTTAGGGGCATTTAGTCCATTGGAAGTAATTGACAATACCATGGATATGGGTGCTCATGATAGGGTGACCAGATCTGACCTGGAATGTATATTTGATGGCATAATTCATGAACGATTTGAATGGTTTCACTACTTCTTAAATGGTTTTGTCAATAAATTTTCACTCGCAATGCGTCAAAGGCTTGAACATAGTATTGACTTACATTTACCAATTTTGCCAAATCGTGACAAACTTATTTAGAATTGGCAATTACTATACATCACTCCAGTTACAATTGGTAAGGTATTTTGGTCAGCCTGCTTCAGTATATAAAGTACAGCTTGATGGAAATTGTCTATACTTGCATTATCTCATTTTATCTTTGGTACCGAAAACAATTTTGAGATACTAAAGCATAGTTTGATAAATAATTTTATCAACTCTCCTCAATATCACTTCAACCTTATGAGGAGCCTCTGGTTTTTTTAATGAACAATTAAATGAACATATAAATACCGTCTTTGTATCAAATGAGTGGGGCACAAATGTTAAATTAACCATGCTAGGTGCTATCGCTGGAGTTGATATATCTGTAGCTGATTGTGTAAATTGGAATACTTTACCCAATTTTGTACATCACCTATTAGACACTCCTATGGAGTGTGATCCGATTTTGAAGGGCAAAAATTGTGTATATTATATTACAATCTTAGCGGAAATGCTGGCAATGAACATTTTGATTCTATATACTTTTAACATTGTGTACAAATACTTACGTTTTTAAATTTTTAACATTTTACCAGACCCCACAAACACAATACTATGGATTCATTTTACACTTATAAAACAACATCCGACATAATTGCGAAATACAACAAAATATACAATAACAAAACACACACCAGCTTGAGAATCGGATATTCTCGCAATATCCGCTCCGCTGCTTTTAAAGAGTTCTGAATAAGAACCTTGCGCGCCCCCCAATTTCGGCGGTGAATGTTATCATTCTGTCACATCCACGAGCTGATCTAAGTTTCTCTTCATACTAATCCATAATAGTATGTTAGATCGAAATTGTATAGGCGCTTAACAAATTGTGTGTTACGATTACAAATTATGAACTTACACAAACACAACTTCAAATATCACAACCTCCTGTGTCGTTGGGGAACAGACTCATGTCAATTCAAATTCGATCTCACATCTGCTGACTTATTCAACACACCTTCATCCTCTCATTATACACCCATTGACACAATAATTTCTTTAAGACCGAAGAATTCAATATTACAAGACTTGAATTTCAGGTAATTAGATTCAATGGTTGTGTTGAGTAATATTTATATTTATGGAATATATCTCTGAATTGATAGCAAAACAAAAATAACAAATTGAACGGATAGACTATTTAGAACAACAGTTAGTACAGTTACGTTAGGGGTAGGACAAATTTTTGAGATTCTTAAAACAAGTGAAACATGTGTGTGTGTGTGTGTGTGTGTGTGTGTGTGTATTTGGAGTGTACTATTATAGTATCTATATACTTGGAGTGTATATAAATCATAAAAATTATAAACTATATCTTTCTATCAACTCGACTACCTAAAGGGAGTAGCGATATATAAATCTGATATAGATCAGCCAACATTGGACCATTTTAGCAGGGTGTTTATGTTAATTAAGTCGCAAATGGTCCATTAAAACAACATTAACATAAATTCCTGAATTCTTTAATTAATGAACTTATATGATAGATTCCAAGTCTACATGGAACTAAATAATTGCGATTCATTTTAGATCAAGATGATAAGTATATATTTTCCCACTATTTCAAAATACTTTTTTTTTATCGCTACAAATATTAATGCCAAACTGAATGATTACTGAATTATTTAATTAATGAATTAATGAACTTCTATGATGCATTCCAAGTCTAAATGGAAGTAACTTAATAGGTAATATATTAATTACATTTTTCCCGATATATCAATACTTTGATCGTCACTGATATAAATACTTAACTTGGTAACTATTTACAAATAAATTCTAATCAACAACCTACAACTACAGGGTCGCAGACCTGGGCGTGGTGGCCATGGCCACCCTTTTTTAACCAATTTGCTCCGAACTTATGAGAACATTGTAATTACAATCTATATACATCACCCGTTCACCCTTAATACAATTTAGTGCGAAAATGGGAGCCGTAGAAGGAGGCAGTGGCAACTACAGCGGCGCTGCAGGAGACAACAACAACAACAAGAAGTTATGTGAGGCGTCTGTGTCTGTGTCTGTATTTCGTGTTTCGTATTTTGTTTAGTCTGTGTTGTAAATATCGTGTAGAAATTAAGTATATCTTACTTAGAATCAATTAAACAGCTTAATTGTAGAAAATTTGGGTATTAAAGAATGAATTTAACACTTAACTGTTGAGGTTGTAGCTTAAAGTTATAGAGGGTCTTGAGAGCACGCTCCCAATACATCTCCAGTCAAATTTTCATAATGTCAATATCAGTTATTTAATGTTACAGTATAGAGAAAGAACTCAATTTCATCCTACTGATTTTGCATATTCAAGTTTCTCATATGTAAATATATTGTTGGTTTTATGAATAAAACGTAAACAAATTAGCTAATTCTCAAAATATACGTAGTTACTTGCACTCAACGGCAATAAAGGCGGCTGATCTTACAAAATAATTCAAAAATATGTATGTCATATACGTATATTTGTGAATTACATTGTTCTATATATATCTATATGATATTACTCAAAGGGGCCATCAATTTGGAGAATAATGCATAACTCGAGGCGCAATGCGTCGAGTTCATCGCGAAGCGACGAGCCAAAGGCTCGTTATTGTTTATATTACAATTAACTAATAGACTTTCTATAAAAATAAGAACATGGAACATAGTAGTAGATCAATAGGGGCCGCATAAAAATTTGGAATTAGAATGCGGCCCGCGCAGAAAAAAGTTTGCACACCCATGCTCTAAATGGCTACGCAATGGTAACTAAGTGCGCTGAATCCGAATTCGCATTTTCAAGTTTCTCATATGTAATTTATTGTAGTTTTTATGAATATAAAGTAAACAAATTTCAAAATTGATGTAGAATCATGCTTTCAAAGCTATACAAGGGTAATCTAGCATGCTGAGTCCAAATATGATATTATAAACAACATATTGTGAAAGTTTGTTTACTTTTAGGTACATAAATTAAACAAATTCCAAAATTATACCTCAATTTTGAAATTTGAATCATACTTTCAACGACTATTCTGGGATAATCGGGCATGCTGAGACGGAATATGGCATTGGTTGTTTGTTTTTCCGTTGATATGTAAATGCATTGCTGTTTTTATCACTATAAAGGAATAATTTTGCAAACCTCAAAATTTTCGTAGATACTTGCTCTCAACGGCTACAAAGGGTAACAAAATAATTCAATAATATATTATGTATATTTGTGAATCACATTGTTCTTTGTTTATCTATATTATAATACTCAAAGGGGCTGTCAATTTGGAGAATAATGAATACCTCGATGCGTAATGCTGAGTTCATCGGAAGCGAGGAGCCAAAGGCTCGTCTAATGTTAATCTAAAAGAATGAAAAGGAGGACGCTCCGAAATATGAGGATGGCTTTACCCATTACTACCGAAGTGTTATGTTAGTAACGCAAAGGAACAGCAAATTTGACAACTTCGTTTCAACCAATTCCCACACTCAAATCGAGATTTTACCACCTTTGAAGTCATAAAATCACACATTTTGCGCTCTTATTCGGTTAATGCTCTGTTCAATGAGTTATGATGATTGAAAATATATTTCCATCTAAGTAACTGAACAAAATATCATTCTCACCCCAATTACATCTTCATCAGATATTGCAATGAAGGTGTGAAATACTTAGTTATCAAAACGAACGAATATTCGAATATTCGTTTAAGCCCTAATTAAAACACAATTATCCTGTACTGAGCGAACCGCATGCTAGTTCGCTGGATGACAGTACTAAGCACTTCATGCCTCATCATGAATTAAGTACAGTCTGTAGCATAAAAATTGATAAATTGATAAATTACTATCCTACCACATTTCCAAATCTTTGAGTGTAAGTTTGGCGACAGTCTATAGAGTAAAACCTAGAGATTCAAATATTGTTTGTTTGGGGCGCAAGAAAGGGTCTGGAAGGCCACCTACTATGAGACTCTCCATTCTAAGAAGTCTGGCCCAGCAAATTAGACGTAAGCCATATTTGTCTACAAGGTCTTTAGCCCATCTTATTCCTGGCAGGCCATCTCATGAAACTGTTTGGCGTGCCTTACAAACGGTCGATTACACTAAGAAATATCCATCTAATCCACCCTTAGTAAGTGAAAAAAGCAGAATCTTTCGAGTAAAATGGGCCAGAAAGCACATGTATCCTAAGAAATCATGGGCGCCAACAGTTTTTGCCGATGAGATGTCTATATGGCTCGGTAGAGGAAAGATAAAAATGTGGATAAAATCTTGGAAAACACGTGTGGTTCCAACAATGAAACATGTCCCAAAAATTAATGCATGGGCTGCATTTAGCTCAATGGGAACATTTCCACTATGTATCTTCACTGACAATATGGATGCTAAGATGTTCATACGCATTTTAGAAGGCCGTTTGCTAACCCAGGCTGAAATATTTCATCAGGACCAATGGCGCCTGGCAATGGGTAATGATCCCAAACACACTTCTAAAGTTGCTAAGGCATTTCTGATAAAAAATATCCCTAAACAACTACCATGGCCACACCAAAGTCCAGATTTAAACCCTATTGAAAATTTGTTTGCTTGGGTAAAACGAGAAATTTTGAAACGAGGCCCAGGACAATTTTTGAACTCAAGAGAGAGCTAGAATTATTGTGGGCAGACATAAGCCCTGATTTTCTTCAGCTCTACTGTGATTCACTACCGCGACGTTGTAAAATGGTCATAGAATCGAATGGATTCTCAATTAAATATTGATTAGTATTGTATTATTAGTGCACTGTGCTATTGATAACTTGATTAAGCGAATATTATTGAAGCAACAGAAATAGGACAAATTCTCAATATTTATGTTACAGACTGTATATAAATTTCTTAGTGCTTTTGGAGTTTTGGTCGTTGCACCACGAAATAAAAATATTTGGCACTCCGTGCCTCGAATTCACAGAATAGTTAAAATTTTAATATCATATTATACGTGGTCCATCCAAATTACAATCAAATGCCTTCTGTGGTGACACTACTGGAGACGCAGTGTCGCTTTTGGTTAGTATTCCCGACACTTCGTGGATCAGATAAAGAAATTCTAAAATTTTTCAAAATTAGGAAAATGTTTTGACAGCCATCATAACGTAATAATCCCATGATGAATTAGTTTGCACTCAGAATCATAACGTCAGGACATTTGTCAAATGAGGGCTATATGTGATTCAAACTTAAAACTTCTATCATGAATATTGGCTGAGCAGTGGTTAATAATGTGATGTTTTGAAAACCCAAAAAGGTGACAATTACATCATAATTTCG
Organism: Oopsacas minuta; assembly: GCA_024704765.1. Lineage (NCBI taxonomy): Eukaryota > Metazoa > Porifera > Hexactinellida > Lyssacinosida > Leucopsacidae > Oopsacas > Oopsacas minuta. The sequence continues at coordinate 252,682 of JAKMXF010000328.1, read as the reverse complement.
TCATAGATGTGAATTTTCGTCCAAGACTCAAATTTTTTCGAGCCTGGTCTAAAATACCTCCTTGTGCCAAAAATCAGCCCTGAGGGGCTTCCAGTTTCTTCGATCAATGCTGGACATACAAACACATATTTATACAGATTAATTACGTTTGAATAATATAGATGTAGTATGTATTGCTCAGAATAAGGACACACATATATGTTTGTATGTCCAGAATTGATTGAAGAAACTGGAACCCCTCAGGGCTGATTATTGGCATAAAGTGGTATTTTGGACCTGGCTCGGAAAATGTTTGAGTCTTGGACGAAAATTCACACCTATGACGTAATTGTCATTTCTTTGGATTTCAGAAAATCACATTATTAATCACTGCTCACCCGATATACATGATAGTTAAATTACAGTTACTCCTCAATGTAATTTCAAACTTCTATCATGTATATTGGCTTAGTAGTGGTTAATAATGTGATTTTCGAAAATGCAAAAAGGTAACAATGCCGTCATAATTTCGTCATAGGTGTGAATTTTTGTCTCAGATTCGAACTTGTCCAAGCCTGACACAAAATACCCCTTGTATGCAAAAGATCAACCCTGGGATCCTCCAGTTTCTTCAATCAACACAGCTTAGCGCCTCAGGCTAGATTAAGTAATGAATTGATATATTTCTTAATGGTTTTGGTCTCTACGTGACGGGATAAACTCAGCACTTCGTACCTCGAGTTTATAACACAGCAGAAATTTTGAGATTATATTATCCAAGGTCCTTCTAAATTACATCCTGTGGCGTCACTAGAGATGATATGTCGCTTTCGGTTAGTAATCACGGCACTTCGTGCCTCGGGTATAAAGAAATTACGACAATTTTGACTTTTGTACAGTAGTGATGACGTATAATCCTATGATGAGTTAGCTTTTGGTCAGAATCATGACGTCAGGACATTTGTTTGAATCACAGGTCCCTCAAAGTGACAAATGTCCTGACGTCATGATTTTGACTAAAAGCAACCTCATCATGGGATTGTTACGTCACCATGACTGTACAAAAGATCAAAAATTTCCAAATTTCTGAATACTCGAGGGACGAAGTGCGGTAATTACTAACCCAAAGTGACATATCATTTCTAGGACACTAGAGAAGCGATTGAATGTAATTTAGATGGACCATGGATAATAAAATATGAAATTTTTCACTATTCTGTGAGTTCGAGGTACATAGTGCCGAGTGTATTATGTCGCATAGCGACCAATAGCACAATAAAATATAGCTGTCCGATACTTAAGCTAACCTGGAACACTGAGCTGCAGTGCAGCGACCTTGCAATCGAAGCTCTCTAGTTTTATTAAATACTGGATTACTGAAGGAGATTGGAGCGAAACAAGTTAAAAGTAAAAATTCTGAATCAACGTATTGAATTACCCCCATCTATCTGTTTAGATAAGTCTATGGCTATTAGAAGGTTAAATAATCGGGGAAAAGCATATATTTTGAATGGTCTATCGTCAATTTGAAAAATGACATATTCATAAATATAACATAAAAAATCTCAAATCACGGGATCTGCCAACTAAAATTACACCAAATGAATTTCAGTGAATTATCGAAACAATACTATTCGACTGAATACGCATTTTAGCAAAAAATTTCAAATGAAAATAAATAATAGTATTGTTATAATTATACAGTTGAGAGTGTGAATTCATGACCTACTTCAGTGGTTCTCAAACTGGGGTAAGCCAGCACTTTTCCTAGGAGTACGCCGGTGTTTCCCCTAATCATATCAATTCTCTGATAATCATATACAAATATTTCGAGTTACACTCCATCACGTCAACATACTCAGCACATAGATAGTAATTCCATCCAAATAATTAATATGTATCAGTTGCAATGGTTTCATCACTAATTATTATCACCTTAGAATATTTATTGTTTGAGGTTATGCTAATTAAGGATTCCATTGTCCGTACATATGTATCAAGTCATATTGATTTGAATATCACACCTACCTGTGTATCGTATTGTTCTTATAAAATGGAATAAGACGGAAATTGGAAGAGTATTTACTTTGAGACCTTGACTTTATCGCCAAATTCACATGGATTCTGCTAAGAAACGGAAATATAATGAAAATTATATCAAATATGGATTACATCCATACTTAAAGAGGGACAGGAACTGCCACAATGGGTAATATGTTTTAAGGTGCTATCCGAGGGCTCGATGAAACCAAGTTTTCTAAGACGCCATTTAAGCGGGTGCCACCCAAATCTTGCAGATAAGGATATAGATTTCTTCAAGCACCATGAGGTAGGAGTAAAGCGAATCCGTATAGATCACAGAAGACAATTGAGTCAACAGACTCAAGCAGGTCTCCGTGCCTCGTACATGATGGCTTTGCGAATCGCTCAAGAAAAGAAACCACATACGATTGCAGAAATCTTATACTCCCCTATTGTAAAGACATCGTGCACTACATTTTGGGAGATAGCGCCGAAAGAAACTCGCCTCTCTTGAACCACACGATCAAGCACCGAATTACAGATATGGCAGACGACGTTGAGCAGCAGGTAATTGCTGAGATTTTGGGAACCCCGTTGAACACGTTTTCAATTCAACTTGATGAGTCAACGGACATTTCTAGTTGTGCACAACTACTGGTATTTGCACGGTCATCAAAGACGGGAACTTCAAGGAAGAGTTCCTATTTTGCCATTGCTTGGAAACAACCACAAAAGGAGATGTTTTCCAGCAGGTCTCTGATTACTTTGATAGAATGGGACTATCCTGAAAGAATGTTTCAGCTTGCACAACAGATGGTGCTCCTGCTATGCTTGGAATTCATTCGGGATTTCGAGCTCAGGGAAAGACAGTGAATCCCGTTTCGAAACACAATCACTGTATGTTACACCGATACGCTCTTGCGCCTAAAACACTTCCATCCGATCTAAAACTTGTTCTTGATGATGTTGTCACCATGGTTAATTTTATCAAGTCCAGTGCTCTGAGTACATGTGTGTTCCGCCTATTGTGCCAAGAATTAGATATTGACCATCAGAATTAGTGTTCCATACTGAAGTTCGTTGGCTCTCACGAGGGAACATGCTCTCTCGAGTATATTCACTGAAAAACCAATTGCTTGAATTCTTTGAAAGAGATGGGGGAAGAGAGGTCAGAAGTATTCTTCGGCAAACTCTCAGACAAAGAATGGCTGAAAAACTCGCCTACTTAAATGATATCTTCTCTCGAATCAACCTGCTCAACAAGTCCCTCCAAGGACGGTTTACTACCGTGATTGATTGTGTGGACAAGATTCGGGAATTTATTATGAAGTTAGAACTCTGGGAAGCTAAATAACCGTGGGAAAGTTCGATTTTTTGAAAGTCTCTCAGCAACTCTTAGAGAAGAGGGTACTACAGATTAGAGTACAGGTGCACTAGTAAGAGGCTCACCTCTCAGCATTGCAAAATGAATTTCCAACTTACTTCCCAGATCTGAGCGACCTGGACATGAAAATGATTCGAAATCCATTTTTGTTGCGACGTAAGTTCTATACCAGATAGAGTGCAAGAGGAATTTGTTGAATTAGTCAATGATTCTAATGCCCGACATCAATTTGAAACACTCGCACTCACAAAGTTCTGGTGCGAAATGAGCTTGATATAGCCCAACGTGGCAGATAGAGTAGTAAAAACCTTGTTGATGTTTCCCAGTACTTACCTTTGTGAACAAGGATTTTCAGCGCTATTACTAATTAAAAACAAATTTCGAGCGCGGTTGTTTGTGGCAGCTGATCTCCGTCTGGCCCTTGCAAAAACGGTGCCACGAATTGATAGCCTAATATACAACATGCAAGCACATCCTTCCTACTAATTAATTATGCACTTTATTTATATTGCTAGAATAAAACACACTTTTATTTTTCATAGTAAATCTAATATTTACAATGCAGGCTATTTTAAGGGGTACATCACACACAAGATCCAGCTTGAGGGGTACGCAATGAGAAACAGTTTGAGAACCACTGGCCTAGTATAATACTAGACTATTTCATAAGACTAAAGAGTATGACTGTTTTTTATCGCGTAAAGTAACACGTTATAACTCTTCTCTTGGTTTCCATTTTAATGTTGTTACAACAAATGAATAATGAAAGAGCAAAATACTCATCTATTTTGATATATTGAATATTCATAAGTCCAATCTTCATACCACGTATGTATTTCAATACAATTATTACGGGACAATGTGACTGAGGTTATCGCAGTATTCAAAATGGTTTACTTACGCCACCCCAAATCTATATTTGGATAAAATGACTACTTGTTCTAACTCTTTTAGTCTTTCGTCCCAGTTTAGTCATAACAGTTTCACAATTGTTATGAATAATTCTTGTCTCAATCTATAAATGCTTTGTTAAATGTTATTGATTTAATTAATCACATTTAAAGAAATTTACGTAACCTATCAACATACGTAATAGTTGGGAATACATCTGAATGTTTTAAGCTATATAATCTGAAATATAAGACTCGAGTCATACGAAGCAGTCGAATGTAAGAAGTATAATAACTATGGTTTTTCATCGAGGTCCTTAGAAAGTACAACCTTGCTTCATGTATTTAGCAACCGTTTTACTTCTCTCAAAACGAAATTAACCTTGAGCTGATTAGACCAGTTGATAGGTTGTCTATATTGTAGACGAGTTAATAAGTTGATAGATCCGATCATACTCAATTTAGCCTAGGCCAAAATGAGTACTTAACTTGGCTGAAACTTGTCTTGTACTCATTTCGGCCGTGACATATAAACTCTCGATTAGTACTAATAATTATATTTACAAGAAGACTAAAGCCAACTGGGAACATTGTTACAGGTTAGGATATAAATATATACATGTACAGTATTTGGAATATAATTGTAACCATTACTTGAAATACAAAATTAGATCACTTTAGCCTTATCTGTCCTTAACATCGATTCATACTGGACCCAATTATGATTTAAATATATTGACCCAGCAGTATTTACGGGAGGTGATTGGATTGCGTCAATTAAACTCACACCTCTACCAGAGAATATCATCCATTTATGTCCCATTTCACTACTATTAAACCATATATCTTTTCTCGACAATAGTGCTAATGCAAATATCTTAATTTCTGCAATTATTTCGCATTTTTTATTTGACAATATAATCATCAACATTCCTAAAATTAATCACAGTTTGTGGATATTTATTTAGAATGAACTTATTATAGGCTTCTTTCAACTTTCCAACCATATTTTCAACGACAATCATCCTAATTTTGGAAATTATCTACACTTCCTGTCAATAATATGAATTAGAAGAAAATAAGCAATTTCCATCCAGTAATAGGCAAAGTTTTAGAGGGGTAAGAATCACGCAAATTTGATAATGGTGTTAATTCATTCCAGCTACAATTTATGGAATCACTAAGTTTTATAACCAGCATTTCGCATACATCCTTTTGTCCTCTATAAGTAATAGGTTGAAATGCTGGTAATGGTAACATATAGTCTATTAAACTCAATTCTACAATATCTAACCACTAATTATTTCTACATCTTTCCCTGCCAAAGTATTAGCAGGTAAAATGTAGAAATACTTTGATCTAGCTTTTTGGCAATGTATTGATATTCAGGAACTAAAGGGGAATATTTGATAACATGTCTTTGTTTATATTACATTAGAACATCCTATAGAATTCAGTTGGCTATGTGGCGTATTTTATTAAAACTACTAAATACCTTTCTATTTCATTCTTTGATGGATGAATAAAACTTAATTTGCTCTTTCCTTTTGCACTCCTCCCTACAATCTTCCTCATTTTCCAAAACATTTTTCCTTTTTTGTGTTTAAGTACTTTACTTGCTAATTGCCCCCAAAATGAAGTAGGCATGTTGGGACGCCAATAAATCAATACAAATCATGAATATAAGTAAGAGTAGAAATATAAGTAGAAAAAACGATAATGCCACTTATCAAGAAAAGCAAAGAGAAAGAAATAGCAAAAATGAAAAAAGTACAAAAGCAAAACAATAAACACGAATCAGAAATATTGAAGTGTGATTCAATATACAGGGTGTCCCATAATTATTGTCGTATCTTTCATTTTATGTTATTATTGCCATTAATTGAGGAAAGAAGACAATTATTTTCTAATATATCCTCCTTTCAATTTATACATTTATCAATACGTGCTGGCATTCCAGCAACTAAATTTTCCAAGATCAATGGATTAATGTCCATCCAGCCACCTTTGAGATTTTCTGCTAAATGATTGAGCTTGGTTGAGGGTTTCATCTCATTCAACTTCTCCTGCAAAATACTCCATAGATTTTCTATCGGATTTAAATCTGGTGAACTACCCCAGGCCATTCCCCTTTGGCCCAGAAAGCGGGCATGTTGTTTTTGCACCATTCCTGTGTGCGACTGGCAGTGTGTGCTGGTGCCCCGTCATGCATAAATATGGCCCGAGACATGTTAGGTAGTAATTTCCTGGTCAGAATGCTGCCTGCCGTTTTGGACGACCCACCGCAAGTCGATAAGATTTCTCCAATATCTCTTCTACATAATATTGAGAGTTTTCAGTCTGTTTAGGAGGAACGAAGTGTAATTCTGAGAGGCCACAATAGCTCATAATGGCCCAGACCATCACTTTTGGGGGGTTTTTGATAACTTCACGAGGTGGTACTTTGGAGCTGTCAGTGGCCAAACCCTATCATTTTGGGCGGAACTGGGATGAAATAGTTCATATGGTGATTCATCACTCCATAGGACTCGTTTCCACTCATCCAAATTCCAATTTTCCCTTTCAATACAAAAATTTAGCCGATTTTCCCTCTGTTTTTCAGTTAATTTGGGAATTTGGGTCTTTTATAGGTAGTCGCTCCAATCGTTCCTTCAAATAGCGGTGAACAGTCGATTTAGAGATACCATAACCCCTTCGCTTGAGTTTTATCGCGATCTTTCTAGTGGATTGACGAATTTTGCCAAGAGATTTGGATGTAACTATCTTCACCTCCCTTGTGATCGTTTTTGGACGCCCAGCACCGACCTTAGGTCCTAGATCTTGACCTCGTCTATATCGTGCCCACCAACGCTGTATCGTTCTGAGTGGTTTTTCTAAGGTCTTAGCAACATCTTTTGCACCATCCCACCAATAATAATAATTCCGGCTGCCCTGTTACGAAGAGTTTCGGAGGAATTTTTGACATTCATGATTAAATAATTACACAAGTTGATGTAATACTCGATTGTGATAAATTCACTGGAGAAAATATAAGATTCCATATAAATTCTATTGATGATTCACGCTAGTACGTGAAATGGAAGAATAATTCTCATGATATTCACAACAAAATGAAGCAGGTTTCAGGTATGTGTTAGATTAGATATACTTTCAGTTGAAAAGAGAATTTACATAATAATAACAACAATACTGAGAGATAATTATGATAGACTACAAGAAAATGAATCGATTGCCAAATTACCATTCAGTTAATTGAATTTGTCAACAATTGAATTAGAAATGTTAGATAACATATTACTTATTTGTTCTTCCGTTTCCTCGTATTTAGAAATATATGACAAACTAAAATACAAGTACTCAACTGGACCCATTGACTATCAGGATAGCCTTGGGGAGCGGTCGTTTAATTCGTTGATTAACTATGAATCAAAGATGTGGCTAGATGGCTTTAGCTATTATAATCATATTGCACCTAAAATTATTCTGGCTTGTAATATTTTGAAATTTGTCAATTTGAAGTGTCATTCGGGAATATGTTCTCTAACAAGCTAATTGAAGAAGGTACATTACTTCGTTTATGGTTAATTTCCACACCAGAGATTAATGACTTAAGTTATAGGTTAGTAAATAATTTATTCGACAAAAATTATTTATTATTAAGTATTGGAATAATAACAGATGTTGTTCGTTCGGTAGTTAAGGTAAAAGTAACTTTGAAGAAAATGGTATGGAAGTATTGAATTTCACTTATACCAATAGCATTAGTGTGTTAGAAAATAATACGCAAAATGAAATTTCAGAGGTATTGGATACAACTATAGAAATGGAATACAATAATGATAATCACACAGATTTTCCAAGTTTTACTCAAACTTCAGAAAACAGCAATTACGAAAGGGAATTTTATCTGGAAAAGGACGTTTGGCACGTTATTAGTTATATAGATGAGAATAATACACATCTTAGGAATAAAGGATGGACTGATATCATAGCTGAAAGGTTTACTGAAATCAATCCGATTTGTGTACTGAAGTTTAAACACCACTGGTTTTAGAAAATTGATCGTAATAACTTGAAATCTCCATTCTTTCAGTCTACTGCTGTGTAAATTTCCTAACTGCATTTTTGTTACCTTTTCAATTACGAAACATCCTGCATCAGTTAGTGATGATATAATTGTGAACTTCAAATCAGAAGGTAGTATTTCATTTGCACATCAGGATTGGAAAACTATTCATGCACGTCACGTTAGTTCTGACAATAGGAAAGAGCTAGGTTGCAAAATGATCCACAACTCAGTAAGTAATATATTCCAACAACAATTTAGAAATGAGAAAGATATGGAGGCATTCAAGAGAGTCAATTTCACTAATCTAATCTCACAACAAACATTAAGGCGAATTCAATCAGATATTAAGTCATTGGAAAGATTTTCCAACGATGGTGCAGTAAACATTGTGTGGAAACTCAGAACCATTTCCGTTCGGTATTACCAGACGATCAAATAGCTGGTTTCATACAATATATAGTACAAGACTCATTTCTAATTCACTTATTTACAAAAAAACAGATCAAAATATCAAAACTTTTCAAACATAACAACATCGTCCTAAATATTAACGCAACTGGCTCGCTTATCAAAAAGCCACCAACTTGTGATAAACCCATTTACTATTATGCTCTTACATTGCAACATACTGTATACTGTACTAGCCCTGTCCCTGTAGCAGAAATGATCAGTAGTGACCATGGCACGGCAGAGATAACTCAATTTTTAAATAAATGGGTACTAACTTGTAAGGCAGTTCTACATAAAGACATATTGAGATAGACCATAGTTGGATAGCACATGTTTGGCAATTAATAGACTGAGTATGTCATCATATTTAGCTCAATGTTGGGAAATTGTCAACAACAAAACAACTACTAAATCAGACATTCCAACTGTTTTGCATCTCTTTTTGGCAAATATATTGCATCGAATTAGCTATAGATTAGATAGAATTAATGGTAAATGGAAATTTCGTCCCCAGGATATCCCATAAGTTTGATACACTAAATTCCTGTATCCTTAGTGAAACCAAACTAGTCTTACAAATACAATAGATGTATATAATTCACACAAGTCATATCGTAGGTGTGAAAGGTATACTTCCTGACCATTGTCTGGCAAAAATAAACAATCCGTGAATACTCCACGTAGTATATATGGATACATATATTAAGAATAAGATCAATCAGAGTCCACGAATTATTCACTTGTCATAACTTAACATTGTAATGTCCGCTGCTCCTCTCAAAATCGAATTGGTTAAAACTATAAGGGGGAAAGATAAAGCTACGTTCCAAGGGTTCGTGTATACATTGACAAAGTCGTCATTGGACGTACAACAGTGGGTATGTGAAAATCGGGGGACGTGTAAAGCTCGTATGCACACTAAAGGAGATGAAATTATCAAACCGACACAGATAAACGACATTTATTCTAGTCATACGCATGGATCTAACCCTGTACGAATCGAAATGCTATCAGAATCTGGAACATGTACGAAAGGGTACGTCAACAACTACCACGAACTATTAACGTAGTTGAGGGGTGGCACAATGCATTTAATTCTAGTGTTGGTTGTTCCCACCCTAATGGGTCAAAGCTGTTCAAATCTTTGCAACGAGAACAGTCACAACAAGAGGCCAAACTAATAAAGTGGGAGTCTGGTAATACAATAGTACGCAGCAAAAAGTCCATTGAACGAGATGAGCGTATACAGTTACCTGTTGGAGATTATGAGAACAGGGATATAACAACATATCTTAGGGGAATCGCATACAATTTTGAGTTTTAACTATTGTATTATTCCTCACATACCTATTTCAATAATTAATTAAACCATATTTATCTTCTAGATGCATGAATATAACCTGAATAACAAGGGACACTGAATCACCTGGGGAGGAAAAATCCGGGGACGGAAATTTCCAGGATTCAGAATTAATAAATTAGACAAAAAGGTAAACAGTTAGTATAGCATTCATTCGGTACTAAGGTGAAAAGTAACAGTATTGAAGAAATAATCCTCGTTTTCGAATAATCGTGTGTTTTGCTGACTACAGAATTCAGGTTACCTCAAGTTATTAAGAGTTTAGTAGATTCGGAAAAATTAGTAGAGGGAAATTCGAATCAAGTGTTCAGAAAACTTTTATATTGATGATTACTCTGACAATACTGAAGGTAATACGTATAGAAAAACGTTTCCCTTTGGAAGATACTTCGAAGAATATTACTCTGACTCAATAGTAAAATTTCCTGAGCAAAAACAACTGGTACAATTCAACATGCGTGTTATTGCCCTGAAATCCTCGAAATATTTTGACTTATTACATGCCATTGCTTCCTCTTTGGAGGGGGGTTATTCTAAGTAAAGTAAACAAATGCTATTTTAACTGATAGCAATGCAGAAGTCGAGAATTGGTTTAAAATAGTCAAACCCTGGATATTTACTTCTCAAAATAATACCAGAGTTGGTGATTGTTTGCGATGCATTTATACACGCCTAGGAGATAGATTAGCTTCATTTGAATTTACATTTCAACCATTGGGCCCTAAAGTATTTAAAGTAAAGGAAAAGTGCGAGAGGCTACTAATGAGGAGGAATCTAGAGAAATTTGTGGGAAAAGGAAGAGATACAAAAATAGCTACATTCATCTAAAATATGTACGGTAGACAAAGTATTAGAAAAATTGAAGGATTCTAATTTAGCAAAAAACAAAATATATACCTAATCCTTTGGATAAACATAAATCTATCAGATTTACCAAAAAAGCTACGTTAGAAGTTTTGGAAGAAACAATACCAATACAAGCTAAAATATTGAGATTATAACAGACTTGGATAAAGTAGCACTGGGTATGATCGATGATATATTACCTCCCTTGAAGCAAATGTCATTCCTAGGTCAGGGTAATCTTTGTAATATTTCAGGATTACATTTAACAAATCGTTTATTATGTAAGATAAATTGCACTAATAGCTGTAATAAGGAAGCGATCAGTTTAAATGAGCTGAACCCTCATTGACTTTCCATAATCCCGGATGGGAATTGTTTATTCTCAAGTCTCTCTTATATAATTACAGGAAGCACGTCATAGCGCTATGATTCGAATTATAATCACAGAGAGTATAGTGGGGAATTAAGTCATATATGTTTAAAGTTTATACAGAATAAATTTCCTCTTACATATCGAAGCACATAAGAGTACATTAGTAAGTCAAATATGAATATGGACACAACATGAGGTGGAGAGATCGAATTTTTTTCTATAGCTCTATTGTTTAACACAGATATTTGGGTAAGTACTACAGAGATGAAAAATAGTTGAATGGTATATTTGGAGAAAGGCGCTAGTATAATGGAAATAATGAATAGTCCTCCAGCGAATGATGCTGGATCATATTATATACAACATGCGGTAAACCATTATGAACCCATATTGGAATTAAATCACTTACAAATCATATTTATTTTACAAAGAAAAACCATTATACACCACAAAAATGAATAAAATGATGTATACCTATAAAAAATTTAAAGAACAAAATTACAAAAAAATAGTTTAATTATTCTCTATTATATATAATTAGTCATGTTATCGCATAATTTATTATGGACATACGTAGTGTACCAAAGGACACATCAGTTTACCGAATAAAATATATCTATTGTGCACAAATACAGTCAATACGAATATTGATATCAGTTAAATTTCTCCAATAACGATAGATACAAATTTAGAATTTTGTCGAATATTTGTATTAAGCCAAATATCTCTCAGAATGATAAATTATTTATGGAATCTGTTTCACTGGAATGTCACCCGGATCTAATGCTACCCCAGGTAGCTCATTGAATGCCGCTTCTCTTCAACCTTGTTGTATCAGTTTGCTTTCATTGTCACATTGCATTAATCGAAGATCATCTAGATAACTCAGATTGCAAAGATAATATTGAATTTCATTGTATGTATGATGGTCAGAAAAAACTTATACAATTTCTATTGTACTACTAATACGGTTTGCAAAATGAAATCCAATGACAATTCTTTATAAAACACCAATTAATGATTGTGTCAATTAATTCACGTTAAGGTCAAAAGGTTCATTCAAATTCGGTTACCACTAGGCGACACCAATATTCTGATGATAATCAATCTTGCAATATACAGTCAGGGTCGCTTATTATGAACAACTTGGGAACCAAAAATGTGTTCACAATAAAGAAAATTCATAATTTGCGAACTCGACTTAAGACAAATCCTATGTAGATTGGTATACAGAGACTATATAGTTAGGTCATAATAAGCGAATGTTCATATTAAGAGGGTTCATAATAAGCGACCCTGACTGTACGTATATGCATTTCTAATATTGGTATTGTCTAGTGGTGACAATGTTTTGATATAAAATCCTTCGACAGTAATTATAAATTGGTGTTTCTGTAGTAATGGGGGAGAGCATTTCAATAGACTATGATTTTAGTGTAGGTCTAAGTGTGCTTGCCAACACAATCATAGTAGATGTATAGGTAAGTAAATGAAAGATAGTAGTATATGCGAGATAGTATGTGAACGAAAATATGTGAAACCTTGGCAAACAACATCTCACAGGAAAGTCAACAAAATTATGCAAAATTTGAAATAACAAACGTCCAATGTTCTGAAACATGTTCAGATAGTTGAAATTTATATTTAGAAAACATGTGAAAAAGAATTCAATAATTCAAAATCGTTTTGAATAGTCATAAATGTTCATATGCCTTCTACTTGGTCTCCAAATTTCATCCTAATCCAACAACGATAAGTGCATCAAATTTACAACTGAAGTGTGCTCAGGAAAATCTTGCGCTAACTCCACACTCCTTTCATTGTGATGGATAAAATAGAAATATAATTCGCAATTTCAGTAATTTGCACTTTCATTATTCGTTTGTTGTAGCAATATTAGAATGAGAACCAAGAGAAGAGTCATAACATGTGTTATTTTACGCGATAAATAACAGTCATGCTCATTAGTCTTATGAGATAGTCTAGTATTGTTCTAGGCATTGTGAATAATGAAATGGCTAGTGGAAAGAACATTCTCACAAAATATTATTTCTAATATTCATTAAAAAAGTACTAGCTCACCCTGTTATTTTGAAAGGAAATTGAATGATATAATATAAAAGAAGGAGCCTGTAAAGTTTTAGGCAATTCTGGGAATGAATTATTTTTGAAATTTCGAAAATACATAAAAAACTAGAATTTTGCCATTTTAGAACCCCTTTGTGACTGTATATTTCAGAATTTCATGATTATAGCGACATTATGGTAAACGTCCATGTCTCAGCTATCGATTGCTATCAAAATATAACAGTTTGAGTTCGATTTTGCATATCGAATATCAATTTGAACTGACCCTACTTTTGTAAAATGATACTCACCCCCTACAATATAAATCTGATTTCAACTTTGAATACTTGTATCTCCTCGAGTTTTAGGAATTTTGGATGAAATTTAATTTACATAAACGTCCATGGGTCACAAATATAGACACAAATTTCAGATTCGAATTCTCACTTTGGTCGTCTTATTTAATAGTAGAGAAGCGACCCTACTCGTCATGACAAAAACAGATAGGTAAAAAATATTTAAGAAAATTATATTTTATAAAACGTCCAACAATCCTCTACAGAATGATATCAATATTGGGTAAATCTGGTGAGTACAAGTGGAACAAATTAGTGATTGAACTGGCCCTGGTCGAATTTCCGGCTAACTTCACAGTCGTTTGACAGTTATATATTGACAAACGCTATAGTGAATTGAGAAAGAATGGTCGGTATGAATGGAATGTGAACACATTCTTGTGAGGAAATGTGTTTCTGTTGGTTGAGGCTATAACTCAAAAGCTATGAGTCCTATGGCTCTAGACTTTATACTACTAGTCCCGTAATAGTCAACTTCCTATTCAATAAAAATAAAGTTCATTTGCTATCTGGAATACTTTTTGAAATATTTTGAAATTTCTCATTTTTGTAAATGATTGCCATCTATAGAGTAAATGTCAAAATATCTCAAAAAGTATTAACAAAACACAAATGAGTTACATTTTTGGTGAATAGGAAGTCGATTATTACGAACTAGTGGTATATAGTTCAGAGTCACAACACTCATAGTTTTGGAGTTATAGCCTTAACAAACAGAAACAGATTCCCTTTGTAACACAGGAATGTGTTCACATCCATTCATGCCAACCATTATTTCAAATTATCTATTCGCCTTCGTCATTATATACAGCTGTCAAGCAATGAAAACACTGACAACATGGTTTAAACACAGCTTGAAAAGCAACATTTTCCTATCTAATTTAGCTTTTGTGAAACCGCATGATGAGGTATCATATTTAAGCTCTATCATACATATTTCTAGAGATTCTGCCTTCTTGGGGCATATTTAGCCGAAAATATTAAGTAGGCCATGGTCAGTTGTAGTCCGTATTTACCCCATATTGCCGATCGAAGATAACCTAGGATAATTTTGAAATATTCACCAAAAGGTGGGAAAATTTGATTAGTCAGGTGATAAATTAGTATATATATATAATAGAATGCATTGACAAATATAATTACAGTTTACAATCAATACAAATACATTACAGTGCTAATACAATTACTTACACTCCATCAGGACCAATTTGATGTATATATGACTAATTACAAAACCCTACAATCTGATTGGGCTAAAATGACTATGTGTGAAATATACACATAAGAAAAAATGTCAGGTGCACATCTAGAGAAAAAATACTCACACTCATTGATAGGTACAGTATACTATATCCTGTATATCAGTGTTTTTCAATGTGGGCGATACGAGACTCGAGAGGGAGGGGGGGGCAATAAAACGACTGGGGGACTACGAACGATGGTTTCATTCTGCACAAGTTGCAGCTGTAATATCTGACCGAAATAGTTATGTAATTGCAATTGTAATTGAAAAACACAAAATCCATATAATTGCTGATCAATACCCTGCTCTATGGGGCCAGCGCGAAAATGATGATAGTGTCATTTCCAACATCGTACCTCGTGGGGAAGAGTTTCTCAGCCGTTGTTGGACTTCTCACAAAGAAGAGGAATAGGCTGGATATAATCAAATATGGTGACCTTCGGCCCTTCTTGACCAAATTCAGTCCCGATCTGAAAAATCTTGTAACTGGGCACCAGGTCGAATCTTCATATTAAACTTATGCAAATGAAAAATTATATATATTATGTCTTAGTATCTGGTAGTATAATATAATGTATTTGGTAATATAATATAATTAATATACAAACGCGAAGGGGCGAGAGGGTAGACTAGGGATGGCGCGGTCATCGAAAGCGGCGACCGACAGAAAACGGTTGGAAACGCTGCTTTATATCATCAAAGTTGATTCAAATCACAATATAATTTTTTGGTTGTATACTATAAAATGAATATCCTGACTATCATTTCCACGATTATCTAGTTTTGGAGGATATTAATTAAAAAATATGACATCCTGGTCTGTGAGATAACTCAGAAACCTCACAACTAATTTTTCATATTTTGTATCGAAACGGTTTTAGATCATTTGGTATTTGAACATTTTTGAGCATAGATCAATAATTGACATTCTAAGTGCATTTTTAATATACATATCTGACAATTATACTAACAGATGACGTCACTTCGATCTGAAAATTTTCATAAATGTGGCTTTTGAACCTAGTCAAGCCTATTGCATAGTCGGCACAGTAAAAGCATAAACTGGGAATGTGCACAAGTGCTATTATAATTAGTTTGAATATTCTTCGCGATGTTATGATAAGTAAACGACTATACTATAACTAAAAAATCAAACAAATAAGTGAGTCCTTGGCAACCAAACATAGGATTGAATATAACATCAAATTCACTCTTTCTGTACAGAATCAGTAATGGACCATGATAACTTGTATGACTGTAGAGCATCGGAGTAATTGGATGCGATTAGTGCAGGATTCCTTTCTAAGACTGCCCGAACAAAGGCTAGATCTTCTTCCATGTAGCAGTCTGCTCCTGGGAACGCAAACAATTCTTCTGTGTCAGTATAACCCTTCCTTACTCGGAGACGACAAAGCTCATTAGAGTATGGTTCTTCTAACAAAATTCTCAAGCCATCACACCAAATATCAATACTAGCCTCATAACGCTTCGCATGTAGTGTTATGCCGTGTGTCAAAGAGCCAAGAGCGCCAGATTTGAAGTAGAAGTGAGAAACAGTAACGCGCGGCACTCGGTCATCCAATGGTAACTTATCCTCTTTTACAACATCTGGTACAGTAGATAGGTAACCGATTTTTCCTTTATCGCCCGCTGGTATTATCTTACTAGTCACAGAGTTTAAGTTAACCTCACCTCCAAAGAAACGAAATAGATCACAAAAGTGTGTCGCCTGTTCGACAATCGGTCCTCCTGATTCTTTTTTGTTCCACCAGAATGGATGATCTAACTCAGAATAAGCGCAGTTATAACGAGCATTTATCATCAAGATTGGCTGTGAATGAGAATTTAAGATTTCTTTAGCTTGGATAATAGCTGGATGATATCGAAACATATAGCCTACAGAAAAATATGGTTTTCCTTGTCCAGTAGTCTCCTTTTCAATTGCATCTGCGTACAAACTCACATCTTTCACTGGATATACACTGATCGGTTTCTCCATAAATACATTGATACCCTCTCTAATACATCTCAGCTCTAGATCTCGACCTTCATCTAATACACCATGTACATAGGGCGGTACCCCAACCCATACAGCATCTATTCTCCCTTTCATTTGGGAGAAAAGATCGTCAAGATTCGAAAATATTTTACATTCTGTGTATTTAGCTGCTGCTTCTCCTTGGAGTTTTGTTTCGAGTACACGATTAGCTTTAGATATATCTACATCCATTATAGCCACAAAATGGATATTCTGAATTAGTTCCAAACGTTTAGAATGATTCCACGGACCCTCTGCACCACCGAAGTTAACAGCTCCACAACCAATAAAAGCAACATTCAATAAAGCCATATAGAAAATGTTGCAGAGTAAAACTATGAACAAAATGAAAATATACAGCAAGCACTGGAAATTCGAGCAATGAACAATTAAATAATGGCAAATCCCAATAAATGGAGGCATTAGCGCAACTTGGTGAGGAAGCTGGCTACCTCCGAGCACTAAATTGTAGAATTGAGGAAATGGAGGAAATTGAGAAAATGTATGAATTAGAATGAATATGAGAAAGGAAGTAGTAAAGAGGAAGATTTCATACTTCTTTTCTCGGAATTAAGAAATAAAATAATGAATTCTATCCCAGGGGTGCCCAAACTGTAAGCAGTGTTCGGAAAAACCGCCCTTTTCTAGAAGTACCGGGCATGTGGAAAAAACAGTCTCTTTCTGGTCGTTTATGCAGTATTTTCTAACATATTCCAAAGTTTCTTGAGAGATGCTGGAAGTAATGGCACTAAAAATAACACTTGTGATTACTGTTATGACAAAATGGCCCCCCTACTTTTCTATAAATTACGCAAAGCTTCTTTGTGATGTTTCAGATATATTTTTAAGGTATTTATCTGATTATTACCTTAATTAACCTCATAATGCTATGAAATACCAGCATATGTCGTTAAATAATAACACATTAATTAACGAGAAGTATTTGGCAACAACGTTACACTGAGAATCTACTATTATAAGTACTAACTATGCAACTAATTAACATACTATACTGCATAACTGGAGGCCCTACACCAGTGGTTCTCAAACTGTTTCTCATTGCGTACCTGTATTATTCTAATATTCGTGATTCGTATAAATTATACAACAAAGCATAAATATGTAATTAGTAATAGTCAATGGTTATGCATTATTATAACCTTCTTAAGCGCTACTAATAAATTGTCATTACGTCACTTTTATTAGAATCCTTAAGAAATAACATGAATATACTGCGATGTCAACATGTTTAGCAGTAGATGATAACATGTTCCATATGTCAACATGTTTCATTGTGTATATGATAAAATGCAACCATAATACAGTGAAATCTCGTTAATACGAACACATTTAATACGAATTTCCAGTTAAGACGAACAGAATTTGACACAATTTTAGTCCGTATAATGGATATTCAATTGTTTTTACTCGGTTAATACGTATTCCGGATAAGGACTATTCATCTCCACGGTCTCTTGGTGTACGTATGAACGCGGTTATACCGTAATTAACTACATACAGTAGAAGCTCGTTAATACGTACACCAAGCGACCGTCGAGATGAGTACTCCTTAGCCGGAGTAAAACAATTGAATATCCATTGTACAGACTAAAATTGTGTAAATTCTACTCGTCTTAACCGGAAATTCGTATTAACGATGTTTCACTGTATTACAAGATTATGATAAAATACAACTAGAGTAACTACCTATCCACATAATAAAAATACAACCATAAGAAGTAATGACATAATTAATACTACTTCAAAATTCTGATATAAAAATTTGATACATGTGGGGCATTCATAAATTAACGTGAATTTCGGACAATTGATCCTTCAAGAAATATAGATGATTTCTCCCTTTGAAAGAAAGTCACATAAGTTCACAATATTGGTCTATAGGTAAACAATATTAATTCCCTATGAAAACTAATAGTATATAGTGAAAATGTAATTTGACAAATTAAATTATGGCATGAAAATGCTGAGAATTTCAAGTACTAAATGGGTATTGCAATCTTTAACACATGAGATACGAACTGTCTTAGCAACCCCCTCGTGTAGCACAGTGGTATACCCCCTGGAAATTGGTCAAAATTTCAATCCGATATTTAGTAAGCATTTAATGATCATTGGAAAGAGAAATATCTCAAAGTTGTAATGATTCATCATTTATTTAGAAACAATTGGAAAGTATATAAGCATTGACAATTTCTTGTTCAGAAATTATTCTTGAAAACTGCAGGTACTCATTTATATCAATGAACTTAAATTCCAGAACAAATACAATCCAAATACTTCATTCCTTTGCATTATCGACTACTCTCTTATTATAGTGAGTATATGAGCGGAGTTCTAATAAGAATTCCTTAAAATAGCTCAAAGATTTTGATGAACTTTTCTATTAGATATATCTGTCGTCACTCAACTTCGAAGTCTCAAACTTCATGTATCGCGTTATGTCAAGTTATCCCCTGAGTTTTATAATATAGCATTTGTAATTCTCTAATAAATAAAGCAATTTCCAGGTTGCCGAAAATTCGGGACAGTATAGTTTCAATCACTTGAACTCATGAATTTATCTAATATTTTCAAAAATTCTCTTTTCAAAATTGTATATAAATATTATGGTTGCTTAGCGATATAATGAAAACGTAAAGTAAATTACAATTTTATGCTTGTGTTAACAAAATTCTGTTCGTAATTCAGATAAATATATATTCTAATCACGTATTTTACAAAGATTCCATTAAAAAATCAAAACTCTTCTACTGTGAGAAAATGTTTCGTCAAAATTTCCTTAATTCTTAGATTTCGGAATTTCTTTTACAGAGTCGCTCCAAAGTTCTGATACAAACCACTTTGCCTATAGTGTTTCCAGCATGACCTACATCATTGATTTTCTATATACAATTAATACATACTATTAGGAAGAGATTGTCTAGTCATTTATTCAATAGAATCACCCTTTTTGGAAGTGACAGCCCTGAGTCTGTTCGGGAATCCTTCTACTGCGGTACGCAGGGTTTCTTGAGGTATCTTCTCCCATTCTCGACACAAGGAAATCTTTAGACAGCTAACTGTGTTGTGTGACACAGAACAAGCCTTGTTTTCCAAGATTGACCATACAGAATATTCCATGGGATTTAAATCGGGACTGAATGGTGGCCATTCATCCTTGTGTATACAATTGGGACTATTGTGCTTCAGCCAATCTTGGGTCGTATTGGCGTATGAGCGGGAGCACCATCTTGTTGGAAGACAAAGGCCTGTCCAGAAAACATGGTCTGGCTCAGACCCTTTAGCACAGGCTCTAATACAAGCTCTTGGTATGTTTTGGCATTGATTTTCACTCCTGGGAGGATGAAAATCAGTGTCCGGCCAACAGCAGAGACCCCAGCCTAAACCATCACCGACAACGGTTCTCCATCCGACATATATCTGAACTTATCAGGGATCGCTGAAACTGAGGTCGAGATGACTCTGTCGTTTTGGCTATTTGTAGCCTCTTCAATGGTGAAAATTTTCTCATCTGAGAAAAGGATATTTTTGAGAACCCCAATAGCGTGTAGAGCTAGTAGGCTCTTGCGCTGGGACACTCTCTTTTTCACCGACCCAGATAGGAATTGTACCTTTTTGAGTTTAAAAGAGCGGATTCCTAGGTCCCTTTTGAGAACTTTTGGTATTGCTCGGCGAGTTACATTGAGCCCCAATGCCATATTCCTCATCGAACGGTGTGGGTTCCGCCGAATTTGTTCTCGCACCACTTTCTTGAAAGCTAGGGTCGTTAGAGAGCATGGACAACCAGATTTCCGCTTATCTACAGTGTCCCCAGTTTCCTTATATCGATTTATCGTTCTGTAGATAAATGTTCTACGTCCTTTTTGTAATATTCAGCAGTTTCAAAATTTCTGAGGGACTGTTCCTCGCCACATGCAACTCAATAATTGCTGACCTCTCAGATTCCATTGTCAATCACAATTGTTTTTCGAAATAGTATACACTAAATTGAAATAATATTCGTTAGGAAGCGTATAAGGTATGTCATGGAAGAGCAAACCATTGAGAATACTTCCTGATAATGGTTGTATATTAATTTTGATATTGTATTAGAACTTTGGAGCCACCCTGTATATGCTTATAAAACAAACATTTCCAATATTGTTAATAAAGGCGCTTTCTACATGCGTATTTGAGAACATTTAGTCGGTTCCTATTATTGATTTGCCATTTACAGTGTGGTGCTACTCAAAAATGGTTACCAACTCCGCCAAAGATTCTTGGTATCAAGAAATTTATTTCTAGCCTTATTGAAGAAAAACTTAGTATATCCATTGACACACCATCAGCCCAAGGCGGAACCACCACAACCAGAAATGTTGTTAGATGCTTCACAGGTAGCGATGATACTGTGCATGATTTTCTCTATTGGATAGTGACTGTTGTTCTTCAAGAGACACATCAAGTTGTCACTACAATCATTAATAATTTGAGTGCTATCCTGAGATTGTCTAATAGCAACAGGAAGTGGACACTGAAGGCCTTGATAATGTATGCCGAAAGACATACGAATCCATTTTTATCAATTTTCATGGGCATGTACATATAACCCTACTTTACATAACCTTCTAGTCCATGTACCACAAATAATTGCAGATCCTAAAGATGGGTTTGGTCTAAAAGATTTATCTGAAGAAGGCTTTGAATCTTGCAATAAATTAGTCAGGCGATACCCTGAGAGACTCTCAAGAAAATTTAGATTTGAGGACAACATTAAAGATGTGTTCGTCAGGCTTATCTCTCAAAGTAATCCAATTTTAGCATCATTTCGTAATTATACCAAAAAAGATTCGGAGCCAGATCTATCTGAGTTAAAGAGCTGTCTAGATAATTTGGTGAATACCCTAATTATAAATACGTATATTTAGTAAGTCAATGAACGGTAGGTCATTTTCAACAAGAAATGTACTTTCATAAGTTAATAAAAGTGTACCTTAAATAGTGCTAATTATATCAAAACACAAAACATTCAATTTCTGAACATATAGCTCACAAATTGGCTTAATTATAACTCGATAAAAATCAAAATATTTTTGAATGTGACAATGACGTCATTACTTTCACACCCAAATACTTAGAAAAAATCTAGTTACGTCAATCGATTCCTGGGTATGATTCCCCATATGTCAATAATATGGTTTAATACGTTATCTAGGAGCCTAATACCTACTTCCAGGTTTTAGCCATTTCGTGTCACTGTGCTTAGCCACCAAATGCACTTAGAAATTTAGCCGTTTAATACTTAGGGTAAACCGAAACGCCAAGCTGTTGCGCAGCGACTAAGCAAGCGAAGCGTGCAAAAATATGAAAAACCGAAATAATCTGTATGTAAATATGCTCGGTATCTCGTACAAGTTCGAGTCTTAGCAGTTAAATACTTAAACTAACCTGAGACACTAAACTGTCGAGCAGCAAACTAGCAAGTAATGCAAGCTAGTATCAAATTATAGCTCGATAATCGGTGGGATTATCGTCAAATGAGGACAGCTAATTTGTAATATATATCCGACTTCACATACCACGGTTCGCTCAGATTCAAATATCGATCAAAAAAATACAGTTTGTTCAAAACCTAGCTGGAGTGATAGAGTCGCATGTCTATTTCCCAAATATTCATTATTTAAAATTATTCGTACGCAAAAACAGAAATTTAGCCTAATGTATTTTCACCTAATTTCTAACACCTTCCATTTGTGGTACTTGCTCTTTGATTTCAATTCATGTTTATTTGTAGTGTTAAATATACACATGAATTGTAAGAATATTTCCCTACTTGTCGTGTCTTCACACTTGAATACATGTCGTTCAGTACGGCATCCCTATTCAACTGCAAATACCATAAATATCGAATATTAGAAACCAATATCTATATTTGGCAGTTGGAATCCTTTGGAACACTTTTCAGTAACACACATATGAAAGCGCGACAAAAGGTATGTCGCAATTGTTGTGTTAAAGTGGGGAACGATGGGGTAAGTTTAACTCCAAGGTTACTGAAGATATATGCAAAGTTTTTATCAAACAACGTTGACGATCTCAGCTGCAGGTTACCGACAGTTCTCTATAAGGCTTGTGTAATTTGGCTTGAGAAAACGGACAAGAATCTGAGTGCTGGAAATATTCCGAAACCTTTTTCTTGGACACTGCCAATAAATAACACCAGACTAAACTCTTGTTTTGTTGATTCTCCTTGTGCTATGTGTCAAGAAGCGTATCGATTTGGACCAAAGAAACATGCACCTCAGCCAATTCGACATAAATCTGTTGGTAGACGGTAGAAAATTCTTCTCAACAAGTTGTAAGGTTGCGCAATAAATGTCTTCTAAAAGTAGGACGAGGGATTCGCCATGATTGTTCTTCTTCTAATGCTGTTACCAACACCAGACACTGCTTAGGTAAAAGAAAATTATTAGATAAATTTGTAAGAGATGATATCGTTAAGCGTTTGGATGTAGGTGATGATTTATACCTCGAACTATCACGTATTTCAGGGGGCACCCGGTTTATTTTACAGCTATTTTTTCTTTGAATAAGTCTGCTTTAAGTAGTGTACCGTCTGTCAGTCTTGAACTTTCAGATATGTTACAAATAAAGACTAAAGGAAATCTAAGTAATAACGGTCTTAAGTCAGTTATAAGTATATTGAGAGGTAAATTAATTGGCACCCTAAGGTGAAATTATTTTACACTACTCGATATGAAATTACTGGTCAATTCTTTGAACTTTGCCAACTAGAGCTGAACCGATCTCAGAAGAAGGGATATGGTGATATTTGCCCTGTCTGGACAGTATTCTGTTGTGATGTTCCTGGCCTTCTTAGTAAAAGATTTTCTCAATCAGATGGGATCGATATCTATAAATTACATTATAAGTTAGAACTGGACTTTGGACAAGGATTTTGAAAGTGACAATTCAACCAGAATTACCCAATAGTGTAAGCGATCTGGCTATAATTTGGCTGAGTCAATATTCTCCAGTCATGAAATCAGACGTCTAATCCTAGACGTCAATATAAGCCAACGATTGATATAAAAGCTGCACTAATAGTTTTTGGTATCATGCCTGGCAGACATCCCTGTCCCTGGTGTACCTGGGACGAAAGGGATAATCTTGACGATATTGGGAGATGGGAGTTATGAGGGTCAGCACAGCATGCTGCACAGTATGAAGAATTTTGCAGAGAATATGGCGGATTGAAAATAAATTCAAAATTATACAAGGGAGTTAAAAACCCCACCGTATTTCAGGATGCTGATATTCTACCTATTGAAAACATGGCTATTCTCAATCTCCCAGGGCTACATTTGTTGCTTGGAGTAGGCCAGAGACTTCATGATGTAATTATAGAGTCAATGTCAGAAGACGAAATACAGATCCACCTGGATACTTTGAAGAGATATAGCGTCAAGAAAAGTCAATGTCGTGGTGGAAGCTTTGAAAGGAATTCAATGAGATTATTACTGAACATCATGGAGATTTGTTTCTAAATAAGAATTGTAATGCCTACATAGCATTCAGAAGATTTTACTCCGTGGTATCTTCTTGTTTTGGGATATCCAGATGTACTCCCGAGTTTCACGAAAGGATCTATGAATTTGAAGAAGCTTACAAAATGTGTGGTATTTCTTGTACAACTAAAGTACATATAGTATGCCGCCATTTGGTCCCCTTTCTGCTAAGATATTTACCTACAGATGACAGATTGGCTGTAGTATCAGAACAGGCATTAGAATCTAGTCAGCATCATTTTAACAATGTGTGGAGAAGATACAAATTTGGTGAGGATACAGAAAGTTACTGTGAGGGGTTATTTAAGACAGTTTGCGAATTTATTTTATATCTCTTGCTACTGATAATGCAGCAGATATTTGGAAGGGAGTACAAGATGAAAACGAGATTGAGTGCAATTGATAAGATAAATGACAAATAAAATTATATTAAAACCAGTGTGAATGAATAGTTTTCCAATATTTTTGTTTTAGTTTATATGAAGATATTAATTAGAGATATTTGACACTACTAGTTAGCATGTATTGAATTCAAAGAGTAAGTACCACAAATGGAAGGTGTTAAAAATTAGGTGAAAAATACAATTAGGCTAAATTTTTGTTTTTGCATGCGAATAATTGTAAATACTGAATATTTGGGAAATAGACATGCTACTCTATCACTCCAGCTAGGTTTTGAACAAATTGTAATTTTTTATCGATATTTGAATCTGAGCGACCCGTGATACCCCTGAATAAATTTTTGATATGATTCCTCTTATCTATTTAACGTAATCCTAAATATGCCCACAAATGGTAATTTTTAAAATACGAAAAAAATGACGGAGATATTATATCAGAATGTATTACAAGCACGCTCGGCGGAAGCTCGCGAGAGGTGGTGCAGCCTTGAATTGTGATAATCAGAAGTAAATAAAGTTAATTTGAAATGATCGAGAACCCCTAAAATATACATAACGATTATGAATGGAGTCTTAAAATTTGAGAACAACTCCCCTAGAGATGAAATTTGATCTCAATGCAAAATCAAAGTTGAGATACATAACTATAAATCAAAAACAATATCACTAACAAATATAGTAACTATACTATAAATATCGGAACGAATTACTGATAAATTTGAGGATTTAGGCAACAAGTGGTGAGAGGACAAGATTCTGCTGCGATATGCATCCCATTCGAGGGGTATATCATCTTTGATAACGGGATATTGGTCATTGGGGATCTATTCGAAAGAATGATGTAGAGGGTTGCTGCATTAGGGATCTTAGCACCTTTAACCTCCAATAGTGGCGGATCGGGATCACAAAGGGCATTCCATTGATGGAGAAAAATTGCCCCCGCAAATTCATCAAATATGATGACTCGTTAAAAGATCACAGTATTATTATCGCGAACCACGCCCGTGAAATTTTAAGTACCAAAAGATTCACATAAAAGTGTGACGGCTCAGGCCGACCCTGATTACAAGGGTATGGGAATTAGTATATATATTCCAAATTTGCAATCTTCTTCTGACAATAACCTAACTATTATCGAGTTAAAACTCTAAATTGAGAAAATGTGTTATTCCTGCTCTTTATTGTAAGCAAGAACGACTCACCTTTTGCTTTAGAATGATATTTTTAAAGTTCGTTTTACAAGGCATCAAATAATGACATAGTTTAACAATAAATGCTTACTAGACAAATATATCCACACATTTCTGAAGTTTTAGCATATAATGGTTGATAGTTTATTCTTCAAAAACGATGCAAACCATTCGTGCCAAATGCACCGTTTCTGTGAAATTAAGATCAGATGAAATTTTGTTCAATTAAGTTACATATCCCTTGTCCAGTTACTGTTAGGCCATATACATAGTAGGCTATGACCATGTGTTATAATTTATAGTAAATAGCATATCTATTTCGAAATGATTGATTGGTATGACTGGAGTAAGATTTTACAATTCCAATTTTAGGCGGGGGGCATTGTTCGGCGTATCGCATCCGACACAAATACTCAAGAAGCAAATCCTCCTGGTATAAATGATGCTGTTTAATTGTTAGAATATTGTCAGTTTTGAGTAGAAACGATGGTGTACAGATAAGTAAAGGAATATATGTGTAGTACGCATTCAAACATCGTTAAGAAGTATTTTTCTCATAAAATGAAAATATTGTTTAAGGATTTAGAGGATTTAATATGGCACATATTATATTATAAAGTTTCGAGATTTTTTATCTCACAAGAGGGCATTTTCGATTGCTTCAGTTCTACTCTTCGATATTCATGAATATTTGTATATTCAGATACAATATGATCGTTACTTTTGGATATTTACAATACGCAGTTCAAAATTCAAAAAGATCGATAATATCCAGAGTCCGAAGCTCCATGTCAATTTATGAATTTTCCATGTGGTTAAGAATTTAGTGTATTCTAGTCTTTCATAGTTCCATGTGTGCCTCCATACTCGTGCCCAGGAGATATTACAGAGTTTTCCGAACACGCTCCTTCGCTCCTCACCCAGAATTTCCATAAGCCTATTTCAGTAAATTATTGTTACAGTATAGGCAAAGATCCTCTATTTTCGCACTCCTAATTATACCTTCATCAAAGATCATGCGAATTATGGAGCGTACGGCCCTCTTGGATATTCCCTTGATCGTGCCCATGGGTTGAGATGCCCCCCAGACTCGTGGTACTAGGTTGATATGTCCCTCGGACTCGTGGCTTTTGCTACAAGGGCGAACTGTCCCATCTTTGTGTATGATGCTCCATCAACCACAGGGCCGGAAAATACAATGCAAATCGATTTAAGTAAGTGATGCAGGTTATATAGGAAGATGTCCTAATGGCATGGACTATGTGCGACGTTTGTACTTTCGTCCGCGCGGCTGTGTGAAATCTAGCAGTCCGATCCATGTGAAAATTGGTACATACATAGGCGCAACTAGGGACGATTTGGGTGGGCATGACGTCATCTTCTTCCCACTCTGACTCATGAACCTAGTCGCGCCAATGGGTACACATGTACATTTTAGGTAGGAGATTTGCACCTCGGTTATGAATTTTATTGGATATCCCACACTTTTGGGTGATTAATCATACTTACACACCTTGCTATGTAATTATTCAGAAGCATCCTGGAGATTAGGTTTCAACATGTTGTCAGGTGTAATTGGGTGCGTGAAGTCCAATTTTGTGATTGTTCAGGGTCTGAAAATAAAAAATTCACAGTTTTATTATATGATTAATTTTATTTTCACACCACTTGCTAATATTTCTAAAAATGACGTTAGAATTTCGTTTCAACTGGTAGTCAGGGGTAATCGAGTATGTAGATTTCAAATTGACATTTTCAATCTATATCTACATGCCACTATATAGAGGTCGATTTTATTGAAAATTGTTCTACAGGACTATATGCTTAGCAATGCCCTAAGATGTAAGATGTTGTTTCAGAGGATCTATTTTCTGCATCACTAGTATTCTACACAGAACCAATGATCCTCGAAACGCTAGTATACTTAAAACGTTAGTGTCTATGGAGGTGCTGCCCCCATAGCGCAAGGATTCGTCCCTCCCCATCCCCATATCGCTAGTGTTCAGGGGCGTGGATCACTAAATTACTACGATCCTAACGGGATTGGTATGGGTAGGGAAGGTTCGAACATCCCGTTTGTTTTCGAACCCATAGAGCTAATATGCAAATATAGGTGTAAGGTCCCTCAATAGTATGCGAGCCCCAAACCACACCGTCACGACCTCCCTCCTTGCGGACAAATTCCTGAGTTTTCCATGTCTAGTTAACATGACGAATCTGTTCTGAATTTACTAATCAGTATAATTATTCAACAATTTTCACCCTCGGGCTGGAAATCTCTCATTTCATCATATCAAGGTTCACTCCAGAAAAAGTAGATCGTGTTGTAAGTGAAGGCAGGTTAATCGGAACAGCTCGGAAGGCAATGTTTTGTCCCGATTAACTGATTATGATTATTTAAGTATTCAAAACTAGTTTTTCATGGTCACATGACCAGATATATCTTATTTCTATACTACTAATCCTGATTTATGTAGGGTCTAGTAGAGATTTGGTTGTAGTAAGGTTATATTTCCGCTTCAAGAGGTCATATAATGCATTACGATATATACTTAGAAAGTAAGTAAATACTAGGGCGTTCAATAAGTCTTGCGGGTGATATCATAGAATATGATACAAACACTATACACACTAATTCACTATATTATTTATTCAAAGTAATCCCCTCCTGCAGATACACAAAGTTTGAACCTTTCCACCCACTTATAAAACACATTTCTGTACTCTTCTTCGGGGATGGATTTTGAAGTACTGGTACAGGCCAGTTCTGAGTGCTTGTAATGTGTCAAAATCTTTGCCTTGAAGGTAGATTTTAAGCTTGGGGAATAGCCAAAAATCACACGGAGCTAGGTCTGATGAGTATGGTAGATGGGGAAGTAATTCTAACCCTTCTACATCCAAGAAATTTTGGTAAGCTTAGCTGTATGGGAACTGGCGTTATCAATTAAAATCTTCATTCCTCGAGTTCCGGTTTTCAGGCGGTACTTTTCTATATTTTTTATCCAATTTAGAAGCACTTGCTCTGTAAGGAAAGTAGAAGTAACAGCCTTGCCACTCTCACAAGGTAATTACAAGACAATTCCATGACTACTGAAGAAGATGGTACACATAATCTTAGGTTTTCTGAAGTCGGGCCTAGGAATGTTCGCCGGTTGTTCGTCGCCCCTCACCCATGATCGCTTCTTATACTTGCGATATGGTGTTGAATAGTACACCCACGTCTCGTCACCAGTAATAATCTCTGTTCGGCGTCTAGAATCGCAGTTCTCATAAGTTTCCAAGAGTTTCTTGGCAATATTCAGTCGTGCCAACCTTTGATTCTCACTGAGCTTATGCAGGACCCATTTCCCACAAATCGATCGGTAGCCAAGCACAGTCATCAGAATTGTATGAATAGCTCCCGATGAAATCTCCACACTTCGTTCTAACTGATTAACAATAATGCACTTGTCTTCCATAACCATACTTTCAATGAGTGCGATATTCTGTGAAGTGTAGGCGGATATCGGTCTTCTATATCGAGGCAAATCTGTGACATCAGCATCACCAGATCTAAAACGGACAGCCCATCGCTCTACAGTAGATCTGGAAGGTCAATCCACGCACAATATCTCCTGTAACTCGCTGAAGATCTGTACGGGCTGGATCTTGAGTATTGTGCGAAACTCTATGTAAGCTCGCCATTTGAGGTTGAAATTATCATCCTTTGAAGCCATACACACAACAATGGGTATAAATTGACTACACCTAACTATCTCAAAAAATTCATAATTTGTATTGAATCAGCTTGAAACTTTCAGTATATGGAGTTTAACTATATGGGCTTATAATATATGAAAGTAGATATATTACTTGACTAATTCCTAAGATATATCATGACCCGCAAGACTTATTGAACGCCCTGATAAAGTTAAATTATAATGCACGTACTTATTACTGCAACCCATGCAAAACGTGTGGAAATCCAACAGTCTGGTCATTATTGAGGGAATTATACAGGGTGGAATAGCCAAGGGAACCTGAGACGATTGAGCAACTTTAATAATCTTAGTTAGTAAATGGTAATCACTCGGTGTTGTATTGTTATGGTTGTAGATAATATTAAAATTCCTAGTTTCCAAACATACCATTTTACAATTATTCTGAATAAATATATAATCGTTTAATTGGAATAAAAAATCCCGATTAACTAATTCAATGTCCCAATTATGCGACGATTTTCTATCTAAAAATCTGTTCCCAAACCATTGTCCTGTTTAAGCGGATATCCCGATTATCCGAGTCCCGATTAAGCGGCTTCCACTATACAAGTTCACTTGATTCATAATTTACATATATTCATCTTGTCCAGAACAACAGTAATTTTACCCCCTTTTATGGACAATTGGGAGAGTTTTCATCTCTGGAGAATTTGCCAACAAATACGACAGAAATAATTGATCGAAGCAAAACTTGAAATTCCCAATTATATTGAATTCTCGCTGAATAAACGAGAATGGGATATTATACGACCACAGATTAATTCAAAACCTTTGAACACCGAATGGACAAACATTTTAGTTAAAAATTATCAATTTCACCCATTTTGTGTCATTTAATTACTCTACCATCCTATTAAGAAGAAATCAACATGCATAAATAGCTCGTATCTTGTTGAAGAAGCAACTTGTAGATTCAAGAACAATTTGAAATATCAAATCTGGCTAAAGAATGCTCCTGAACATGGAACAGAGAATGTGTTCATCAAAATAAATGTCATAGGAATGATTTCCTATTAAGATTTTGATAGTAAAATTTCATACTCGTGGTAATTATCTGGCGAAGAAGGTTATATGTTACTGCGAGTAAATTCACTAAACCAATTTAAATAAACAATCTAATACCTTAGAAGTTGCGAATCATGGTAGTATTACTTTTCTCAAATCTCAAGATGCTTTTAGAAAAGATAAATCAGAACACGAATAAAAAATAGATTAAGTGATTATTTGTAGAAAATATCATAATACAAAGGATATTCAATGAATAATGGGACTTTTTTTCATAATTAATATAAACCTAACTTATCATATTGATTATCAAATGTTTTGATAAATTCCCCCATAAACTTTATACATCATTCCCATCGTTCTGGCAACTTTTCCAGCCCAGTGGTATAGAATTCTTTAGGGGCTTCCTTTTTCCCACTGTTTTATTTCATACTCCAGCCGTTTGAAATCCTCAAATCTCTTCTCTCGGAGAAGTTTCTTCATCTCTCCAAATAGCCAGAGTCGCTGGGAGCCAGGTCTGGACTATACGGGGGATGAGGGAGGCATTCAAATCCTAAGTCGTCAATTGAAGCCATTGTTTTGGAGCTTACATGGGGCCTTGCGTTGTCATGTTGCAGCACGCCACGTGTCAACTTGCCTCGCCTCTCACGTTTAATCGCTTGACGCAATTCTTTCAATTCGTCAACGTAATAATCACTGTTTATGGTGGTCTTCTCAGGTAACCAGTCGAGGTGTATAATTCCTTCCCTATCCCAAAATACTGTTGCCATTCGCTTCCCTGCTGATTTGCGGCCTTTACCTTGTTTTCCAAAAAATGGTCCCCCCTACGAAAATGGTCCAGGGGACCATTTTCTGCAAATTCAAAAACGTTGCAGATTTTGGCCCCCCTTTGCAGAAATTGGTCCCCCCATTTCTACATTCATCATTGCAGTCAATTATGATGACTTAGCACTTTCTAGGTTTCTTCTCACATTAGTTACTTACATACACTTATGTAATCATAATTTTTAGTAATTGTTTGTAACGTGCGTATTACGATAACAAAGGAAAAATAAGCGGAAAATTCTAAGAATTATCAAATATAAACAAAGCTTTGAAAATGTATTCAATATTTGATATTTTCACTGTTTATGGATTCAACTGAGTACGAATCATTTGTCAATTACCTGCAGTTTAATTCCTATCCTTTGGACGCAACCAAAAACGAAAAAAGGTTCCTGCGTAAGAAAGCCGCAAAATATACAATTAATTCTAATAAACTTGTTAAAGCATCGGGAAATACTTTCTTAATCGTCATAAAAGCTGACCAAAAACTTGATATTCTCAAAGAATTCCATGATAATGCTGGACATCAATGTTTTCGCTACTCGTATCGTATTGCAAATGACCAGGAATGTCCACGGAAATACGTACTTATATACAAAAATGTGACCGTGTCAAAGGAACCTGCCTAGCCTAAAATCGCCAACCATACCACTACAACCACTCCCAGTCATAAAGAAAGTGTGGTTTAGAGTAGGCATGGATTTGAGTGGACCACTAATAGAGTCAGAAGGTTACAAATACATTCTTACTTTCATCGATCACTTTACTAAATGGATCGAGACTCGTCCTCAGAAAACGAAAAACGCGAGAGATGTTGCTACTGGAGTTTTTTCAATATACTGTCGGCAAGGTGCTCCGGTGCAAATTGTAACTGATAACGGAAGAGAATTCACGAATACGATTTCCAAAACACTTAAAGAAATACAAGGTTGTAAATTACTATTCTTAGCTGCCCTACCATCCTCAAACGAATGGTCTCGTAGGATCTACACACAAAGCGATTAAACAATCTCTAAAAAATCTGTATATGAGAAACGGGATGACTGGTTTCACTACTTGGAGCAAGTTACGTTTTCAATTAACATTAGCCCTCGTGAGACCACAAAATATTCTGCATTCGAACTAATGCATGGCTGTCGCAAACCACGCCTTCCATTTGAAGCTGAAAACTTAGCTTTCCTCTATCCTGACGTCTCTATGGAGGAAAATTTACTTGGGGATAACTAAAATGACGATGAACTACTCGAATTAATGAAAAATGAGCAAGAAGATTCATTTCAACAGGCTGGCAAAAACCTCATAAACTCAAAGAAAATAATGAAGGAACAGTTCGACAAAAAAGTAAACCCAATCACTCAAAGCTTTAAAGTAAATGACGAAGTATTCATTGAGAATGTGTCCAGAATGAGAAGCAAAGGAGGGAAATTACAAGACAAGTGGATCGGCCCCTATCCAATCACAAAGGTTCTACGAGAACGCTGCAAGTTTGCAAAAATAAAGCCATGACTCGGGTAAAGAGATCCAAGGCTAAACTCTGGAGAGGGTCTTCCAATACTACATCTACAAGAAAGAGTATTAAGTTGAACCCTCTAATAAGCAACTTGACAGAAGAAAACGCCCAACTATTTGACGAAGATGAAATTCTATCCATTTCGTCCCCATTTTTAGCTGGAGAAGAAGTTGTATTTGCAACAAGTGAACAAGAAGACAGCCAATCAAGAAGAGAGATTATTGATCTGCTCTTGTCAATGAAAGAACATGTAATTGGATCACTCCAATCGAATATTCCACTCTCTCCACTACATAATGATCTTCATAATAGAAGTGACATGCATTATAAGGATTTGTATGATTGGAGGTTGGAACACTATCCTCCTATTTATGAAGAAGATCTTTCTTCTATTACGAATTACGATACCAGTCTCGAGATTTCTGAGATATTGAATAAATGGTATCTAGAAAGTCAGAACGTAAGTATACCTTATTGCCATTATACGAGTGAAGAAATTGAGCATTCATCACAATGGGAAAGAAAGAGTACAGATTATGTTACCAAAGTCCTTCTACCCGTAGTCCAAAAACTCTTAATATCAAGTCGTTTGAATAAACCTAGAGCTAGAGTAATGGAAATGCCAGACGAAAAACTAAAGAAAATGACTGTACATTACACTCACAAACATTGGAAGATTGCTGTACTCCATGGGGAGGGGAATATAATGGAACCAGACTCGCAAATACATGCTCAGTTGATAATTTTATCACCTTAATTAGCCTGCATATGGAAACTCTTTCAACATCAACGAGATTAGCTTCAATCACAATAACGCATAACTTTGAAAGAATTACTCAAATGGTAAGGCTCGTAACTTTAACCAACTACGCTACTGGATAGCTCCAAAGCTAGGAATATCAATTGCAGATGCTCAATATGACTTTTTAGGATACGAAAGGAAGATGGTTAAATTCTTGGAGGAAATTTACTTATGTTCCAGTCAGTATTCAATTGAATTCCAATGTTGGAGCTGCTGCTGTATCTCAGAAAAACATCTCAACCTATCTTCTATCTATAAAGTCGAAAAGAATTGTCTGGCTACAATAGGTAGCCACATAAATTCTGGCTTCAACTGCCTCAAGTGCAGAGATGCAAATATCAACATTGAGGAAATGTCCAGAAAATTTTTAAGAGTGCCACCACTTATGATCCTTCAAGTTGGTCACATTTTTAGCTCTTGCAGTAAAGATGTCATCAATCAAAATCAAATTGAGGAAAATATCTTCATATGTCATATGAGCACAAAGCTAAATTACAGCCTCATCGGTTATACCATAAATGTTGGTTGCATTTCTTTATGAAGATAAAGTATGGAAAGTGTTGGTATACCAATGATGGGATAGAAAACCAGAAGCTTAAAAAAACAAGTAAAGATATGATGATAAGGCTAGGACATATTAACTGTATCTTCTACGCATTTAACAGATATTACAAGTTTAGAATGATCATCATTCCACATATTCTAAATCACACAACCGTTCCCTTCGGCTGGGCTACAGAAGCCTATATTGTAGTATTAGCGAATATAAGTCAACGATTAAAATATTCTGCTTGTTTAGTAAAAATATAAGTCGTACCTAGATCCTTTACTTGATATATGTAGTTTATGGTAATGGGCTTGATACACAAGTTTGTAAAAATTCAATTGATTTGTTACCCAATACAGCATTTATTCAGGACACTAGTATCCCACCGTTCGTCTTGTTACAATAAATCCTCGTTAATTCGGATCATTCTTTTTTTTGCTCAGTCCAGCTCGTACAGCTCAATCCTAAAATACATTTTCAAAGCTTTGTTTATATTTGATAATTCTTAGAATTTTCCACTTATTTTTCCTTTGTTAACGTAATACGCAAGTTAGAAACAATTGCTAAAAGTTATGATTACATAAGTGTATGTAAGTAACTAATGTGAGAAGAAACCTAAAAAGTGCTAAGTCATCAAATTATCCGCAATGATGGATGCGGAAAAGGGGGAACCAATTTTTGCAAAGGGGGCCAAAATCTGCAACGTTTTTGAATTTGCAGAAAATGGTCCCCCCGGACCATTTTCGTAGGGAGGACCAATTTCTGCAAAACAACCTTGATGGGTAGAGGTTCATCAAGTCTCTTCCACTGCTTCGATTGAGTTTTGCTCTCTGGTTCATAATAATGAAACTAAGTATCATCCCCCGTTACTATACGATCCAAAAGGTCTTCCTCTACCTTGTATCTTGAAAGTAATTCTTTGCTAACTCTGACCCTTTCGCGTTTTTGTCCTTTTGAAAGTAGCTTGGGACCCAACACGCAGTTACCTTTGATATTTCCAGATCTTCAGTGATAATCGAGTGTAGTGTGGCTTTTGATATGTCTACACTCTCTTCTATCTCTCGCAGGGTTATTCGTCTTTCCTCGTCCAAAATTGTTTGGACCCCCTCGATATGACTGCGGGTTTTTGAGGAAGTCGGATGACCTGGACCAGGGTCATCGTGGAGTTCCTCATCGCCATTATCAAAACGTTCAATCCATCTATATGAGGTGACTTTCGAAGGACATTCATCACCCAAAATATCCTGCAACACGAAGAATCTATGAGCCA
Organism: Oopsacas minuta; assembly: GCA_024704765.1. NCBI lineage: Eukaryota > Metazoa > Porifera > Hexactinellida > Lyssacinosida > Leucopsacidae > Oopsacas > Oopsacas minuta. The sequence continues at coordinate 216,726 of JAKMXF010000328.1, read as the reverse complement.
GTCTTCTCCTTTTTCCACAGGTATCAATTTTTTGTCGCTTTCCTTCTTTGTTAAAATCCTTTAGTTGAAACAAGTAGCCTATATAAATGAAACTTTATACCGAAAAATATGCTAGTAGAGTAAAGAGTATATTGTATCGAAGATAGATAACACAGGTCAACAAAATTTAACTTCATTTTCTCATCAAAGTATTAGATTTACATTTTCTAAGCTAGTTTTTTACGCTGAATTCAAATCTGCTTTCAGATTCTTTCCAGCACGTCCAGTTTTTTTTCCATCTACAAGTCAACGATTTTTATGTATTTCTAAATTTTTCCTGTTATTTTATGGTAGTGGCTGTCTTTTTGTCTTCTTACATGATAGCCATCTGAAATAAATCAACGCTTCGATGTTTCAGATTAATGCCAAGATAATGTCAGTTATTATCCTAGCTCTTACATATAATTATTCACATTCATGCATGTATTAACTACTCACAAACTAAGGGGAAATACATATCCATCTAGAAGTATAAAGGTAGCTAACTAAATTAAAGTGTTGATTGTACGACTTCCTTAAATATATCTTGTTGGGATTATCTCTGAAGAGCCTCCAACAGTAATCGGACATCATGCCCTCACTCCAGAAACCTTGGTATTGGGTTTCCATCTCTTGTATGTCTTGGTGGAATCTCTCACCCTGTTCATCACTTACAGCACCAAGGTTCTCAGGGAAAAAATCAAGGTGAGAGTGCAAGAAGTGAAGTTTTAGCGACATGCGACAGCCCATTTTCTCGTATGCGTTAAGCAAGGTTTCCACTCCTTCTCTGTAGTTGGACGACTTCTTGTTGCCCAAAAAGTTTTCACAAACCCATTTGAAAGAATTCTAAGCACTCATTTCTAATTCGGATAATGTCTTCTCGAAATCTGGATCTCTGAATACTTGTCTGATTTGTGGTTCTACAAATATTCCCTCTTTTAACTTTGCCTCGCTTAGTTTCGGAAAATTGCCTACCAAATGCAGAAATCCTGCTGAATTTGTTTTGCTCATTGTTTCAACGAATGTTTTCATTAATCCAAGTTTAATATGAAGTGGGGGTAAGAAAACTTTGTTTGGATCTACCAATGGCGAATGCTGTAAATTGGTTTTCCACACTTCATAGGTTCTCTTCGGCCAATCACATTTTTTATAATGTTCACCAGTTGCTCGGCTGTCCCATAGACATAGGAAACAACAATACTTTGTAAAACCTTGTTGCAAGCCCATCAATAGCCCGATTATCTTAAGATCACCGCAGATATTCCATATATGTGTTCTATACTGTATTGCCTCCAAAGCTTCCTGCAAATTGACGAAGGTTTCTTTGAGATAGACGGAGTGAGCAATTGGAACGCCAGGCTTTAGATTTCCGTTATGCAACAGAAAAGCTTTGAAACTGCGTTTTGACGAGTCGATGAAAAGGCGCCAATCAGAGGAACAATGTTCTTGTAATAGGTTTGCATAGAGTCCTTCGATATCATTACAATAGCACAGTGGACCATCAGTGGTGTAGTATTGAGCGAGATCGAAATTTCGCTTGCGATAGTGGGATACTAGGACATCTTTGTCGAGTAGGTTTTTCTGTTTGAGCCTGGATGCAAGGAGTTCAGCTTTGTCTTTAGATAAGTCTAGATCCCTGACCAGGTCATTCAATTCTCCATGTGTAAATGTTTGTGGCTCTAGTAATTCATCTTCCGGGACATAATTAGCATCTGTAGAATCTACATGAACATCTTCCACCATATCAGACCCGATTTTAATTTGCTGTGGCTTGGGAATTGGGATTGGTAATGAGATGTCGTGTGGAATTGGTCTGCGAGCAGATCCAAGTCTGGGTAAACAAGAGCGTGCTCTTTCTTGGCTGAGAATCCTGTAATGTCGATAAGGCAAAAGTGACAATCATCAAGGTGATTTTTCTGTTCCCTCCAGACCATGGGTATTGCAAATGGCATTGAAATTTTCCCTTTGTTCAACCAATCACGTAGTCCACTTGAACAAGAAGTGCATATAACATGTGGTGCCCACGACTTGTCTTGGCCACCAAGTGGACATTCGAAGTACAATTTGTATATGTTCTTTAATTGATTTGTGATTGGTCGTCTTTGTGATTTTACGCAAAAAAGACCACAAACGTAACAGAAATTGTCGGGATGAGTTCTACAATTACGATGCATGTTTATAATTTGATTTGCTTGAATTCAAACAAGTAAAGTCATTTATATTCCAGATAATTGAATCAAAATAAGCATGCTCATATAGCAATTTAGTAACTAGGTAATACTATACTATTGAAAAAATACATATTGGATTTCAGAATAACTAGAGGTGCTAGAGAAATTCTGATTGCTGATTCGAGTTCAGCATTCAAAAGTATGCTAAGATAAATGTATGTGATCTTTGATGAGAAATCTTGTTGAGTTGTTTAATCAAGTTAGGCTTGTAATCTGAAATTAGGCTTAGAGCTGTATTAACTAGAATATGAATTCGATACGTTAGTTTCATTACTTATTTAACAGACGTACGAAAGTACTATTAAAGGAGTCATTATTAATGATTGTTTACAGGCTTGTATCTCGTTATTTAATCGATATTCATCTGCACACTGAGGAAAAATATTACTTATCAAAAGGCTTAAGCCTGGAAACAATACATTGCAGTTGGATGCAACTGGTTCAATTGTAAGAAACCAGTTGCATCCTGAGGCTAAAACTTCTCTTTTACCGCTTGCTGAGATGATAAGCATACTAACGTTGAAATTGCTTTTTTCCTGTAAATGATTCTATAAAGTAAAAAGTATTAAATAAAGCTCCCATCCTTACACATGTTGAAGTTGATTTTGGCTAGGTCATGTTACACAGTATCTGTAACTGCTTTAATAAACAGACACTTGACATGTACTTGAATGCTTGTTGGTAGAGAGTTATTAACAAGGAAGACATTGGCAATGATATAAACACTGTCATTCATATTTGTTTAGCACACATAATGAACCGTTTCAGTACAAGATTGAACATAAATTGACCAAGAAATAGATGAAGAATTGCCTAATGAAAGAAGAGATAGCATGACATATAGAAATATATCCCACTTGGAAGACATTTAAATTCCATTCTACAGAAAAATAACCTTTTTGCACAAAATCTGCAAACTCGATCCGAAAATATATGTCTGGAATAAAACAGCCGATATTATTTACCAAAATTTACCTGAGTATTTGGTAACACATTATTTGTCAATTTGTCCTTTATGGCCTTGCTTGATTATTGGTCCGACCTCATTCCTTGGAAAGTAAATGTCACTTTTACAAACTCCATTGTCGAAAATTGGATGAGAATTGTCAAATATAATATTGTAATAAAACGAAACAAATTAAGACCAGGTGATATTATAAGAAGGAATTATGAGAGAATTTCTGGTAGGATTGAAGCATTGAATTTTAAGTTTCTTCCAATTAACAACAAGTTGTTGAAGAAAACAAAAACCGAAAAAATGAGATTGTACACAAAGCAAAGAAATTAGGGGAAATCAAAAGAGAAAGCGAAGTTATTTCAAACCATGTAAATTACTCAAAAGTATATTTTTGTGAAAAAAGTTTAAAACTTAAGAATATGATACCTAAACCTAAGAAAAGAAAAGAAAATAAGAAGTGGTAAAAGTTTACCATAAGAAATATTAGAGATCAGTCCATGTGATATTCAAAGTGACAAAAGCATCTTTGATCAGGGATCAGATGCTGTACTTTTCTAAGACATGGGCAATTTTCACCTATTACTTCTGATTGGCAATGCCAGGAATCTTAAGAATTCATGTGTACATATGTAGGTGATGTCATTTATGAAAATGAAGCTTTTGATAAAACATTAGAAATTCGTAAGTTAGCTCCATCAAAGGAAAAGCGAATATCTCCCGATGGCGATTGTCTCTTTAGTATTCTATCTTACGTAATCACCGGCTCAAATCATTATCATAAAGAAATTAGAGAGTTGGTAATGAAGAAAATGAAAATTGAATTTCGCACCGTATGTACGATCCGGATTTTGATTCAATAACAGACATGTTATACATGACTTAACTGAGAAGAAGTTGTATTAATGTTTTTGCGTTTGTATTCAGTCATTTTCAACCAGTGACTAAAGTGAATACGTTGGAGGATGTGTTTACTGAGGGATATGTGGAATAATTTGACCAAACTCAGAATTCACTCATTCGACATTAACTCTAGAGAGTAAACGTAGAGAAATGAGTTTAGATATTGCAGTTATTGCCAAAATGATAGATTTAGATTTAGATTGCAGCATTGTGGGAAGGTGTGTCTAAAAAGAAAATAGTTTTTAATACATCATACTATGTGATTGTGATTGTATGTGCGAGTTATAGAAGTAATAGACTGAGATGTCTTCTAAATGACAGAAACATCCTAGGCTAGTAATGTGATTACCGAAGGACATCATTCCAAGTCTATTGGTTTCACAGGTATACCGGATTAAAGTGTGCTCCATTTTCTAAAATGTCAATATCTGTGTAAATTTTTGCAAAGAGACCTTGAAAGATAGAGGTGTCAATTGAGATGTCAACTAATATGTTCCAAATGGCATCTCTCCACATGCACCGGCTGCAGAATTTTAACGTGATAAAGTATGCTCGATATACGAAATTTCAAAAATTCAGCAAAAAATTGCATTTTTTGTAACGTCACCGTTCATCACTGAGGGGTTAGAATATGTTAATATAAAGATGAGAGAAATCTCCTAGGCTAGTATTGATAGGTTCCAAATGACATCTCTCTACATGCACTTGTTGCATAATTATGAGTTGTTAAGTGTGCGCAGTTTGTTTCGCTGCCAACCTCACACTCACATATGTATATGGCTATTATCATCTGTTACCATAATTATCATTATTGATCCACCTTCTGATCCGCAACAGGAAATGCTGGAGTTGTGTCGTTATGAATGGCAACCTGGCCAACAGGTAGACGATTATTTATATCAATTGAAGTCAGCGGCTGCGAGAGCAAAGGCCCCTCTGCATATGGGATGTCTGATCGTCGCAAACCAACTTCCATCAGCAATATGAGATTCAATCCATTCTTTGCTAGAAATCCTGAACATCAGGAGGTTGATAATAGACAAGCAAGAGACTTAAGGTTTTGCATCATGGTCAGTCCGGAACGTACAGTAATCCTAGGACAGGATTTTGTGGCGAAATTCAAATTTTCCACTTTTGACTGGTGAGAGCATTGGGTACCGTTAGTACTCACAGTAGATTACACTGCAGGCGAAAGCGCCATCGATTACCCTTATATCAGAACATATGATAAATACAGGTTCAGCACTACCAAGTCAAAGCGAGAGGTATGCGGTTGTCTCCGAAGACATAAAGAAGTCGAAATACAATTGGATCAGATGTTATCCAATGGTATTGTTAGGCCATCCTATTCCCCTGGGCAGCAAGAGTCATTCTTATAGAGAAAAAGGATAAATCACTGCGTTTTACAGTAGATTATAGAAGGTTAAATGATGTAACCCGAAAAGATGCGCACCATATCCCAGATATTAGAGATATACTGGATAAGTGGCATAGAAATTCTAGCTTCTCAAAATTGGGCGGGCCTTCTGCGTATTGGCCAGTCCCAATAAGGAGTGAAGATATTTCTAAAACGGCGTTTATAATGCCGCATAGACAGTATTAGTTTTGTGTTATGCCTTTCGGCCTAACGAACGCACCTACAACATATCAGAGAACTATTGATACGTTACTACGCGATGCACCTTTGAGTGAGGCATGCATAGATAATACATTGGTGTATTCAAAAAGTTCAAAAAGCACTTAGATCATTTACGAAGGACATTGCAACTATATAGACAGGCAAATATGCAACTGAGGAGGGATAAATGTGTTTTTGCGTTGGAATCTATGTATTTTGTCCTTTCCTCAGTGGAATAAAACATTCTACGTGGAATGTGATGCTTCAAAAGAAGAGGTTGCAACAACCTTATCCCAAGAGGATGAGATGGGGAAGAGGAAACTCCTTGCTTTTTTTCAAGTCAATTAAGCGAATGTCAGAAAAACTACTCCCCATCGGAGCTAGAGGCATGGGCTATTGTAGCTTCTACAAGAAAGTGGAAAAAATATTTACAAGCTGCCTGCTTGGTCGAGGTAATATCGGATCACAATCCGTTGCAATGGATCAGACGCCAGCCACATCCGAGAGAAAGTTTTCATGCTGGCTGATTGAACTAGAAAAAGCAAGAGAACGCAGTAGTTGGTCAAATGATCCGAGACATATGTAAATGGTTGGGAATTCAAAAGAAATATTCTTCGGCTTGTCACCCTGAGGGGGACGGGCAATCCGAAAGGTGGATTCAATCCTTCAAGACAGCATTGCCTTGTTTACTCGAAGACCGTCAAATAACTAGGAGACATTGGCCAAGCCTGATACAGGAAATTACCTTTAAATTCTCTGCCGAACGCGAGCACTGAGATGAGTTCACACGAACTCATGTTTAGAACACAGTTAAGACTGCCTTTGGATAGATGGATACCTTTTCAACACTCCATTGAACATATCGGACCTCAGGACTACGTGGAATCTGCCGTTCAACGAAATGAGAAGCTCTGTGAAGTTGCTAATGAAAAGACTAGGACTAACAGACCAAAATGAAGCAGAACTACGACCGGCGTTCTGGAATGACAGATATTAGAGAAGGAAACTGGGTCTTATTGAAAAATCAACCTCAAAAGATACTTTGTCACCGCTTTTCGTTGGCTCTTGGGTCGTAAAAGCGAAAATGGAGGTGAATGTGCAGCTTATAAATAATGAAGTGGGGCAAGTAAAGTAGTTCATCTGAACAACTGTAAGAAATTGACCCAACAGTATGGAGATTACTCGAGCTGGAAACATAATTAATTCCAGAAGAAAAGAAGAATAATCTGGTAAAACCGAAGCAACTTAGGAGGATACAGTGGAATCAAGTATAAATCAAGGGGGAACGATAGAGGTTAGCCCAAGGGGTTCCAAGGTTTCTGTGAAATCTACACTTAGGAGAAGGCGTCCCTTTTGGTGTACAGACAGTTACGTATATTGTAGTCAACGCAACGAACACCACAAGACGCCGGTTTTGAAGGCAGGAGGTGAAGATGTCATGAAATAACCAAGGCTGCGGGGATTGTGTAGGCATGTAAACCATGTTCACCAGTGTTTTTAGTGCTTGACAGTAATATAATGACGGAGGCGAATAGTATATTTGATACCAATAGTTGATATGAATGGAATGTGTTTTAATTCCATTCATATCAACTATTGTTTTTAAAAATACTATTCGCTTCTGTCATTATATAGAACTGTCAGGCTCAGGTTAAGTTTTATCCGGGCCCTCGTTATATTTCACACCAATATTGAGTCTTACACTTGGAAGTTACTGGTACATTGTGTCAATTAAGTTTTAAAAGTCAATGCTATCTCGCTAAATTAACTGCTTTGGAATTCAAAAACAATTTACTGCTAATGGCTAACCGTACAAGATTTTGCCTATATCTGTTGCACTGTACAGACATACAGGGATTTAGTAGATTTGTACATGAATTTTAGTTCAGACACTTACTGATTATGATTTCAACAACCTAAACTCTTAAAGTATGTACATTTTGTGGTGTAAATCAACAGTTCTTTTTCAAGCGTAGAGGGATTTCCTGTACAGTCTATATAATTACATGTTTTCTCCTTTCCAAATTATTTAAGTGTACGTTGACTATCTGAACTCCAAATGGAATGAGCGAGAAATATTTTTGTAGGTGTACATGGTTCTGTCCAATGTAAAGAGAGGAAATTAGAGCGCCATACTGGATATGACACAAATATATTTGCACTTTACTGGTATGAAATAAGATTAATTTTTGAAAACTCGCACGAAAGTTTGTATTGAATATAGAACGCCTGACCAGTATTTGGTGGAGAAAGAAAGAGAGAAAATTGGGGGGAGTTAATCCAACTTCTCCAGGGATTTCCTAAGCATTCACCTCACTTGGATTGTCTCCTACAACATCTCAAGAACAAGATTGTCTTCGAGTTAATAAATGCATGGAACGCTCTCGAAAGCGTTGTTCTATGGAAAAACTATATACAACTTGTACACTTTCACTTAAGATGTGGAATACCCGAGCAGGTCTCTACGTAAATGTTAAGATTTCAACTATTTGTTTACTGTAATAGTCATAAAAACAACAAATAAATTTACATAAGAGAAATATGAAAATACTAAAATCAGTTTCAACTTACTTCGTTACCCCATGATAGCCGGTAATAGCAGGTCTCGGTGTATAGTTTAAGATTTCAACTATTTGTACTTAATATTCATAAAAACAACAATAAATTTGCATATGAAATCTTAAAATCTCAAAATTCGGATCAGCGTACCTGATTACCCTATATGTCTGTTGAGAGCAAGTCTCTATGTATATTTGGAGATTTCACCTATTTGTTTACTTTATATTCATAAAAACAACAATATTGGCTATGAAAACGAGAAAATCCTGAGTAGCCGTTTAGAGCAAGCCTGTATTTATATTCTAAAATTTGGAGGTATTAAAAACTACTTTAAGCATGCTCAATTGCTACATTAAGATGCTTTGAGCATCGATAAAGCATCATTATTGTGAGATTAATTATTTTACTAAGAGATAATATTATAACTCGGGTACCATGATATATTACTATGCTGATAGAGCTTTAATGTTCTATATAGAATTATCCCTTCTATTTCATTTTGCCCATAAAAATATTGCGAATATTCTCGATATATTAATATCCTCATTTTCCTAAAATTTTTCTGATTCTTCTATCAGTATTTATATGGTTCTTGAACTTTGTCACCGAACGCTATATGAACTCGTTAAATCCAATCCTCTGACCAGATGTCAAATACAATCTTGTATTTCTCAAACTTTGCAGGGGTTACTGTACATACATCCTGCTGGTGTAATACATCGTGATATCAACCCGTATAACTTAATAGTTGATAATAATGGAATTTATAAGCAGTGGTGTCGCAAGTCTTGAGTGATTGCCCGGGCCACGACCAAGATTGGATTTATAACACACATACAATGTATGCTATAATCTATATTATCAAATCTCAATTGTTGTCTTTGTTTATTTGTTTGTGTATCTGTTTGTTTGTCCGTTGTCAAGGAAAGGATTTACGGTATGCAATTTTGAAATTGTAACATAACTACCTATGTATTCATCGAGTTTATCAAGTGAGTAAATAGAATTCACAAAACTTCGCTAAATATATCAAACATGCGGAATCCGATTTTCACACTTTTGGATTAATGATATGTAAATTTATTGTTGTTTTATGAATATAAAATAAAAAAATTTCAAAATTGAGGTAGAAACATGCTTTCAACAACTATACTGAGGTAATCAAGTGTGCTGAGTCCAAATATGGTATTGTAAACAACATATTAATATTCTTACGAGCTTTTGTCTCGTAGCTCCACGATGAACAGGGCGCATTGCGTCTCGAGGTATCCATTATTCTCCAAATTGATGGTCCCTGTGAGTATTATAATAAAAATAATATATTTGCTCAACAAAGATTGAATTAATTGATTTATCATTGAATCAATAAATACGAAAGAAAACAAGTGGGTTTAAACAGTAAAATCATAATGCGAAGTGAAAAGATATTAATGGAAATGGAAATCATTGGGATTATCGAAACACAACAAAATTATTTATTTATAAGTGGAAGAAATTTGTTCAAGCAGTTAAAAATACATTTTTTAAAAATATTGGCCAGGCACAAAAAAAAAGTTGCGAGTGGGGCGGACGGTCAGTTACCCGGGCAGGCCCGGGTGTGGCTACGCCACTGTTTGTAAGATAATAGACTTTGGCTTGGCATCCAGTGAAGTATCTATTGGTTATGTATCTACATGGTGGAATAATACACCAGAGATTGTGTTTGGTTGGCCAGCTGATTATAAGTAGATATCTTGGCTGTTGGCTGTGTTCTATTTAAATAGTTACTGGCTCTCTACTCTTCTTCCACTGATGCGTCGAAAGTTTTAACTCAAATGATAGATAATTTGGAAATTAATGAATTTAATTGGATTGATAATATTCATGATAAGAGTTTATATGAAATCACTAAAACTTGCAAAGGAATGCAGAAAAATTTCATAATTAAACTAGTCAATTCTTGAAGCAAAGCTTTTCTGCATCATAGAAATCACATATTATATGTTACTTCGGATAACGTATACAAGTCCAAAATCCACAAGATGCTCTTAGGCCAGTGTTTCTCAACATCCAACATCGCATTCCTCCCTTAGTGACCCCAGGTTCTTCTATAACCTCCAAATTTTTGAATCATTTTATATTCATGGTTTCTTTAGTGTAGAAAAGGTGCACTAATTGCCAGAATTAATGTCCTGAGTATTTGTAGGCCATCAAATTGAATACCATCAATGCTAAAAACTTTCAGGAATGTGTCAAAATATGTCAGTAAGCATATATAAGCAAAGTATCTCCTTCTTCGATGCCTCGTTGAACGTTAAATATTGTATCTCTCAACTCAAAGTGAACAGATGAGATGATATATAGATATGTCAATACAAAATGTCAAAGATTTGTAGTGAAAAGTTGCTGAGTTACGGTAGAGACTATGGATGGCAATATTTTATGAACTCCCAATCATAAAAGAATCGTTAAAGTTATGGTTAAAAAATTAACCAATTTATACCATATACAAGACTTCCACACCGTTGTAATACATTTTGATATGAAATAATTGAAAATTATTGCGGAATCTTGATAATGTCCAAATATAGACATCGTCACATTGGTACGAGATATCATATCAAAATGTATCACAAGGGTATGTGAAGTCGGGTTAATAGTATAAATTGATTATTCTGATTTTACAATAATTTTATGATTCTCGAGCTATGATTGAATATCCATAAAAATTCGTCATCCATGGTCTCTACCGTAACTCAACAACGAGCCAACTTTTGATTGACACATATTTAACATTTTGTATAATAGTATCTATGGATCATTTCATTTATTCACTTTGAGTTGATAAACGCAATATTTAACGTTCAACAATGCACCAAAGAATGATATTTTTACTAAATAAATGCTTACTTAATAACATATTTTGACACATCCCTGAAAAATTTTATTTGTATAAAACTTGATGCCCTACAAAAATGCAATATACTTTATTAAGGCAAAATGCATTTGCCGGTAATAATGAAACCATGTCTATAAATGCTTTCAATTAATACTGCATCCCTGGTGCTAAAATTTCGAGTTATATTTAGTAGACTATGCCCCAAACTGCGCAGCAGCTCCAGTGTCAACCCAAAAAGCTATTAAAAGTAGTTAACAAGAACCATGGATAATAAATTCCATTATTCGTATAATTTCGCAAATTTTACAATAAGGCACATAGTGCTGAGTATATCCCATCGTGTAGCGACAAAACCACAAAGAGTTGGCCGTTGTATACTTGAGCGAAAGTCGATGGACAAAGTATTGAGCATATGACCGCACGCCCGCAGCGACTTAGTAAGCGAAGCGCGATAGTATTATGTAAAATCTAAACAATTTCGCTCTCAAATAATCAACGTTGTAAAATTCTATACAAGAGTTGCTTGCCCACAGATTCCCTAAACGTATATACATTCTGTATAAATTGCCAAATCAGTACTACGCCCTAGTGGTACTGATTCAATAATTTTAATCAATGTTTTAAGAACTGAAACACATTATAATAGCCCTCTTCCAAGTGAAATACATAGACACAAGTTGTGTGAATCCTTGAACGCCTGAACAAAGAAATACCAGTTAAGTGAATCCCTGGCCGGTTGGAAGTATATGTCAAAACCAACCCAACATGTGTCGGAGGCTCAGCTTTCTAACCAAGTTCAACCTCTACTGACCTTTGGTTATAATTACTCCAGGGTGAGATTTGCCTCAAAATTATGGACTCTTAAGGAACTGCCCAAGCTGAGATTAGAAATTTAAAAGCGTATCACTGTCGCCTGTCTATCGTCAGAATTTTAAGGACAAAATACATGCGGTTCCGAGTTTGCATGGGTTGGGTTGAAAACATCAACTCATCCAGGTTTGACCATTAGTTGGATGGAATGCATATGATATACAAAATGAATTTGAGTAAGAGGATTATAGAAGGGACTATACATTGCAAGAACAAAAATTAAAGTGAGGTGAAAAAATTTAAATTATCGAAGAGAGTTGAAGTGGGAAAGAATAGCTGAAAATAGTAAATTCAATGAATTTGTATTTTTGAACATAACACATGCAGTTAACGATCAATAATGTTAAACATAACATAAAGAAAATTAACTACAGCGCAATAAACAATAAATTACAAATATCATTGGGTCAATAAACAAATAACAATAATTCACAAAGATATTTATCGCTAAATTCTACCTCAATTGAATCGTCAATAATAGCATTAGCTCCAAAGACCATTGAATACTCCTGGTCCCGGAAGTTAGAGTGTTTTTAGTCGGATAGCCCTTCCTTGGAAATATTGGGAACTGATTTGCAACTGTTAGAAGGAAGATGATTTGAATAGATAAGCTTATTTGTAGGTTTATGATTCATATCTGTAGTAGAATTAATAACGTTATCAGAATCTTTGGAGTCAATACTGATCAAAGCCTTTTTTTGTCTAATGGCAGGAAAACCTATTTTGGTTATTGAAGAGTTGGATGACCTGGAATGAGTGCTAGATTTGGAGGATGAACGAGAACGACTTCTTGATGAAGTGTAGGATTTAGAGCGAGATAAAGAGTGTTTGGTATACTTTTTGTTTATATTAGGTGATCTACTCCGAGTGAGGCGGCGATGTCTACGAGGGGAATATGATAAACTACGACGTCGTTTACGATAACTATTTTGGTGACTCTGAAAACGAGTTCTACTTGGTGAATAAATGGATTCTCGAGGGCGTGCATATCTAGCCACCTGAACCCGAATTTCACGACCATCAACCTTGAAGCAATCTAATCTATCCATGGCATCCTCTGCATCTAATCTATCAAAATATCTAACAAACGCAAAGCCACGAGATTCCTTCGAATATCTATCTCGAGGGATATAGATATCCCCAACCCGACCATAGCGCTCGAAAATAGGTAATAAATCATCAGGTGTAGTCCTGAAAGTTAGATTATCTACTTTCAAACTTACCATATTTTCTAAATCACGTGGTGGGCCATAAGAGAATTTTCCATCGTAATAAGACATAATAACTAAATAAACAAACAGAAACAAACGATAAAACTCGTATAAGAATTCAAAGCACTGTAGGTATATACGTGTATATATATTGAAATTTCCGATTCATATGCAGAATTTGGTTGAAAACTATCAATGGTGGAATTTAATCGAATGAAAATTTGAAGTTGGAATAAGAACATTTTTTGTAATCTCAGACCATTCTGAAGAAAAATTATTAATATTTGGATACAGAATTTTGTGAATAAGACCAAAAATAGTATCAATCAACTGTGGCGTAACAATGGGGAAGGACAGGGGGGGCAATGCCCCCAATTTTGGAACATGAAACTTTCTTACTTACAGTATATATTGTACCGGATACATTTTTGAAATTAGGTCCTCGGAACAAGCATTAATATCTTTGGTATTGTAAAAGTGTGAATCGACTTGAAGGTTTCCCATTAGGTGGAATAAACATCATAGAGCAAGAGTGATTCATCCTCAGCCTGATTGGGCACAATTTTCTAACAAAATTTGGGTTGAATACGGTAGAAGTTCACTTTTAAGAATTGTAGAATAACGCCGTAAGGATTGTTGAGAGATGGTTCTAAACAATCATGATTCTTGCTCTAGCGGAAATCACATTATGATAAAAAATTGGGAGGTTACCATCACTTCCCTCTGAGTAATATAGAATGACGCCACATTGTCCCTCCATATTAATTAACGTAAATCTTAATTATTGTGATTCCTTAGTTATATTCTGATTTCTGTGTTAAGACGCTTAGAATTTAGCCATCCCAGCTGTCACTCAGAGGATTTATCATATTTTGTTGACTTCTTAATTGTAAGGACTGTCGATTCTCCAATTATGGGCAGCAACCGGGGCCATTGTTATCGCTAAAACTATTCAGTATTTGGTTATAAAATCAGGGTACAATTATAGAATGTTATACCGAGGGGTGTAGTGCTCAAAATTCTAGTGGAGGAGCGATTATAAAAGAATATATTACGCAAAAATTGGTAAAACAAAGTTATTTCTAACAACGAAACATGTTATAATCCACATCACGAGTAATATAGGCTAAAAATACTTCCAAATAATGTTGTCCTTCTTTGGCGCAGATGTTACCCCATAAAGCGGGGTGGATCTCCCTATATTATAATAAAATAACAACAATCTAGTTAAAGTGAAGGAGCGCCGCTCCCCCCACGCTCCCCCTCACTACACCCCTGGTTACACCACCAACTTTTTGCAAAGTGGTAAAATCGCTATATGAGCCGTTATAGAGCATGTTTAGAGATGAAGATTGAGCTAAAGATTTCTAAAATCGGTCAAGAAACAAAAAAGTACAGCAATTCTAGCTTATAAGTCAAAGTCTACAGGGTGTTCAATAATTACTGGCCAATCCATTGTTAACATTTGTCGAACTAATCAGATAAAGTAGTTTTAGTGTATTTCTACAAGATTCTGTTAATGTTCTTATCTACCAATATACTATCTTTCGCGGCTATGAAGCAATTTCTACATTTTTGTGTATATGTAGCAACTTTGAGATTTTACCCTTATTTCTGTTATTTTGAGGTCGTGTTGATGGATTCCGACATCTGATTTGGAGCAATTGGTTTGTTAGAAGCGGGTACAAATCAGAAAGCAGTAGCAAGTAGGTTTAGAAGGGAGCTCGAACAATCAGACGTTGGGGGTTTCGATTCAAACAAAATTATAGTCTCACACATCGAAAAGGTGCTGGACGGCCTAAAAAAATGAACATTGCGGCCAAAATGGTGATCGTGAAATCGTTGGGTAAAAGATATCACTCAACTAGGAAATTGTCGACTAAATTGAAGTTAAAGGGGTACCAGATTTCAAAGAGCACTGTACACAATTATTTACGGAATCAATTAGCTGTTAGGGCATTTCAAAGGCAGAAAAAACCTAAGCTGACTCAAAATCAGATGATAACCAGACTCAAATTCTGTCAAAAAGTGAAAGATTGGACAGTCAATGATTGGAAGAAAGTTATGTGGTCAGATAAATCTCTATTTGAATTATTCCATTGGAGTAACTAGCAAAATGATCGTATTTGGGCTCACAGTACTCAGGATGTTCTCCTTAGAGAGACAATAAAGAATCCACCAAAAATAATGGTGTGGGGCATGATGAGCTATCGAGGATTAATTATCAGACTTGCATTTTATTCCACCAAAACAAACAGTCAATGCGTTATACTACGTTTCAGATATTTTGGAAGGTACATACCTTAATACACTCAAGAGAAGAAGAATAAACGGGCCTATTTATTCGAGAAAACTGGTATTAAAAAGGTCGGAGGCACATTTCATGCAAGATGGTGCTCCTGCTCACAGGGCCATAGTTGTACAAGAATGGTGCAAAAAGCAATTTTCAAGCTTTTGGACTAAGGATAAGTGGCCTGGTAACTCACCAGATTTAAACCCAATAGAGAATATATGGGGTATATTGAAACAATCAATTGACGAAATTAAGCAACCAAATAACGTTGAACAACTGAAAATCACCTCGAAATTGCATGGAAAATATCCAACCCCAATGGCTAGAGAATACTGTGGCAGGCATGGTAAAAAGGATCAATAAATGTTTACGACATAATGGAGGTATATAGGAAAGTAACCGACATTTTGATGTCTTACATTTCATAATATATTTTAGAATTGAATAGGCCAATAATTTCTGGACACCCTATATGGAGAAAATTGATTTAATCATTGAAACCACATAGCGTAAACTATGCTATTTTCTACCACTCTCTTATGTATACAACCTATTTCAGCTTATTATGAAGTACATGCTTGTGGAATTACGGATTTTCGGACTGTATCTCTGACCTCACTTTTAATTTCAAAGAATGTTAGATTGCAAGCTATGATAGGAAAATCGATGACAAGGGGAATTGATGGATTAATTTAGTACAGTACTTTTTGTTGATCTGCATTTCTTTTTAATATTACATGCAACATTTGGAAAGTAAGTATAGTGAAACAATATAATTTATTAAATTTCAAGTTGTTTTAGAACTAACATCTTTTGAATTGCGGAGTTTTGTTTCCGAAATAAACTGATTCCGTCACAGTAGATGCCAGATATATAAGAATACTGTTTATAAGAACCCTAACTCGATTTACCGACTCTTTTCTAATCTACTCTATTGTAGGGCCGGCGCCACCAGGTTTGTGACCCTAACCTTCCTTGGAAAGCGGTCCGGTTGAATAGGATACTCTAATACAACCGGACCAGTGTCGCTGCCCTGCATTGAATTCTTACCGTATATAAAACATTTCATGCGGTTATGAAAACATCATATATACAGTTTCCGGCGATTTTCATATACTTGAGATCCACTTCATTTAATTAGCTTTTGCAGTAGAATTCGCATATAACGTACACTGGGTTAGTAGGTACTAATTTTCCCTGAGGCGGTATGGTATATGCGAGTTCTACTGTAATATGACAGCTGTTGAAACACAGAAAGTCTGGGCAATTCATCAAAAAATAGGGACGGTTGATAAGCAACTGGATCCCAATTTTCGAAGTGAGAAATTCACAGATGACAATCGGAAACATTTAATGACTGTTCTTGACATTATTACTTTTTGTGCCAAACAAGACACTCCTCTTCGAGGAGATGATGAATCAGATCAGTCGCTTAATAAAGGGAACTTTCTTGAAATATTAGAATTTTTAGGGAATATGATAGCAATGTGACCAGAGGATAGAAAGTCTTTCAGGAAATGCAAAAATGCTAAGTCCAGATATTCAAAATGATTTGTTTATATCACTCGCTTCAGTGCTTCTAGACTATGTAAAGTGAAGTAGAAATCGCGTCTCGTTATGCTATTCTAGCTGACGAAGTAAAAGATACATCTAAGAAGGAGTTGTTAGGTGCTTCTTTTATTACCATTTTAGTTTACTTTGGTAGGCTATATGATTACTCTGATTTTTGCACTAAAGCTTTTCAGAAGTCGACAGCAACAGTTTCTTCTTGTTTGATATTACTTGCCGATCTGAGGGAAAGGTTGGTCGATTTCGATTTTGACTAGGTTGTCGAATATGTTAAGGGTTTGTCCGGTAAATATGCAATCGAAAATTTTGATGTAAGAGACACAATCAGGCAACGGCGTCTTCCAGAAATGTTTAGAGAAGGATGTCTAAATAGCTCTGTTAGACACACAAACGCATCCAACTTTGAAGAGCTTGAAATATTGTACGCCAAAATGTCCGCGAGATCTTAGCAGAATTGGATGCCCGTTTTGGTACAGATCAATCAGGCATCATGAAGGCTGCTGATTGCTGCTTGCCAAGGACTCAAAACTTTCTTAACAAACAGGAATTGAATACACTATCTGAACTGTATGCAATAGATATCAAAGATTGTGAAATAGAAGTTTTCCGTTCGTTTATTGCTCGGAAAGATGAATCTCAGCTAAATACTTTGATCGATGTACTGGATGTGATTGACAAAGATATTTTCCCTGATGTTTTCAACTTATACCAAATTCTTGTAACTATCCCTCAGACGTCTTGCAAGGTTGAGCGAATGTTCTCATCTGTTAAGAGAATAAAACACGTTTGGGCTCACAAATGACCACTGAGCGTCTCAACCATCTTGCCCTGTTATCTATTGAAAAAGATATTGCAGAAACACTTTGTTATAATGATGTGATTGAACATTTTAAGCAGATGAAGCACCGCCGCTTTCTTTTGTAATGTCAAATAGTATCCCTGAATTGAGTTTAGTATCTTAATAAATGCTCTTACTATAATGTAGACTAGTCCAGTGTTCCCTAGCTTAGTAATCTGGTACTTTATGAATTAAAAAGTTAATACATGTAAGAAAAGGAGACTGGGTCGTACTTGTTATACACAAGTAATTAACTTTTCAAAAATATTTATCCCTGCAATTGCCCTTCCGGAATACTTCTTGTCCCCTGAATGGCTTGCTCTAGCTACGTGCCTGTCTAGCTCAATGGCTCGTTCAAAAAGCTCAATAAGAATCAGGAGAGACTGATAAAGATTCAAGTTTGCTTTCCAGATGATGAACAAATGCAATTGTTGAGAACGGAAGGTGAATCCTCTAACGAAATTCAGTTAACATATCGAACCGGACAACCAGACATCCTTATATCCTAAAATGCCTCCCAACCAATCCTTTCATTCCCACTATGGACCTTTGGTAAACAACAGAGAGGAGTTAACTTTTCATGATATAAAACATTCCCCTGGTTGCATTATCAAGAAGGTAGCGATAGTGTATTGTGTTTTACTGCTTGGTAGCATATAAACATGGTTTGAAGATATCAGGGTACTTGGATGAAATGTTAACAAGCACTGGATTCAGTAATTGGAAAAAAGCATTCGAAAAATATCAAAGTTCAAAATCTCATCGTGAAGCTATTGACCTTGTAATCACAATACCAAGCACAACCAAAGATGTTGGTGAAATATTGAACAAAAGTCATGCAGAGGAGGAGGATGAGGACAGACCAGTCTGCTTAAAATTTTCAGCAGCGTTCGTTACCTTAGTAGGCAAGGCATTGCTTTTCGTGGTTGATGGAAAACTGATGACCCTGAAATATTGAATGGTAAGTCAGACTCGAACTTTATACTGCTACTTCGAATACGAGCTGAAGACAATCCAAATCTATTGAAGTGGCTTGACAAGTGTCAAGACAAATGTACTAACCTAGACATACAAATGAAATCCTCAAGCAGATATCATTAAGGATATTGAGAGATATTGTATAACAGATTTCAGGGAAAATGTATACCGTAATGGTTGATGAAACAACCGATCTGTCAAACATTAAGCAAATGGTATTGTGCCTGCATCACATTGATGATGACTTAAATGTTCATGAAGAGATCATTGGTCTCTACAGTTTGAAATCAACTTCTGCTGACAATATAATGTTGACATTTCAAGACATACTGTGCGCTTGAATTCATCAATCAACAATTTCCGTGGTCAATGCTACGATGGAGCCAGCAACATGTCTGGAATACGATCAGGAGTTGCCACTAAAGTATCTTCTTTAGAACCTCGAGTCTCTATACCCATTGTTATGGGCATGCATTGAACCTTGCTATTCAGGATGGAATTAAGGGCACAAAAGTTAAGGAGGATACATTGAGTACGGTATATATAGATTACAAAACTAATTAAAAATCGCCTAAAAGAGATGCAATCTTTAGCAAGTTAAATGGTGAAATTTTAGAGTGCTCTCCTGGGATTAGAATATTATGTCCAACACGATGGACAGTAAGGGCTGAAGCGTTTAGTTCCATCTCAGAGAATTATCACGTACTACAATTGACTTGGATGTAGCAAAATATGTAACAAAAGATAATGAATTAAAAGCTAGGATTGGAGGAGTTGCAGCACAAATGGAAAATTTGAATTCATTTGGAGTTTAACTAGGACGAAAATCTTAAACATGACCGATAATTTGTCTCGGTCATTGCAAACTGAAACGATATCAGCACATGAAGGATAAACCTTTGTGAAGACAACGCTTTCTACCCTCCTCAAAGTAAGAACTGAGATTAACCTCACATTGTTTTAGAAGTATGTAGAATGTAGAAGATCATCAATCGAGGTTTCTTCGCCGGTGTAACAGCCTAGATTAACCTCCCCACCCAGTTTAGCCCCGGGTATAGTCTGGGTTAGGCCAGATTAAGCCCCAGAGTTAATATAGCCTAGCCCAGATTATACCCTTTAGCCCAGATTAACCCCAGGTATAGTCTGGGTTAGCCCAGGTTCTACCCCGGAGTTAATAGTCAACAAATTATGATGGTATCTGCTTGTAGAATACAAGCGATGCGTGTGGCGGCGACACTTACAATGTCTATATTTGTGTTTCAACTATTATAAATATACTAGAAGAGCATATCAACTTGTTTGATCTATCAATTATATTTACTACATTATTTTGATGGATGATCAACTCTACAATCAAATATTGCATTTTTTTATATCCAACGAAAACAAATATCAAGGAAAGATCTATAAACTTCCAGCTGAAAAACGAGTCAATGCGAAATCACAATTCAGACAAACTGTTAAGCCATATACTTTGAAGGATGGGGTTCTGATGCATGCTGAAAAGCAAGTGTCACGAAAAAGTGGAGTGGGCGCAGTACTCAAAATGTGTCATGATAACCCTGTAACCGGTGGTAATTTTGGTCGTGACAAAACCTACCAAAAGATCGCATCAAGATTCTACTGGAAAGGTAAATATTTACTAATACTAAAATTAACAGTCAACCCAAAACTTAAGATGGAACGTCCTTCGCTTTCTTCGATACGCGTACCATCCCAAGTATGGAGTCTTGTAGGAATTGATCCCATCGGGCCCTACAGGAGTCTACAACTGGCAACAAATATATTGTAGCTATTTCAGACCACTTTTCCAAGTGGTAAGAAGTTATTGCCATTCCAGACAAAACTTCTAAATCTGTAGCTGATTTTCTATACATAGTAGTTTGCAGATTGGGATGTATGGACACACTGATAAGTGATCAAGGAAGAGAGTTTGTGAACGAAGTTATTGATTATCTTCTTACATTCTGCAGACTGAGCATCGAATTTCTTCTGCTTATCATCTGAAACAAATGGACAACTGGAGAGAGATAACCGTACCCTGAAATCTGCATTGGTGAAATTGGTAAATGAAAGAGGTGATGATTGGAATATGTATATCCCAGGAATACTATTTGCTTATCACACAAGCATTCATGCTTCTAAGAAATGTACTCCATTTCAAGCGATGTATTCTCGTACTGCGAAGCTACCAATTGATTTGTCCATTAAACCTCCAAAATCAATTGAGCAAGCGAACCCAAAAGTTTTACAAGCGTTTGGCATGATGTGGGATGCTATCAACGCCAAAATTAATCTTAATACCACAAACGCATAGAAACATCAAAAGCGCAACTTTGATGACCGTCATTCTAATAGTAAAGTGTTATCACCTGGCGCTACTGTGTACAAAAAAACTGCTAGCAAATACATCGAATGGGATCGAAAATGGAACCACGCTGGATGGGTCCTTATAAATCATTGAGTTGCTAGATAAAGGACGTGCAATCCTAGAGATTATTAACACAGGTAAGAAACTAAAAAATATATATAATATTGCAGACTCTAAGGTTTATGATTCAAATAACAAAGCTGAAGATGGTAAATCAAAGAAAAAGAAAACAATTTCAATATCACATTCTAAGATTAAGAAACTAGAGTGTACGGTTGAGCTAGTTTTAATTGGAGTTAAACAAGGAGTTAAACAATTCAACCCAAACAGACTGTTTTCTCCAATTTCCGCTGAATCTAGAAAAAAATGTCGCCAAAGTTCTCAACTTGAACATATGCAAGACCCAATACTTTGGAAAACCTGGCTACCTATCTAAACCCTCGCGGATATACAGGACTAAAGGTGTTGGTTATTGCTATTTCCGATCAATAAGCTACATCCTAACAGGTTCAGAAGATAGCCATATTATAATTTGTAATAAAGTCGTCCATCACATGAGTGGTAGTTCGAGTGGAACACTAAGAAAGTATCTTTCTCAAACGGTTGCCAATTATGTCAGAGAAAGTGCCATTGACTCCAGTGGTATTTGGGCAACCGAGGCAGAAATACTGACCACAGCTAATCCTATTCAACATAATATCGTTGTGTATGCAAAGAGTGGGGATTCTATGGAATGGCTTATATACCCTGCATCTTTTACATTGACAGAAACAACAGAAACTGCATTATATCTGGAAAATTTGGTCGAACACTTCAACGTAGTCATTAATATACAATGATACTAGAAACATAAACAATATTGTTCCTATCTGTTCATTAGTACCATAGATTCATTATTGTATTAGCAGATAATTTAAAAAACTCTAAATTACTATAATCTCATTGGGAATATTTACACAGGGTATAAACTAGGCTAGGCTAGACGAGTTTATACCCAGGAAGTTCATCTAGGCTAGGCTAGTTTATACCCAGGGGGTTGATCTAGGCTCAGAAGGTATATTCAGGCGGGAGGTTAATCTAGGCTGCTACACCGGCACTTCCGAGGAAAAGGAAAGTTCCCCGAAGATATTAAACAGTTGGAAATACTAGAGTACCCAACTAGTGTTGAGGAACATTATAGAAAAATGAATTTTCAAATAATTATTCTAACTATGGCAGCTATCAAGGACAGATTTGATCTGAAGGGATTCTAGATGCCCCAAAATTTAGTACAGCCCTGATTAGTTCAGAAAACGCCAAGATTCAGATTTGATTGGTTCTATAATCGTATTCTAAGGAGATGACTTTACCCATGCAGAGACCGTCTCAAACGCAGTTGAAACTCTTCCATTGCGTTGGAGCAGTTTTGATGGATTTGCCATTAATAATAACTAATCTCAAATCTTTGAATAGTACAGAAAAATCTTTTCTCAGAGGTAATCAAAATTGTGAAATTAATTCTTGTGATGCCAGCAACAAATATCCCAAGTGAAAGAAGTTTCAGTGCACTCCGCAGACTTAAGACCTGGATGTCGTACAACTACATGCCAAGCACGATTGAATTGGTGCTTGTTACTTCATGTGCACAAACAAAGAACGGACGGTTTACCATTGAAAGAATTAGTGTATGAATTTGTTACTTGTAATAAGGGTAGAATGCATTTGTTTGGAAGATATCCGGAATAACTTCATAAATTATTAATAAAGCATAATTTCACATATGTTTTCAGGAATTTTCGGGAATTGGTGAGGCAAAATTTGGGGGCTTAAGCCCCCAAACCCCTTGTCCACGGCTATGATAATGCTATTAATATTAATATTTGGTTGAGAAAAGCAAGCTACAAAGATGGTCAGACTGTGACAGTATCTGATAACCTGGATGATGAAAGTCTTGTGAAAACGATAGCACATTATGATGTTTTCAAATTTCTAGAGGCTATTTAGTCTTCTCTTGCATTCTAGCAGCAGAAACAGGAAGAATTAATGTCTATGATAAGACAGTTGGGATGACCTACACTCTTTATCACACTATCAGCAACCGAGACTAATTACCAGGGTTGCTAATAATCCTGAAAGAGATTCTAAATAACGAAAAATTATCCACATACAGTAGAACCTCCCTAAGTGGGGTGTCTGGGAAGCACTGCTAAAATATTACACCCCACTTTGGGAAATACCCCACTTCCGACAATAATTTTTTTAAAATTTCATTAAGTGTTGTTCTAGATTTTATATGATTTATGGCTACTGTTCATAAAACTCAACTAAGTTTAAAGAGGAAGGTCACAATTGCACAGGATCTATCCAAAGGAATGACCCAATTAGATGCTGTACAAAAGTACAAGGCCTCCAAAGGTACTGTGTCTAGGATTAGTAAGGAAAAGGAACGATGGGTAGCTATTAATTTTGAAACTCTAGATAGTGCTCTTCGCAAAGGTACGGAAAGAAAGCGTATAGTCAGGTTAAGACTATTGATCTGGATGACAAACTTGTTGAGTATAGCGTGAGAGCCCGAGATTTAAATGCTATTGTAACTGGTCCAATTATACAAAATATTGCCACAATGATTTCGAAGAAGCTGCCCAATTTAGATGGTTTAGTGCCTCTAATGCTGGTTAGAAAGGTTCCGAAGCCGCAATAGAATTGTGAGTAGCGCTCTCCAAGGAGGAAGAGGGTCAGCTCCCATGAATGCTGTTGAGGAATTCAAGAAGATATTACCTACTCTCCTTAAAGGTTATGACAAAAAGGATGTTCTTAATGGTGACGAGGTTGGTCTTTATCGGAACAAAGTGGAAAAGAACATTGCTTCAGCAAGGCCCAAACCCCGCAGGAAGTAAAGTCAGTAAGAAGAGGATTACTGTGTTCATTGTTGCTGCTATGGATGGACATATGGAGCAAATGATTGTTATTAATTAGTATTTAAAACCAAGAGCATTCCCTAGAATTCACTACGACACTAATAAACTCCCGGTATGCATGCAATGAAAAGCGACTCCCAAAGGATGGATGAATTCTACTATTTTCAAGGAGTGGCTTTTATATTTAAATACAACAATTGAAACACAGAAACGGAATGTCTTGCTCTTTCTTGATAATTTTTCCGGTCATGAATGTGGATTCGAATTAGCAAAGGAACATCTAACTCATGTCCTTGGTGAATGGTTACCAGCGAATTGTACATCTCTGTTACAACCTGTCGATCAAGGGATCGGTAACGCTTTGAAAATTAGATATTTTAAATACCTCCATGAACACATGTCTAAGATGATTTTCATCGATAAACATCCCATGGAAGGCGTCGATATGTTCCGTGCATATGTTTGGCTTGGTAGGGTTTGGAATTCTTTACACAATACATCCACTGTTTCTCGTTATTTTGAGAAAGCTGGTTTCCGCTTTGAATCACATAATGAAATCATTCCAGATCTAATTTCAGATGTTGTAAATCATGATGAGCAGGATATCCTTGATCAAGAAGTTTTAATAGCTGGTCCACCTGCAGTTGTGTTGCGTTTATCTGAACTCGAAAAGTATTTTGAACACAAAGGAATGGATGATGAAGTAACAATGGTTATCCCAGTTCAAGACAAAATCCTGGAAAGGGTACAGGCTAATCTGATTCAACCATCAATTGACTTTTATCTGCTGAAGAAGAATAATGAAAATTAAGTGGTGTAGGAAGGATACTATCCTAGTATTGAATCACTTTTAACATATAATAGTGATTCACCCCACTTAGGTACCCCGCTTTGGGAAATACCTCACTTTGGATACCCCACTTTGGGAATAAAAAATGTAAATTTTGAATACAATATTGTTCCAAATTTCAGCAGGCGCATCCCACACCCCACTTCTGACAAAAACCCCAATTTGGGAGGTTCATTTAGCTGCAGTTTACTAAATACACCAATTGTACACCCCACTTTGGGAGGTTCTACTGTATATTGAGCTGGAATTACAGCAGAGTGAACGAGCAGAGTTGATAAGGAGAGATCCTGTCACTTTCGCAAGGTATAATGACCATCGTTCTAAGGAGCCATTCATAGTCCTTGGCTCAAAGGTTAGTCCCCTTGGTATTCTCACTGATTTTTATGGGATAGAGTTTCAGCAAAGGGGTCACCGCATGTACAGTCTTTACTTTAGATACATGATGCACCAAAGTCTGGCGAGAGTCCATTAAATGAGGTGATTGATTTGTCGATCGAAATATAACATGTAAATTACCTCAAAAAGGTAGTCTATTGACTAATGGTGAATTAGATTTCCAACGTCATAAATCCTTACCCTCCAATGGTTCAAACTAAACTTTCTGAAGAGCTGGAATTTGATATTAACACAGATAGGAAGGAAATAATTGCTCATCACAAGTCTCTTAAGGAGACTCCTTTGAAAATATGCAAATTAATAGACGGGTATGGAAAGGGTGTACTGATTTGAGTACTATCCCCATACAGGATTTCCATTTAATTAATTAGAAAGAATTTTTAAAATAGCCAAAAGATCTAGGTATAATATCACATACTTTTATATTATGTATATTTAATTAATTCTTTCTCTCAACTAGTTTCTCTTTCAATATATTGGGATTCTGGATCATATTTTATGTGTTTCCGGGCACTTTTAGAAGAAGGTACGGAGCTGAAAATATTATTTTCGGGGATGTAACATATATCTATTGTAGGCCAGAAGAAATAATTGTCAGAGCGATTAAGTACTTTGGATGCATAAACTGACTCTCACGTTACCTTATCCTGGTATAGTCGTGCTGTTAAGAAATCTATAAACATTATATAAGGTCATCAGGGGCGGATTAAGGGCCTGCGAGGTCGGGCACCTAGTACGATTGTGAGGCTGTTATTTTTAGCCTCTATCCATTAAAAAACAGTCATCATAATCAAATATAATTCAGAAAAATACCACTAATAAAGAAATCACAAACAATTTTATGACTACATGAATATAAAAAAACGACTAAACCTTTACTTTACGAGATTTGCGATTACTGAACTCTCCAATAGTTTCTCTAAAGTCAATTTTTCGTAGCAAATCGTGTTCTATTAACATCCAAGATAGCATATTTAGACGGCTCTCAGACAGTTGAGCGCAATTCGCTTTTATCCACTTAAGTTTGGAGATCAAAATAGCAAGCATTTCAAAGAGGCTCACACCTCACTCCTTGGCCTCGTTTAATATAAACTGGAAGCCTATATTTAACTGGCAATTATCGTTTTCATTTTGAATTGAATCAACTAATCAAGTGGGAAATTTGAAATAATAAAACCACTGAGTTTTTATATATAAGATAACTTTATTCACTACTAGGCTGAGTAGAACTCAGAAATGAAGTTTAACAATCGAATATAGTGGATATGGACGTTATTTTGATGTTTTTATATTGACTACCTTGTCATTCAATTAACTTTGATATTTGTGGCGTTCGCATTCAAAATGACTGCACCTTTTGAGCAAACAACAAATGCAGTGTGGAGACTGAGACTTAAGGTATAAAGTGAGACCATGTGGAGTATAACTCTTGAGGTAAATCCGAAATCTAAGTAAGAATTTCCTATTACCAAACAGGGAAATTTCATCATATATGCTAAGACCGCGAGATCAGTTAAAAGTAGAGGCTGGGTGCCAAGGCTCCTTTAGCCCCTTGGCTAATCCGCTACTGAAGGTCATATATGCTTACTTAAATTAGGAAATCACACTCACATATCTTTTAGCCAATATTTCAATATTTTGGGTACTTCAATAGTAGATACAAAGAAGAATTGGATGGGTGGAAGATTCGCCATCGTTGAGCAAAACTTGAACATCTGCAGTGCGAATATGGTTTTTCTTTTGCCTTTGTAAACTAGCTCTACCAGTGACTCTCTTCACTTTCCCTCCAATTCCATCACAGGGATATTTCCCTTGAGATGTTCCGAATATATCCAAGTCACTTCTATCCCAAGATCATTCATATTTTTGCTCAGGTTATATAAGTTCTTTTGTTTTTTATTGACCAACACACCCATAACCAAAATCTTCTAGACTTCTAATTTGGGGAAGTATGACCTTTAGATGATGTAAGAATACTTACTAGATTAACTGTATCATGCTCGTTTTCATCTGATATAATGCAGTATCATTTCATGCAAGAATTCCGATGAGAAATTTTTGCAAATCATACATGAATATTGCATGCAATGCTAACGTAATCTTTCCTCCTAAGAATCTTATGTGTGAATTCATCATCCTGGTAGAAAGTTTCAACAACTCGAATTGTTTCTTGATCTACCTTTTTACCTATTGAGATAAATGTCTAAATATCAATCGTACTAATACATAGGATATCAAGGAATTATTCTAACTTGCTTACCCTTTTCTCGAAGAAATCTGTGATTGTTCCACGGGAGCAGTAAGGTGCTAAGGTAAAATCTACAATTTTTTTGACTGACAGGCTCTGTTACTTTCATTCGAATTGAATCAATCATTATATTAAATTGGTTAATCTTCTGTCCGATTCTGAAAACATTTCTTTTGGAAATAATAAAGCTTTCTTCGGATTCTTCTAAAAAATGAATATATTTTGTAAAAATTGATTTTAATTTGATTTTGACACTCTACTATGGGCGTCCAATAAGTAGTCGTTATCACATTGTAATTCAAAACTTTTATAGCATAATTATGTAGTTAGTGATGGAGTTTCTCAAAGGATTCCCCTTCGTGCTGTAAAACCAATTTCAGCCTTTTTATCTAATCGAAAAATACTTATTTGTAGTCTTCTGTTGGCACCTTTCATATACTGGAAAATCGCCGATCCTATCTGAGCTTGACTCTCGAATTTCCTGCCTGATAGATTTTTCTTTAGCTTTGGAAACAACCAAAAGTCACAGGAAGCTAGACTTGGAGAGTAGGGAGGGTGACCTAGCTCCCCAATCTTCATAGCTCCCAACTCTTCTCTAAACAGCTTTGTCTTGTACGGTCGGGCGTCATCATGCAATATTCGCAATCCACAGTACATAACCCTCGGGTCCAGAAAGTCATGTCGAGGGATCATTGGTGGGTCCTGTCCTATTGACACCCATACTTTGTTTGCTTTTTTGATAAAGGCTCAGAATAACGTACCCAAGTCTCGTCACTTGTTACTATCTCAAATAACCTTCTGGAGTCAGCTCGATCAAACTCAGAGAGCAATTTAGTAGCGCATTGGACCCTCTTTGATTTCTGGGCCTGACTTAGTAAATGCGGCACCCATCGAGCACATATCTTTCGGAATTTCAATTATCATGTACAATAGCTTGAGCAGTTCCCGTTGAGATCCCAACGGTATCAGTAATCTCCACAAGCGTGATTTGAGGGTCTTCTTCAAGTAACGCGGATATCTCAAGGATGTTTTTGTCACTGGCGCTGGATACTGGTACCCCTATTCTTGCCTCATCTTCAATGGACACTCTACCTTTACGGAAGCGTCTAGCCCAATCAACAACAGTGGAATATGGAAGTGCTGTATCCTTATAAACTTCCTCTAAATCTTTGGATATCTGTTGGTGAAATTTTAGCAGTGTTCTGATCTTCACATATGCTCTATGCTCAATTTTGAAATCGGTACTTTTGGAAGCCATTAAAAATGTTACTTTAATAAACTGTCAAAAATATAAATAGGTAAAATATTAGAAGGAAACATCAGAATCACAAAAGCTTTGCATTATTGAATTCACAATGGATGGATTGTTATTAGAAAATTCAGTTTGATCTGGATCGAAATATTCCGACTTACAAAAATTTGGAATAACGATTACTTATTGAACGCCCGTAGTAATTATAATTAGTTTATCTGCAAATTTTACAAATTCTGTTTAATGTGGCCTTGTCTAGATTCTGTGTCCCATGGTTTTGGGGAAAACCATAGCACACAGACAAAATTCTTGTTATAAAGGTATCTTATTGTATTAGAGTCTTTCTTACCGTTTAGTATTAAATTAAGAGCAACAGCTAGTGCATACTATAATTTAAGCAACGACTGGGACATCGAAGGACGCTAAATCCAATGTCTTACTTTTCCTACAGATAATAAGAAATATAGTTGAGTTCTTGTATCATCAACTCGAGTGTTAGCAATATTCGTTATTACTAACTGTTGGAGAACAAAACACGTGTGGCTAATAAGAGAACTCAGAGAACTCGAATAGATATTTTGAATAATCCATCATATTAGTAACTGAATGTCTTCATGAAATATTTAGATAGCATTATTAATTCTAATTTGCCATGTGAATGTACAGTGTTATGTCAAACATGCTTCTCAAATTCTCCGATTGAGCATCCTGTAACGACATCTATACTCTTCTTTGCCAATGAATTAAACGAATATTTTTTTAGTAGTTTATGTTATTATAATATTGCATTGATGGAACGAGTGTCAAATTACTATATGTACTCCTTATAAGTCCAGTAATTGGCATTTAACAGTAATTTATTGAAAAATGGGTATATATATAGCTGTTAATTCAATACATAATGATGTGATATACGGGGAAATTATATCTTGGACCCTAGTGTGCTACATCATTCTCAGGACCCTAGGATCTTAGAGTGTAATTTCGCTTTAGGACCCTACTTTAGAATTACATTTATTGTACTATTTTTGTACTATTTCACACCTAGATCATCAATATAAAGATGGATCGTTGGATTTTTGGGTTTAAAACGATGGTACAGGTGATTTTAGAAATTTAAGGAAGCTTCAGTGTTTAGAAATTAAGAAATGGTGTTAAAAAGGGGATAATGATAGAAAATGGGATTTATAGAAACGAGGACGTGATAGGACTTTTTATTGTATTATTATAAACGGGTACCATTGGGAGGGGACTAGAGATTTGGTTCACTACCTTATTGGTCGGGAGTTTTCATTTGTACTTGTTATTAAGCTACCCAGAGACTTGGATGTGGACTTCATGCAATTTTTGTGTTTTGATGCACCTTTGTTTGATTCATTATTTAGTTTTAACTGTCTGAATATTTTTACATTGATTCTAACCTATACCCAATTTGATCATTCTATTTCGTCGTCTGCCCCTATTTACTTTGACTGGTAGAAATTTCAAGTTAAAGTTGCATTTTTATATACAGGGTCCTGGATTAAATATTTAGTTAAACAAGGACCTTAGGGTCCTGGGATAGAATTTCGAGCTGGGGCCTTAGGGTCCCATAAATAATGCTAAGACACTAGCGCCTGGAGATTTTTTTATAAAGACCCTTGGGTCCTTAGAATAACTCCTCGTGATATATGTTCGGTTATTTAATTCACCAGCGGTAATGGGTATAAATGTGTACTGGTACACGAATTATTTTCTTAAACATTTTTATCTGTATTGTATGCTTCAAAATTATTTGTTTCATCTAATCTTTATTGATCTTGAGTTTCTATTACATCATCTAAATGTACTTAATTATAACTCACAAAATTTTCTAAAAGACATCTCTCCGAGCCTTTATCGTAGCAAAGTTGTCAATTACTGAGTTGAAATCAATTGTTCTTGTTAACTCACTTTCGATACTTAGTAGAGCAAGATCAACCAATCTGCTTCAGAGCTGCAAATGGGTCACATGAAGTGACCCATCGAAGTAGTGACCCATGACCCATTATATATTTCATTATTAGGAACAAGTATAATGTAAGTATTTAGTCTAACACAATAATTAAATTAAGTTATTTTTATATCCTTCCAACACAAGAGAGACAGCTTCGATTGTTTCTGGCAACATTGCATTCCGCTGAGATGTTACAATATGCCGAGCGTTAAAGGCACTAAAGTGTCTCTCGCTTTCGGATGAGGATGCCTGAATTACCAATAGTCTCATGGCAATTATTGATAATAATGGAAACCTAAGTTTATTCTGCTTCCACCAATCAAGGAGATTATAATTCTCCCGTTTCGGAACAGTTTCTTGAATGTACATTTGCAATTCTTCATTAAATTGTAAATCAATGTCTGTAATTTGATTTGTTGTTGTTGATGTCGTGGTCTCATTGATTTGAAACTAACTGAATGGATCATATTTAACCTTCTTTTGAGGTTGCATATCAAGGTTAGATTGATCCAACTCAAAGTTGGTAATGGCAACATCCTCGATATTAACACTTTCAT
>JAKMXF010000328.1:0-183863 GCA_024704765.1 Oopsacas minuta | reverse complement strand
AAAAACTTGCTACAGAAGATTGAGTTTCCCCTTTGGGGGAGCAGGTTTTGCAATGGTCCGCGAGATTTTTAGTTCCATATAATCTAACAGAGCCATCAGTTTGTTTTGCTTTGAATTTTAGACATACGAAGCAATCTTTACAGGCTGACCAACCAAATAGTAATTCATTAGTTGCTTTGATTTTTATCAATCGGAATTTCTTCCACACATCTGCTTTGCACTTTGGGTCGTCGTTGTTGCATAAGAACATATCACCATGGTGGAGAGCAGCCCTTACATCTTCACAGTTGTTAGACATTTACAACAGTAAGTAGATCTCAGAGGAATATATAAATGAAAACTGTCAGTCTAGATATATATTTATACTTGAAGATTTCTGTCTATTTGAATTGCAATCCTAAGATTCCGGTAATATTGTACATAGTAGGTTTGCCGATAAGATTAAGACACGAAAACTTAATTGATGATTGCAGTTACTACACCTGAAGACATAATATGACTCTCACTTGTAGTATTCCAAACATTTAGTAGAATGACCACCTCTATTAACTCTTTTTAGAAGGTTTTCTAATTGACAAATAACTCTTTTAAGCCTACATAGTATATAAATAAAATTTTGATGGGTCATGACCCATGACCCACTGACCCATCTGACCCATTGACCCATAGGTCAGTGACCCATTTGCAGCTCTGATCTGCTTTATAACATTGTACTTCGCAAGTATTTTTTAATTAACTTGAGTTTACTAAAACGAACATTCTGCTGTAGCAATAGTGCAGGTAAGAAGATTCGTCATGCAATGCAAGTATTTGGAAAAATTTCTTCCAGTTTCATTCTTAGAATCGTGTTAAGAAGTTGCAGCGGATTCAATGAATTTCCTAAAGGTTAGCAATATCCATTTTTAAGATGTAGAATTCATCTCGAAGCTCTGTGTAAATAAATCTTCTCCATATATATTTATAAATTCATTTCATTCACTAATTATATTATCTACAGGCAATTCCAAATATATTTATTTGGAGGAGCAGATTTATCCTATAAGATGCTTTATACCGCTTATCCAAGCCTTCACAAAAGGGCCAGTGATATGGGGGAATACCTTTTGAAATTTCTCTTCACCAGTGATTTGTGAATATTTTTCAGCTGTTTCAAGATCACACATATCATAAAATTTCACTCTTTTTACATTTTCTTACTACTGGAAATTGTGCATTAATTATAAAGCTTCGGCCACATCCTTTGCTTCTTCAAAGATAGAAGGCCAAAAATTTCTTAAAATTTTGAGTTTTAGTCAGAAGATCATCCAAATTCGTTTCTTCAACATCAATGTTTGCATCTCGTGCATCGATCATTTGATTACTTTGATGAATAGCTAAGCAAAAGTTTATGCTATACTGCTGATGTGAAGATGTATTCAAGCGAAAAACATATTTGATCGCACTAAAAACTTCACTTTTAGCGTTACAGAAAGATTGAGTTCCAGAAGTAAATTCAATGCTGAATGGATTCCTGGCAATGCCTAGTCCATCTTGTACAAGAGATACCATGAAGAGAGACACTAAACCTGTTTAATATACCGATATATCAATGCCAAAAAAATTTGAGATATCAAAAGTTCTAGAGTTGTTCCCCAAACTCCTACTATTGTCATCCTTTATCTATCTACATATTGTGTTATGTTTCATAATAAGACTTTGTATATACACTTTTGTTAATAGATACTCCGTCCAAAGATTATTAAGTGAGTTAATCAGTCCATTGTGATAAGAATTATAATTTGAATATGGTTTTCCTGAGAATCAGTTAATGCTTGTGATAGTGTACGAAACAGGCAATTTCCATCTGCAATGGTTGTCTCAAGTTTGGATGGTACATTATGCTGTAAATTGAGGTCTAGGATAGTATTACCGTATATAAGGTTTTGGTGGTATGTTAATCCAAATTTTTCGGCTATGTGCTTCTATGATAACCTGTTTAAAGTATGATAGCCAGGTATTTTATATGACTTTGTACAAACAAATATCACATCATCATAATCAGTACTAACGTTAACCTTTGTTTCTGCTCAGTAATTTAGGAGACCATTCTTAAATTATTGATATTTGCCGTGTTCTGTGTTTATTATTAACAACAGGGGTCTTATAATTTATCTATAGTAGGGTAGTGCATTTAGAGACGTTCGAACTATATAGCTAATTATTTTTACATATCTTTCTTTTTTCCAAACTTCCTGACATTCATGATAGCTCGCTTTAGTTTTTGCATATAGAAAATAACTTTATAGCTACTTCTTTAAACTCCATGCTAAAAGCTGACACTCTCCCTGTTATGAGACAATTTTTAACATTTTTCTGATAAAATCTCCTGGTCTAAACTCATTACCTGGATTCAAAATAGTATCTTTTATAATTATATTCCAATTCACTACGACTGCATCGATACGTATTAATGGACCATTTACAAAACTATTAACACCAAATTACTCAATAATAAAATTATGGGCATATAATATGTAATTACATACTCTAATATAGTAGGAAAGGAAAATTTATTATTAGAGAGAAATATGTTTGTGGCTATTATAATTTCTTTGTAACTGTCTTTATAAATGGCTGTGAAAATATATCCCAAAGGCGATTGATCTTTATGAGTAGGCCCATACTCTATATTACTATACTTTTCTGCGTTTCAATATCAATAATAGTTTGCCCATCAATTACTTCTTCCTTTGCATAACTTTCAAGTAGTGCAATATTTCTACTAATTAATGGCTTATTATAGGTGTGAGAATACCTTCCACCAAGTCTAAATATTGTACTACCTCCTCAAAATTGTATGATTTCTAATTTTACCAAATATACATAAGAGTAACTTTTTGAGTGGCTTATCCACTTTCTACCAATTTATTTCTCCAAAAATTGTCTAAATACTGTATTATATTTATATAGTTGAAATACTACCACTTTGAATCATGGCCCAGCAATAATCAACTTCTATTTGCGAAACATTTATATATTTACCAAGTCTAGATTTACAAGTAAGAATTTATACGCTCCATGAGTACTACGGCTTTAACTCCCTCAAACACCTAGGGATATAACCTTAGTGATTAAAAGATGTATTACCGCTCCATAACTAGTTTAGGAATGCCCTACCCGAATACAAAGGGTATAACGAAGTATATCCTCCCTAAATAAGAGGGATATACACTCCCAAATCAGGGGGGAAGGCCCCCTGAAAAACAGGAAGTATCAAACCTCTCTAACCCTCGCAACTTGGCGCATATACTTTACTATATTCTTTAGAGACTAAAAATTAGAATCTGTGCCGACAGCATTGTATTTTAATTTAATTTAATTAGAGTAGCACTCTATTAGAGGCACTATAAAGTATTATTAATTGATTTTATATTGTCTACTTCATTTGATACCTAATATTCATAAAAACAAAACGAAAAATACAAGAGATCCCTCACTCAAACATTACAATCTGGCTAGTAGCTACTGTATCAAAAATTGTCATGACCAGAGTGATATCCCCAAACCCTTATACTACGCTCTGGCTGCGTCCCTCAATCAAGTACGCTGATTCCAAATTTTATAGGCAAATTAATGTTATTTTCATGAATATAAAGTAAACAAATAAATAAATCTCGAAATACACTTAGAGACTTGCTCTTTCGGCTACAATGGGATGACAAAGTATGCTGGATCCGAATTTCGCATGTTTTGGTTTTTCTTATCTAAAATCTGGTTGTTTTTATGAATATAAAGTAAACAAATTGTTGAAATATTAACTTAGTCATTCAATTTTGCATTTTTGTCCTTTGCTGAATTCGAGGCACGGAGTACCGAGTCCATGCGAGCACAAAGCTTTCGCAAGCCCCGCAGTGTGAGCAAGAGAAGCGGCTTGTAGTAAATATAGCCTAATATTTCTATTCTGAATTCTTTGGAAACTTCTATTGTTCAATTAAATATCTTGAGAGAAGTCTTTCTCCCCAAAAATAGTATGCGTAATACCTTATTGATATACAGTGGAACCCCGTTACTACGAACACCAAAGGACGGGAAACTTGCTTATCTTATCCGGGATTCGTATTAACAGTGATATCTATTGGATTTCCACTATAGGGAACTGATGATGTTTAATTATTGTTCGTTTTATCCGAAACTCGTTTTAACCGTGTTAGTATTAACGAAGTACCATTGTATGCTAGGACACAGTGACTTCTATTGCTCTTTGGTTTCTAGATCGCTGGGAGAGCATAATGCGTTATATTTAGCTTATTTATGAAATAGTTCTTTGTGCGACTTCAAAATAGCTCAACACTTTCCATTGAAAACTCAAAATTACGAGCAAGAGCCAAGACAGCAATACGAGCGGCTAAATCAATAATATTTTTCACAGCATGTGATGACTTAAGGATAACAGCTCCAGATCGAGGGTAATCTTCGACAGCCTCCAGGCGAGACCTAAAACGCTGAGTCCATTTCCCATTACAGCATAAAATAAAGCACACTTCATATTATAAACTTGCATCAAATCAAGGTTTGATTTCATGCGCAGTGTTTCCTGAGGAGCGTATGAATCTTGATGCAGGCTGTTAGTTCAATTTTTTATTTCCAGTCTGATGTCCGTAATATTTCACTATGTAAATCGGCGGATCGAAATTCGCGATAAGTTAGGAATCACTCAATCAACCACAATGAACTAAAAACTAACTAGTAGACAATTAATCAAAATATAATCAACATCTCTACAAACCTTAGTGATCAGAACTATTGAACCTCCGTAATATAATCGATTTTATATTCATATAGCTAAACCGTATTAGATTTCATTGATAACCGAATTGCCTTTTAGATGCCTAGCATAAATTTATAGTACTTCTGAATCATAATAAGGAAATTTAAATAATATTATCCATAATAGGGAGAGTATTGACCTTTGTATTTTGCCTTCAAGAATCTTAAACAATAGCAAAATTCATCATGAATCACTATCACATACATTATAACAGTAGAGCAGATCATAATCTTACCAAGCAAAACAATCATTAAGTCTGTACATGTAGATAACTAATATATAATAAACAAAATTATTTTCAAGGAATATACAGAACGAATACAAAGAAGATAGAAAAAGAATCCAAGAAAGATAAATAGTGAAATGGAGGAATGTAAATTATAATGAAAGTATAAACATCTTCTCTGAGGAAGCTAATTGCTAGAGTATCAGCCAAGATCAAGTAAACCGAGAATACTACAAATGAATAATACTAATGTATATGCTAAAGAAAATTCCTTTATGAATATGCACAAAAAATAAATATAGTCAGAAATACAGAATCAGATCTCAAGGTTAGAATCGGAAACAGTTGATTTCAATTCAGAACGGAGAGATTCAATCTCATCCCTTAGTTGCAATACTTTACTATCCTGAATTTCAAGTTGGGATTTAAGGGAAGAAACCTCCTGGCACTTTGCTTCAAATTCTTTTTTAAGGAGATCATAACTTTCTGTGCTAGTTGAAGCCTCCCAATTATCACTGACAACTTTACCACCAATCAGTGTCTGATCTGCGGGAACCAATGAAGTATCTATTTCTTTGACATACTTAATAAAAGAAGGTTCATGCTTGGTTCCTGGTGGGACGAACTTGATCATCTTACGACCACTTGTTTTTCCAGAAATCCACTCATCCGCACTCATAGAACATTCTTTAGCTTCAAATTCAGTAAATATGTCATCCTACGAAAAGAATCAACAGAAAATATCAATACTATAAGAATTTAAGCAGAATTTCTAGCTACACCAGGGAGTATTATTTGGAAACATATTTCAGCTCCACCGCTCGCTTTTGAATTGGCTACAGCACGAATATTGCCGTTATTGCCATCATTTTAACATTTACCAGCGTAATTCAACTACAGGGTGTATAAACATGCGAATAGTATGATTTAGATCACTCTCCCTTCTCCTAGCATAAAAATATCAAATTTCACTTAAGTCATTGCCGTATTTTAAGAATGAACAATTTCTCCCGATGACAAATTTCCCAATAACAGTGGCCTTAGGGTCTAAATTGGCTAATTCATTATTCATTAGGTTGAAAATAAATAATGCTTTTTGAATACTTCACAATATCAAGAAGAATTTTGGAAATCAAATAAATTGATATATACATTAGAATAATCGAGTTTTAATAGCATAGTTTGTAAATTGAATCATTCATGATATAATAAAAGGAATCATTCATGTATAATTCATTATTCTCAACGATTTTAATGAATTAGTCAACTTAACTTATGATATAATAGATTTATTGATGATAACTGAATGTAGTTAGGATAGAATAAAATAAATCAATTTAAGAAAACTATTTGCACATACAGTGAACACTCGTATAATGAAGCACTCTGGACCCCGATATCAATTCGGTATAAGCTGACAAATATCAATCAAATACTTTGACCTATAAGAATAAATAATCACTTGGTTATAAACGGAATTTCGTTAGATCCGACTTGGTTGTAACGGGAGTTTACTATTGTAAATAAATAAAGTAGTCAGGGCTGCTATCAAATATATCGTGCAAATTGTGGTAAAACCATCAAACTTCTCTGACTGATATTTGGAATCATGGAGAACATTTTAGACCGAAGGCAATGAAGAACTGCAAATGTCGACCCTTGTCAGCTAATTTAAATAATAGTCCGATTAGAAATCGCCGTGTTGTCATGCATGCTAGCTATTTCAATTTCCTCCAGGTCATATTCGTAATCAGCGAAAATTTTGCAGCAGTTAGATAAATATATATACAATCTGTTACAATATTTATTTAGAATTGGTACTTAAACCAAAATTATTAGAGTTATGGTATACATTGCCATATATGCCCCAAATTGAGAGTGAAGTAATAGATCTTAATAATTATTAGGATACCCGTTGCGCTTTACTAGCAGTTGGCATCTTCTGGGCACTGATTACCAGTAAGGTTTGAGAAAATCTGGTTGAATACGATTCCAGACCGCTTCTAAATTGAGTTTCAGGTCTGGAATTGTCCTTGGGCCTAGCTTAAGTATCTCTCGCTTCACCTATGCGAATAAATTTTCAATACCGTTAAGATCGGGATTTTGTGAAGGCCATATAATCTGATTTGGTACATTTTGTGCCAACCAGGTACGGCCTTTTGCGAGGTGTGTTTTGGATCATTATCCATCACCAATCGCCAGTGACTTTCATAATGTACCTATGCCTGAGTTATCAATTATCCTTCCATTATATCTAAAAACATTTCACTGTTCATATTGTTAGTGAAAATGCACAACGGGAATGTACATATAGATGAGAATGCAGCCCACACTCGTATCTTTGGGACATGCTTCGTTGTTGGGGCGATCCTTTTTTGATGGATTTTGTCCACATCCTTAATCTTCCCCTTGAGAGCCCGATTGACATCTCGCCAAGAAATATCGTCTGAGCCCATTGTTTCTTCAGGTATTTGTACTTTTCTGCACATTCTATCCTATACATACGATTTTTTCACTCAGCGTAGGGATCTGAATAGGGTAAGGTTTGTTGTAAGATTGGTCCTTCAACACTCTTCGGACAGTCTGATAGTAAGCCTTATTACCTGTACGACTTGCTAATGTTCGCAAAGAGAGGTATGGTTTACATCGTACCTGGTGAAGAATAGACAATCTGATGGAAGATCGCAAGTAATTGGGTGCCCCTGCGCCCTTTTGGTGAGATAGCGATACACCTTCATCTAATCGGCGTTCAACATTATAAACTGTAGCTAAGGAAATCCCACAATTAACTGAGATTTCCTTAGGGAAAAGCTTTCCAAATTGTAGAAGTGTCTTCACAATTTCCCTCTTCTCGTATTGAGTCATTTTCAGAGCTAATTGTCAAGTAGGGAAATAATTAAGGTAAATAATTAAGGTAAATAATAGTAATGGAGGTCCAAAAGAATATTTTCATGACGTCATAATTAATACTAAAGAGTAAAATTTCCGGAAACAATAAGATAATGACTTGGTTCAAGGAATTTTAGCAAAATATATCATTAAGCCATTATGGACAGCGAAACACAAGTAGCTTGAGTGAAGTATGACAAAGTATTGAGCTTTTGTAACAAAACATCTCCATTCTAAATAATAATTTAACAGACTACATATATATTGAACTATAGCATTCTAAACAAAAAGCAATGATGTTCACTAAAACCTTGGACAGGGATTGATTAAATACCCCAAATTTACCACGGGAAATATCTTAGTCGCGATAAATTACAATAGTACATTCTGAGGAAAATAAATGTATTATTGATATTTGACAATGTACACAGTCAATATCTAAAGAGTATTTCCTAGCTGAACAATGGAAATTCATTTGTAACGACTCCTTCAGTCATGTTAATGAATAAGCAATGATGTATATAAATTAAAGCTTGTCTAACCATCAACCTAGATTGCTGGCTAGCATCTAACAACGTTGGAGGGAATTTGCAATTAAATTATTCCGTCATTTATATCTCAAATACTGAAAGTATTTTATGAAAATAAACACATTACTAATATTTTACCCTCCTCATGGGTCTGAGTTTCGAAAATGTATTCGGTATTATTTCAATACATACTTTCCTAATATCTATTTTAGAATTTTGTCTGATTTAGGCCAGGGGTCGGCAATTTTATTTGAGTGCGGGCCATATAAACTCTTTTCATAGATGTGCTGGCCACTAGATGACTATTTGTTGATACACATATATAGTGAATATCCACTAATTCTACGAAAGTCCTTGAAAGAATTGATGTATCTATTTTAGCAAAAAATTATTATTACTTCCAGTCAGTACAAACTTCATAGCCATAATTAACACAGCTAACTAACATGTATCAATCACCATTTACTAAATGCAGTATGTGATTACATTTAATGTGAGAACTGATAATTCTTGCACTCTGACACTGCTTTTGAAATATCAATCGGGAAATTTATGAAAGTGATGAGCAGATTTCTAATGCTATCAATGAATATACGTAAGTAGAATATTATGGTAATATAATAAGGTTGTAGCCCATTCTACGGCGGGCCATGAGAATGTTTTGCGGCCGAATTTGGCCCGCGGGCCGCCAGTTGCCGACCCCTGATATAGACTGTAAATTTCTATACATATTTATCGAGGTTGAAACCGAGGGAACCGAATATCAGTATTAATGAATAGCTGTCTTATCGAATACTGATAATATTTGCTTACTCATACAGAATATGAATACTGATATTCGGTTGGTAACCGAATATTGAACTATTCAGTTGCACCACCTTGCTATTTATGTAGATACAGATAACGACTATCAACAGCTTCACCAAAGTATTTTCCTAATATATGTGTTTAAGATGATCTTATTGCAATTTGAGCATAAGGCCATGTTAGTAATATATTTGTCTCTCATCCCAAATCGTGACAAATTTTGTCTCCTACCGGAAAGATTTTATTATTATTATTATAAGTAGTAGTAGTAGTAGTAGTAGTAGTAGTAGTAGTAGTAGTAGTAGTAGTAGTAGTAGTAGTAGTAGTAGTAGTAGTAGTAGTAGTAGTAGTAGTAGTAGTAGTAGTAGTAGTAGTAGTAGTAGTAGTAGTAGTAGTAGTAGTAGTAGTAGTAGTAGTAGTAGTAGTAGTAGTAGTAGTAGTAGTAGTAGTAGTAGTAGTAGTAGTAGTAGTAGTAGTAGTAGTAGTAGTAGTAGTAGTATTAATATATAGTAGAACTTCCTTAGTACGAACACGGTTGAAAAGAATTTCAGAATAATTGGAACAAAAAAGTATACAAAACCAAGTCCCTACAATAGTTTTTCATTTGATTTTGCTCAAGTTAATACGTACTCCGGATAAGGAGTACACATTTTGAAGTTCCGCTGGTATAAGTTTTAATGAGATTCTACAGTAGTTGAAAAATTGAATATCTTCATGCATAGAGAGGATGT
Organism: Oopsacas minuta; assembly: GCA_024704765.1. Taxonomy (NCBI): domain Eukaryota; kingdom Metazoa; phylum Porifera; class Hexactinellida; order Lyssacinosida; family Leucopsacidae; genus Oopsacas; species Oopsacas minuta. The sequence continues at coordinate 173,873 of JAKMXF010000328.1, read as the reverse complement.
AATGAGACATTTATTAGCCAATTTTCGTAAATTAAATACATCCTTGAAAATAGTGAGTTTTCATTCATCTATATTATTAAATCTAAATTGTGTTTGTTTGATTATTTATAGGTTTGTCTGCTTTTCTGCCCAAAAACATGATTCATGGTATGCTATTCCGAATTTATGGTAGGCTATAAAGTGGTCAAGAAGCTATATTTGTTCAAATTTATTGCAAAATCGTAATAGGATCATCTACAAACACAAAGTCAGGGGTAGATATCGTCAACATTCTCATATTATGAACTCAGTTTGTGGTCCAAATAAAATCATTTCCATATGATTTGCATTAAATCAATTTCGGTCATAATCAAGTCTCATAATTATGAACAAGCCGTTTTGTCCTATGGGGAATCACAAAAGCGACCGGCCTCTTGCGACTCTGAGTATAATAAGTGAATACATCGGCGAGCTGTTTTCGTAATCTGTGTTTCTACATGCGCACTACACAGGAACAGAAAATTTTACAGTCTAATCATACAAAATTCTGAAATAAATATTTGGAAAAAAATATGTAGCGAAATAATAACAGGTAAACTTTCGAAACTAAGACCTGTTAGAAGGGTAAAATGATGCTAAATATTCCCAGTTTCCTAAAAACCCATATGTTGATTGACAAAAAAATTTCAGTAACTTGGTATATTTGAGATGTAAAATGAAGGAATAATTAAATTCATATGTCCCTCTTAGGTTGCTATTCGCAAAAGCCCTTGCAATCTGGGTTACTGGTTAGACAAGCACTCTAAATTATAATACAAAATATAAATAAGTCATAAAAAAAGTGCCATGTTATTGATATACAGCAGGGACCGTTAACCCACATCGTTTATGAATATCAAATTATAACTCGATAATCGTCGAAGTACTGTCATAAAGAGAACAGCCTATTTATAGTATATACCCGACTCCCTATATGGCTGTAAAGTTAGCTGAGTGTTAACTAGGGTCACTACAATCCAATATTTAACGCATTTCTAGTTACCATATAATTATATTCATGATCATTAGATAAAGGAGATTCAGAGATTATATAATCTATAATGCAATATACAAAAATATCATATTTTTTTGATGGTGATTTTCTCAAACAAAGTAGGGTTGATCATCCTTCAAAAATCAATATCTGAATTTTGACAACATGCAGTTGAAAATGGATGTCATGCCATAAAATGCATTATACAATTCACTAAACTTTGGAGTTTCAACCATTCGTACTTGAAGTTGGGAAATCGAGTATAGAATGGATAATTGTAATTAGTATGAGGCTATATACTAATATACTATGATAAAGTACTCATACATATACGCACTTGTAGTACACTCCTTGATTAACCATTAGAAAAAACAGCGCTGATCTAGAGACATAAATTTCCAATTTGGATCGATTTTGTTATAATACAGTCGATCCTCGCTTATGTAAACCTCTCATTCTGAAATTTTATAGAAGTGTTTATTTATCGATAATTGCTCGAAACACAGAGGTTAGTTTGTATCATTCTACAACAACATATACATCTGTTTTTATATTGCTTTGAAAGTAATCAAACGTCGAAAACATTGGGGTATACTGTAAGGTGTGAAACATACTATGATGTAAATATTTAATTGTCATTTTGAATGAGGAAGATTGTACTCACACCGTGGGGTGAGTATTCGAGGCTTCTCCTATTTGAGAAAATATGTAAATTCACGATAATATGTGTAGAATAATTTGGAGGCCAAAACAACTTTTATAACCAAAGGCCCAGTTATCTAACAATGCTCGACACCAACATACAAAACTAACCAATCAATTATATATTTTTGTGGGTTAGTGAAAAAATTTGGGTATCTAGCAACGATATAGGTCAACACATAAAGTTAAATTTGCAAGCAAAAATATATGTTCAATTTCTGACTAACGATGTTTTGCCAGCAGAATTAACAAATTGAATATCATTCCATTCACTAAATTGTCGAAAATTCTCCGCAATCACTAGTCAACTGAGGAGGGAAATGGATTTCAGAAGTTTCCATTAAGTTTCCACAATCAATATCAAGGATGTCGTGGGGCAGGAGAAGATGATAACCAGAATTAGTTTAAAGTAGACACAATATTCAACATATGTACTTTCTAAACACTTAATACCATTCGTATCATAGTAGTTTCTAATTTTCTTATCCAAGTACTAAAATTATTCACGTCATTGCTAGTTTCTTCTCAAACATTTGGCACATTAAACCAGCTTTAAGATGGACTTCAGATAACCACAATGCAACTAAAGGAGTACACTCCACAAAGCATTTAGAATATATATTCTCAATTGTGGCAATAAAAGAATGATAGCCATATACATTTCGAAACAATTTAAGCCTTAAAACATAGCACCATCAATACATAACTGACATTTGATATTCAGTGGTATTGAACAAGTAATATAGCTTTGACTAACAATAATTCCGAATCAAGACTTGTATCAGAAGAGCTTTTCTTGAACTGGTCATAAATACTTAGATCGGAATGCGGAAGATGTAGATGCCCAAACAAAAGAAGCTTATCACCATGCTCATATTTCCATAAATTACTTATCTAATAAATATGAAGATGATTTAGAATACGCAACTACGCTTGGGTTTATATCCTTAACTAAAGTGGCAGTTACCAGCGATTGCTGCTCTCAAAACTATGTTAATAAGGTTAAAACTCACGTGAAATTGTTCCTCTGGGCAAGACGACTTATTACCCGTTTGAATGTATTCAGAGAATCCCCCATTGTGTCCCTTATGTCATACGAATGTTTCTTCTATTTTCGGCACAGACAATGTCGTTTGTCTGGTTAATTACATGAGTGACCTTCTTACAGATAGAACCAAAAATGGAACTTGCCGATGTGGTGCTGACAGAAAGGGATTGGATTAACTGCTTGAAGGGTTGATTAGTAGAGAGGAGTGTTCAATAAATGATTGAATCTCAGCTGGTAGTTCAGAAATAACAATATAACTTCTTTAGTCATAATAATACAATGAAAATATCATTAATTAGTGTGATGAGTTCAGGATTAATCTCGATGCCACAAATAATGAGTAATATAGTGATGATGCAACCAAGAAGGACTGAAGAGAAATAGGATGCAACAAAATCGAACACGTTAAAGACAATTGAGGAGAATGGTGAATGCGCTTGCAGCGACGGTAACAACTGATCCGCGACGCCACAATTCAATAAATATCATCAAGGAGAAAAGGGTGAATAATTCAAAGATTATAGTAGATACAAGATGAAAGGGAAGAAAACAGAAAGAAAAGATGTGAAAATAATTAGAAAAGTGGTTAATGAGGATTAGATAAGAAATGGAACAACGAAAGGATACAAGTGTTAAGTAGAAAAAGAATAAACAAGATGAAGCCGCTTAAATGCTTAAGAATTGATGCAGGCAAAAAATCGAATATTACATGGCTATCCATGGTATATGCTTAGATCCATACTAGAATCCGATTTACCAACTTCAAGTTCGGATGGTTGTAACTCCAAAGGTTTAGTGAATTGTGAAAAATATATTTAAATGACATAAACATCCATGTCTCAACAGTGTGTTGACAAAATTTCAGATTTGTAAGTTGAAATTCAGACAGTGATTTTGATGGATTATCAACCCTGCTTTGTTTAACAAAAATAAACATTAAAATATGAAATTTTTGGAAAATGTATTATAGAACATAAACCGCTTTGAATAAACTACAAACAGTAGTCTCGTTTATATGAACACAGTTAAGGAGTAAGCTTGATAAGGAGTACAAATTTGTGCACTTCATCAGTCGCCTCGTGTACATAATAACGAGTCTACCATATAGTAAACTGGAAGTAAATTCGATAGGTAGGAATCATTAAAACAAACACAAGCTGAATTAGGCAGTTTTAGCGATATTTTAAGAGAATTTACCACATGAAATTAATGCTTGGGTATTTTTAATAATATTGGCCACCCATGAGTCACGAGTCGCTCAGATTCAAATATCGATAAAAAAATACAATTTGTTCAAAACCTAGCTGGAGTGATAGAGTAGCATGTCTACTTCCCAAATATCCAGTATTTACAATTATTCGCATGCAAAAACAAAAATTTAGCCTAATTGTATTTTTCACCTAATTTTTAACACCTTCCATTTGTGGTACTTACTCTTTGAATTCAATACATGCTAACTAGTAGTGTCAAATATCTCTAATTAATATCTTCATATAAACTAAAACAAAAATATTGGAAAACTATTCATTCACACTGGTTTTAATATAATTTTATTTGTCATTTATCTTATCAATTGCACTCAATCTCGTTTTCATCTTGTACTCCCTTCCAAATATCTGCTGCATTATCAGTAGCAAGAGATATAAAATAAATTCGCAAACTGTCTTAAATAACCCCTCACAGTAACTTTCTGTATCCTCACCAAATTTGTATCTTCTCCACACATTGTTAAAATGATGCTGACTAGATTCTAATGCCTGTTCTGATACTACAGCCAATCTGTCATCTGTAGGTAAATATCTTAGCAGAAAGGGGACCAAATGGCGGCATACTATATGTACTTTAGTTGTACAAGAAATACCACACATTTTGTAAGCTTCTTCAAATTCATAGATCCTTTCGTGAAACTCGGGAGTACATCTGGATATCCCAAAACAAGAAGATACCACGGAGTAAAATCTTCTGAATGCTATGTAGGCATTACAATTCTTATTTAGAAACAAATCTCCATGATGTTCAGTAATAATCTCATTGAATTCCTTTCAAAGCTTCCACCACGACATTGACTTTTCTTGACGCTATATCTCTTCAAAGTATCCAGGTGGATCTGTATTTCGTCTTCTGACATTGACTCTATAATTACATCATGAAGTCTCTGGCCTACTCCAAGCAACAAATGTAGCCCTGGGAGATTGAGAATAGCCATGTTTTCAATAGGTAGAATATCAGCATCCTGAAATACGGTGGGGTTTTTAACTCCCTTGTATAATTTTGAATTTATTTTCAATCCGCCATATTCTCTGCAAAATTCTTCATACTGTGCAGCATGCTGTGCTGACCCTCATAACTCCCATCTCCCAATATCGTCAAGATTATCCCTTTCGTCCCAGGTACACCAGGGACAGGGATGTCTGCCAGGCATGATACCAAAAACTATTAGTGCAGCTTTTATATCAATCGTTGGCTTATATTGACGTCTAGGATTAGACGTCTGATTTCATGACTGGAGAATATTGACTCAGCCAAATTATAGCCAGATCGCTTACACTATTGGGTAATTCTGGTTGAATTGTCACTTTCAAAATCCTTGTCCAAAGTCCAGTTCTAACTTATAATGTAATTTATAGATATCGATCCCATCTGATTGAGAAAATCTTTTACTAAGAAGGCCAGGAACATCACAACAGAATACTGTCCAGACAGGGCAAATATCACCATATCCCTTCTTCTGAGATCGGTTCAGCTCTAGTTGGCAAAGTTCAAAGAATTGACCAGTAATTTCATATCGAGTAGTGTAAAATAATTTCACCTTAGGGTGCCAATTAATTTACCTCTCAATATACTTATAACTGACTTAAGACCGTTATTACTTAGATTTCCTTTAGTCTTTATTTGTAACATATCTGAAAGTTCAAGACTGACAGACGGTACACTACTTAAAGCAGACTTATTCAAAGAAAAAATAGCTGTAAAATAAACCGGGTGCCCCCTGAAATACGTGATAGTTCGAGGTATAAATCATCACCTACATCCAAACGCTTAACGATATCATCTCTTACAAATTTATCTAATAATTTTCTTTTACCTAAGCAGTGTCTGGTGTTGGTAACAGCATTAGAAGAAGAACAATCATGGCGAATCCCTCGTCCTACTTTTAGAAGACATTTATTGCGCAACCTTACAACTTGTTGAGAAGAATTTTCTACCGTCTACCAACAGATTTATGTCGAATTGGCTGAGGTGCATGTTTCTTTGGTCCAAATCGATACGCTTCTTGACACATAGCACAAGGAGAATCAACAAAACAAGAGTTTAGTCTGGTGTTATTTATTGGCAGTGTCCAAGAAAAAGGTTTCGGAATATTTCCAGCACTCAGATTCTTGTCCGTTTTCTCAAGCCAAATTACACAAGCCTTATAGAGAACTGTCGGTAACCTGCAGCTGAGATCGTCAACGTTGTTTGATAAAAACTTTGCATATATCTTCAGTAACCTTGGAGTTAAACTTACCCCATCGTTCCCCACTTTAACACAACAATTGCGACATACCTTTTGTCGCGCTTTCATATGTGTGTTACTGAAAAGTGTTCCAAAGGATTCCAACTGCCAAATATAGATATTGGTTTCTAATATTCGATATTTATGGTATTTGCAGTTGAATAGGGATGCCGCACTGAACGACATGTATTCAAGTGTGAAGACACGACAAGTAGGGAAATATTCTTACAATTCATGTGTATATTTAACACTACAAATAAACATGAATTGAAATCAAAGAGCAAGTACCACAAATGGAAGGTGTTAGAAATTAGGTGAAAATACATTAGGCTAAATTTCTGTTTTTGCGTACGAATAATTTTAAATAATGAATATTTGGGAAATAGACATGCGACTCTATCACTCCAGCTAGGTTTTGAACAAACTGTATATTTTTGATCGATATTTGAATCTGAGCGATCCGTGGAGTATAATACATAATTGAAATTAGGGTGAAATCTTTGCGAAATTCGATTTCTCAGTCAGATACTCAGCTCTAATGTATTGGTAGCATGTAAAACTAAGTTAGATAAGAATATTTTTGTGTACAATAAAGAAAATAATCAAAAATCGTTAAAATATAATGCTAAATGGGGAAATGATGTATCTGTATGTGCAATCTACGGGTGTTATCTTAGCAGCCGATTCAAATTCCCCTAAACACTTTTTCTAAAGAGTATGGGTTCGATTTAGAAATGAACCATACCAGTGTAAAGGGGAAAGTTGGTACATTTCATATCACCACTCATAATCACCAAATTTTACTTGATAGGTATAAGCAATTTTGCATTCCATTTTGATCGAGGTTTTTTGTCATTATCTCTCAAAATAATTGTAACAACACCTTAGCATTTTGATCATATATATACATCTCGCTTGGTATATTGTGTATATCCAATTTGAAACTAAAATGATTATCTTTGAAAAAGTTATGAACGCACGAACTTTACACAGGAATTAGATAGACGCCCAATTTATACTATAAATAATGAAGTATGTATGACATTACAGTGTACGTAAATTATGATAAGTATTTAGTATCATTTTCAAATCTATAGTCCCAATTCTATTGTGGTTTCCAGATATTAATCAGAAGATAGTTGAAATATAATAAATAACACAACACCATTGTAATGACAGTTATCATACATTATACAAAACATTACTTTTTGAATAGAAAAGAGTAAACAAATCGAAAAGTACTACAAGATACTCATTAACTAGATATTATAGTTTGTCTGTCTATCTTTTCTGTATTGAACTGATTGATGAACTAATGAGAAATACTGATCGAATTTCCCTTGTCTATTAGAACAAGCTAAACCTGGAAACAGGTGGTACTATTACAAAATCTTTACAGCTATATAAAGAAGAGTAACAAATGTCTTGGCCAGATAAGATTTGAAGAGATGAACAACACTTCGATATGTAATTGTAAATGCCAGAATGGCAAGAGTATTGAGAATTAACTCCAGGAGATGGGTCTCCAAATGAATGCTCCATAAATAGATAGTAACTTCTTTCTGATTCAAATTTGTACAAATTGTAAAATAAACGTTTGTAAGAGAGATTTAGAGATAAATTCCTGGATTGATTAAGATAATTGTAATGATAAGAATATAGATTACATGTTCATTGTTTACTTTAATATTAATATATCTCCCAGAACTTTGCATATTGGTGTTGTGTTAGTTTCCAAATCCTGTGTAATATAATCCAGCTTTTAAACGTAACTTGGCTAGAGAAAACGTCAGATAATTGTTCCATATAATCCAACTGTCGATACATATATGTATATGCCTATATTTTTTATCTTTATCACAATCAATATACATATTTAGATGAGATCTCACAAAATATTCAAGATTCATTTATACAAAATGTTTTTTAATAGAATTCCTCACAAACTATTCAAGATTCATTTATATAAAATTTTGATTATTCACTAATAATCTTGTTGGTAAATATGTAATTTTCGCTGCCATAAAATGAAACCAATGATTAGGTTGCTTTGAAGAATAAACTAGAGATAGTACGAGCAGGTAATGATTACCTAAATTCTGAATATATAAACCATTTGAAGTTGGATCCTTTAAAAATTGATCAAAACTTGATCCATTAACTGAAAACCCAGCCCAACGAGTTCCAGTAGGGCCCAAAAACACCCAAATATATATATTAGATAACAACGAAGTTGCAAATACCCCTAAGTGGGTATCCTCTTTCCCAACCAAATTAATCTCCAATTTATTTACCCAATCCTGAATATTCCTAAAATTCCCTTGGGTATAATCATACATAGTATGCAAAAACGCATGACAACTCGTACTTAATATGCCAAGTATGTTTTCGACGATAATTGCACGTAATTCTTTATAATAGGTTTTACTACCTGTTATCAGATAAGAAATTATAGAAAAATAATAGTTTCCATCACCTGATATTGTTTCTGTTGTTCCGGGATTATACCCATATAATCCTTCACCATTATCAAAAAAATTATCTAAAGAATAGACAATCTGATTACCATAATGAAGTTTCCATTTCTTACAGGTAGCAATTTGCCATTCAATGTGTGGTGGACGAAAGCTTGGTACAATATATCGTATTATACTTGACTCTACCAATTCTTCATCAGTAATAATTGACGCAGTCTAAATTTCTGATGATTTCAAATCTTACGTAACGTAGACAACTTCTGACGCTTAATAGGGATTAATTTATCTTTTACGATAGTTTTATCTCTATTAAATTGAGGAAATTCATATGTTTTCGACTTCAAATAGCCACAATACTGTTTCTTTTTTTCTGGATCATTCTTAACTATATTTTTCTTCTGAAATATCTCTTATTCGCTTACAACCTTTAAAGTTATATTAGTTCTGGGATGAAAAGCAAAATTGAAAGCGGAAACTCTACTAGTTATACCAGGATATAATGCTCTAATGAAATCTCCAGGCCTCAAATTTGATTTCGAATTCAAATAACTAATTTAACTATACGCATCAAGTTCTCTACAATGGCGTTACTATAATGCGAATAATTATTTCCAACTGAAAACTGTGGGGACCTAATATAATACCACTCCATAATGGCAGAATAGTTAAGTAGTGGGTTAAAATATATTCTATAAGGTTAAGATAATAGAAGGATTCGAATCAAATAATTTGGTGTGATTATTGTTGATAGCATTTTCACATTGTTTACTTATATATGCAAAACGTTTGCCAAAGGGAGATATGTCTCTTAGGGTCTTACCATCCTTAATATCGATGGGACCATTATCACTATCCTGATCGTATAAACTTTCATTTGTATCAACCAAATCAGAATAACTGCCACTAATATAATACTCCAATGTTTTAATATTGGTTAATACATGTTCATTTATATATTTACTTTTAAACACATAACACAAGGAAGTAAACACAGAATTTATTTGAGTAATATTAGTACAACGCACCAGATATCGAAAGAAATACAAAAACAACTCCTCACTTCTTTACTTAACTTAAATTTCCTATGAATGTGAAAGTCAATACCATGTATTATATGGGCAGAACATAAATGGAGAATCACTTATAATCCTAATTCCTGATTGGCAGAATTTGTATCCACTCTATCTCAACATTAATCAAGATATGTATCGATATCACATTTAAGAAAAGCATTACACACAATATGAATTAACGCCCAGCTGAATTCTATCTCAATTCATCCTATGTTAATATTATAACCTAAGATTTTCTTTGCATCAAGATACCATTTGTGTAGAAAATAGCTAATCTCAGCGCTAGTATGACCAGAACTGATCATCTTTGCCAGAGGTACGAGAATGGTAGAACAAGTTGGATGTTGTACTGTGGGAGCATAATAAAATACTTTGTGCAGGGAAGGGTCAATTTTTCGAATGATTGAGCCAGTAGCATCTACGTGAAGAATTTGCTTTGATCTTCAAAACATTTTAATATTTAAATTTGGTCTTCAGTATATGAATGAAGATAAAGGGTTATGTCCTAATTACTGAATTATCCTCTAATATTACTACCCACTATAGCATTCGATAATACTGCTGTTAACTAATCAATTAACTCCAATTATCAGTAGAGTCTGTAACTTGACAGATCATTTCCATCCTTAATAAATCAGCGTTTTGAATTTTATTAGGTTACCGAAATTAAGCGCTGAATTTCTATTATCTGTAGATTCGAATTGGTTATAGAAATATTTACTTATAGATGTGTTTGCTACTTGTGTTACTACATTTTCCCTATTAGAATTACAAGTAGCGCTTTAATTTGTTCGAATTTGTATGATGTCATTTTGTTCGAAATAATGAGGTTGTCATATGTTCGACTAGTATTTCCGAATCCAGCGATTTCTACAACAGTTTGTGCAAATTTTCTACCTTTGCACATCCATCTTTTGCAACATTATCAATCTTCTTCTAAATTTTCTATAAAACAAAGAAGACACTTCAAAAATAGCATAAAATCGAGAAAAATACCAGGTCCAAATTTCCCCAAATATAAAAACACAGATCCACTTAGGGTGAGTTTTACCACAACTAACAACAGGTAAAAATACTGTGATCTCATGGCCATCTTTTAAATACAATACCTGCCATCCAGGGTTGTTTGATTTAAATCAAGTGATTTAAATCATGATTTAAATAAAAAATCCGAGTTTTATCAAAATATCTTCTTTCAATTCAATATTTTTATGTTTTTATTATCTTATCAAGCTGATTATGTCCATTTTGCTATTATAAATTTATACCTATCGAAAATCTATTCATTTGACGGCAGGGTTGTTCGATTTAAATAAAAATAAATGATTTCTACAGTCAGGGTCGCTTATTGTGAACCCCTTCATAATGACTTGGCTGAGTACAAATCTTATGTAAGCCGAAGAATCGGGACCTGAGAGGTTGTTCATAATGAACGAATGTTCATATTAAGCTGGTTATTAATAAGCGACCCTGAGTCTATATATATATATTTAAACAACCACTTACAAAAGATTTATAACTATTAGATTACTACTATCCTTAGCATTTAACAACACTTGATATGGCAGGTAGGAAACAAGATGATATATGGGTCCACTTCGAACGGTATACGACAGAAGGAGTTGCTGGCTGGAAAGCAAGGTGTAAACTTTGCAAAAAGGAGATGCAGGGGGTGGTCAACCACCTCAAGCAACATTATTCTTCATGCAGCATGCAAGACCATCCCATAATAGCTGAAAATGAATCAATTGATTTAGTAGCCAGATCAACTGCATTATGTGGAGAAGTGCCTGATACAAGTCTTTTTGCTAAAGAAAAAAGACCTAGGATTACTCATATCGGTGAATATGTCATGAAGACTTCGAAATCAGAGGCAGAATTACTGGATCTCCAAATTGCTTGTTATATTTACGCAACTACACGCCTTTTATAGCTGTTGAACACCCCGAGTTTATGAAACTAATAAAGATGCTACGGCCAGGTTATATACCACCAAATTGCCATGATATAGGGAATAAACTATTAAATAATGTACAAGGATCTCTCTTGGATACATGCAGAAAAACCCTGGAGGATAAGACAGTCTCCTTATCACTGGATGGATGGAGTAACGTACATAATGAACCTGTCGTGTGTGTGAGTGTTACAACTGACAAAGGAGAGACTTTCCTTACTGAGACAATTGATACCTCTGGACATAGTCACACATCAGAATATCTGGCAGAACTTGCTGCAGATGCTATTACTTCCTGTGAGATAAATTTTAGATGTCATGTACGTAACGTTGTAACTGACAACGCAGCCAATATGGCAAAAATGAGAAGAGATTTACAAAAAAGATACCGAATGAAATATTGACATACGGATGCTCTGCTCTTTTGTTGAACCTATTAGCACAAGATGTACAGATTACTGGGGTAAAAGAACAAGTTGTCCAGATAGTCAAATATTTTAGACATACACATCTACCTGCAGCTAGATACAAGCAAGCTGGTGGTAATTCTCTTGTTATCCCACATGAAATTAGATGGAATACTTTGACGGACTGTTTGAAAAGCTATATTTCTAACTGGCATATCCTTGTACAGGTCTGTGAGGAATATCGTGATGAGATAAATTCGAACATTGGTAATAAAGTTAAGAATTATTCTATCAAACGTAACGCTGAAGATCTCTTTATTAGATTAAAACCAATTTCAGTTGCTCTAGATAGAATTCAAAGGGAAAATGCTATAATTAGCGATACAGTTGAAGTATGGAAAACACTTTATGAGGATCTTCTAAGTTCACAGCAACCGGCACATGTACTAAGAAAAGTAGACGAAAGAGCTGCCCAAGCTATTTCTCCAGCACACTATTCTGCGAACTTAATAGACCCAAGGTATAGAGGAAGAAAACTCACTGAGAAAGAAGCTACCGATGCAATGGAATATATTCATCAGCATTGTCCAAATGCAATGGCGACTGTCTTGCAGTTCAAAGCAGGATATGATCCTTTCAAATCCTACATGTTTAGTGACGATGTAGTTGATAATATTACGCCAGCTTGCTGGTGGGCATCAATGCATGGAACGTTGGGGAAAGATACTACTAAAGTTGCTGAACAACTTCTCACCGCAATTGCTCCAAGTGCGGGAATTGAACGTATATTTTCTACATTTGGATATATACACTCAAAAACTCGCAACCGACTTGGAATTGAGAAGGCGGCTAAACTGGTGTTCGTTTATAGGATATTGAACATGAAAAATTAAATTATTCTATTTTCTACACTCTATATTCTACGAGATAGACCACAATTATGTATTCATTTATTTATATGTATCAATCTTCACAATTCATAAATACGCATACATTATTATAACAAGGACAGGTGATACGGCCGGATGGTTCAGTCAGCTGTCAAACAAAATCGGATTTAAATCAATAAAAATCCGATTTAAATCAAAAAAATATAATTTAAATCAAAAAAATCCGATTTTTTTGATTTTTTTTAAAAAATCATGATTTTTATCAACCCTGCTGCCATCCCAGATCAGTACACAACAATCAGAACAAAACATTCATCAACATGTAGTTAGTATAAATATCCCCATTTCCTCCTTCATACAACCTTTTTTGCTAAATAACCTAATAAATATCCCGTGATGATCCCGTGCTATCTTTGAAATCCCCCAATTTCCACCAGTAGAACAAATGATTAGTCGAACATATGACAACCTCATTATTTCGAACAAATGATAACATGCAAATTCGAACAAATGAAGCGCCTCCGAATTACACAAATTTCTCGCGTAAAAGATGTTATCATCTAAATGTTCATCAGATAGGGTACCAGAAACTATGCAATTCACAATAATACAATGATTGGTGTGACATTCTAGAGGATTCTTGTTAATAATGAATTTAAAAGTAAAAATCGCGAAATTTACACTCTGCATTTGCTATAAAAACACAATTGCTCAGTTTTCTACTTTTAGATTTCGTTATTTTGTGGTATTTAAAACAAAGTCACAATGAAATATTGCTTCCAAATTGGAATTAAATAAGTTAACCCAATCTTTTAAAGTCATAACACGGTCGCTCACGATTCTAATAAATTTTCCCACTTGATAAAATTAAGTAATAAGCTACCCGTACTCTTTTCCATAGTGGTGGACTCGTCAATGATTACCTCATTCAGAATATCACCATCATCTAGGGTTGAGACAAGTGACACAAAATTAACGTTATATTTATTGATGACAACACTAGTTTCTGAGTGACCAATATCAAGAGAAAGTTTAGATGACATATGTGGATGTGAATCAACTAACAACTGAATTCCGTGCCCAGTTTTTCAGATAGAGTTGAATGAAATGAAAATATTAGATCCTTATTTGCTCGAATGGATAAAGCAAGGTTAAGAAATTCCTCGAGTGTGCAACTGTGAAAATGAGATAAGCATTTCCAAACAAATCAAAAATACGACAGTTGGTGTTGCCAACAAATATCCATGCTTCAAATTAGCAACTATCTCTCTTAACAAGCCTGAAGTTTCTTAGTGCTCATATAGAAACTTATTAAATTTTTTGCACTCCTCATAGATTATCCAATTAATGAGCATGAATTCGCCACTAATGCGTGGACATTCTGACCCTAAAATTTCAGTTCCTCTAACCATAGAAGATTATCACAATCAATGTGTCCAAAAGAGGGTATCGGTGACCTCAGTCTGAGGAAGAGAAGAAGACAGGGCACTCCTCAAACTATATAGTTCAGGTTGTTCGCAACCAAATGCCAATAAGACTAAGAATTTGCTATTCAACACTTCCCGCTCCAAGCTATCTACACTAAAATCTGTATCTAATGGACCACTACTAATATTACTAGGATCTAAATACTATCTGAATCTAACCTGGTGGTAACGTTTTCTATAGCCAACTGGAATATATCAGTGCCGGAATCGCAATTGAACTTACGGTTGTTACCTTCCATACTTTGTTTTATATAATCCTGAAAATGATTGCAATTTAGTTTCCATTTTAAGTAGAGAAGAGCACGTGTGTTTGGCTTATTCTTATTGAATATGAGAATGGATAACTTTCCCCATCCTTACTTCACCACTTCGCTGTCTCCGTTATCCAACAAGGCTACCTTAGGTTTATCAAAATCATTGTAGCCTAGTTGGGGAATTGCAGTTACAAATTGTTCCAGAGATGTCTTGGTTGGAAGTAAGAACACAACCTATGCTAAAAGAACGACTAATTTCTGGCACATTTGCATATAACTACAGTCAACTGCCTTTACATAGGAAAAAAGGGACCGAAATAATTACTTCAATATACGCGATATCGATACAACAGATGACATTCATGTTTCTTTAACGATTTGTGACTGTATTTGTATTATTTCAGACACCGATATAGCGAGAATTTCTAAATATCCATGTTCGAAATACCGGGAGTTGACTGTGTAACATTACAACATTAATTAAGAAAGATACTCATATGATTGAATTGAAATGAAATTTAGTAGGACTGTTGTAATGAAGAAAATTTGTGGAAGAAATGAAGTTGAAGAATATCAAAAGTATTAAGGTCGTGAGAAACGAAATATATCAATTACAGTGTCACAAATGTTTGTTGATTGATATTTACATTCTTAATTAATACAAAGTTAAAAAATCTAAACTGACATAACTGGTCCTAATAATTGAGAAAGAATACATTCGACCTCAAGAATTTAGTCAAGGTAAGTAAATTTACACTAAGAATATTCAAGCAATCAATACAAAGCTACAAAGAATACAAATCATCTAGCAAATACTGGTCATCTATGTATTTGCAATGCAAAGTTGGGGGGTTGATAACTTTTTCAAAAATAATTATTAGAATTTCATATTGGATATACACAATGTACCAAGTGAGATGTAAATATGCTTAAAATGATGAGTTGTTATCATAATTATTTTGGGAGATATTAATAAAAAACCTCGACCAAAATGTAATGCAAAATTACTAACTCATTATGTAAAATTTGGGGATTATAAACGATGATATGAAATGTACCAACTTTCCTCTTTACACTGGTATGTTTCTTTACAAAATAGAACCAATATTTTTTGAGAAAAGTTGTTTTTGTGGGCATTTGAATCGACTACCTGAGATAACACTCGTGTGCAATCTGCATGTGTATACTTCACAGAAGAATTAAATGGCCAAATTATAAATTGTCTGGCTGACTTGATTAAGGTAAACTGAATTAACAGAAGCAAATTAGATACATTCTAAAAGATTCGGCAATAAATTAAAATTAACACATTCTTCTAAATTCTAATGTATTCAAAAGAATATATATCAAAAGCTTAAACCTTAATACAATATTAAGTGATAACTACAATATATAGGAATTGATAGTTCAGTAGCCCTCTCGCGAGCTCCTGGAAAATAGTGTAAATTTAAACTAGTGAATTTCCCCTGAATAAGCGGGTGGGGCAAGAAAAAGCTCCAAGCTTTGTAAAGAAATCAGCATCTTCTAGAGGAATTCTTTGATGAATTACGCCTCAATTGACTATGCAACAATTTATGATAAATACTTTCTCTTGTATTTTCCAGAATCTAAAAAGGTTTCACAGAAAATAATAAACACCAGGCAAGACATGATGTTATAACTGGTATAATATTACAACTGAGAGCTTCGGACAGGGTAGAAATATAATATTATGAGGTATATTATCAAAAATATATGAACGAACCACTCTAAAATCCTTAGGATTTGGCAGAAATTTAAAACTATAAGACTTCTGAAAGAGTTTCGTTTCGGTGACTTCATCAAATGTATGTACTTTGAAAAACTATGTGGAACTTTCAATATCTAGCAATGGATCTTAATTAATCTCAAATTTCAGTATTGTGGTTTTTGAAATATAAAGTGCTATTTAAAGAAAAGACATTGATTCCTTTAGGTCCGAATTACTCAAATACCTTACTATGTATGTCTCCACAAAATTGGATTCCTATGTTTGTAATATTTGAGAAATGGAATCAGAAGATAATTATTCCGATAGAGGTGTGAAAAATGCACTATCCCCACATAGCTGACAACTGTGCACTTACATTCGAAAAGTGGCACAGCAAGAAATTTAATACTCGCATCTGATAAGAGGACTCAGCACTAGTTAATAAGTATTTAGGAAAGGAAATGTGGCCAATGGACTTCCAACATATGACATCGTATTCAGCAATAATACATTTAACAACATTTGTCACTTGATAATTCTAGAGATACCAATGGACCCGAGTTTGAAGACCCAAGTATGAGAGTCGACAGTTAATGGTATTTAGTAGTCTTTAGCTTAAGTATTAAACAGCTAAATTTGTAGTGCTATTGGTCGCTATAAGGCCAGAAATACTCCGACTAAATTATGCATGGTCTATCCAAATTACATTAAATGGCCTATTGTGGCCACGCTGGAGTTCTACGTCGAGTTTTAGGATAGTGATCTCGGCACTTAGTACTTCGTGGAATAAAAATTTCTAAAATTTGTCACAAATCTACTGATTTAGGCTAATGAAAATTTGAGAGGAGGAAGGCTAGCACCAAAATAAAGTATATAACTCCATTTTCAGGGATTATGGCTGGTTAAAATACTGGTTATTTGCAATATTAGTCTTGGTAATTTCTCCTCAAATCACTTTAACATTATTCAATTACAAACCATGGATACCTTAAAGTCAACTGTAAACCAAAGAAATGATTTTCAATTTTTAAACCCCTCAACATAAATATTATAGATATATATAACCAAAACTCTGGTTGTGTACTATCTATGATTGTGTATCATTAGTACATTATTATCTGTGATAACGCTGAAATATAGGCGTGTTACAAGCTCTAGATAATAACATAACCTACTATATATAAGGCCCAACAGTAACTTGTGGATTTGGACTAGGGGTAAATCAGCCGATTTAACAAAATATAAATGATTTCTATATTGCAGAAACGGCGCGTATTGGCGGAGAAATGTATTAGATATCTGTACAATAACAAATTATAATTCAAATATATACTAAAAAGTTTCTAGAATGTTGGCGAAATATTGAAAAACTCCAGAAAAGTATGATAGAATCATCAACAAAATTGTTCGAATTTTATAACCATAAAGTGTTTGTGCTTCAATAGAAACAGAATCAGCGCTGTATTTGTAAAACAATGCTGATTCTTAGTCATTTTCCATGCATGAACAATATTTGATGTAAGTCCCAAATTCATGATAAAATAATAAGTTTCTCTTACACAGAGCTCATTCTGCATCTATTGAAACTCAATAACGGTAGAGTTCAAAATCAACTCAATATAATTATGGTCACATACGTATACTGAATTTCATGCCTATTTTTAGCAATTTTTCAAGTTGAGTATTATCAAATTGTGACTTGATGAAAGAAATAGGACTTGTAATTCGCAATCACCACCCGAAATTAGTAAAATCAAAATATGAATTTCGGGGTATTGATTGCGAATTTGTCTAAATTATTTCCCTGGATCCTGAGATAAGAATAAGCATGCACTCCCTTACCAAAATTATTCGTGCACGCTTAAAGTCCATTAAAAATAATACTAAATGAGCAAACTATTTTGCGGGTATGAATTCAATATTAACCAGATATTGCAATTTGGATTACAGTTTCCTAGTAGTTAATTAGTTACTTCTTAGATTGCATATTATCATCATTCCACCATGTGCTCGTATCTCTATAGAATGGTTGCAATTGAAATGGTGGTACACAGTCAAACACGATTATAGCTTTAAAACAGTGAATATCAAATTGAGTCGATAGCTTCTTCAATAGTCGGTGTCGAATACGATCCTGCTGTATCTCATATAATGTGAATAAATTGCTGCAAATTATTAAATCTAGTATAGAATTTCAATTGTTATTTTTGAGTGTACGCATACTTTGGTAGGGGAGCATAAAGTATAGATAATTCTTCAAACCAAAGAAATGACCTGATGTTTGAAATTGAAATTGTAAGTACCACAATATAAAATAATAGCTGAGGGTATGAAATACGTTCAACATTGGCGTAAAGTTTACCAATGTAAGGGAGAGGGGAACCCTGAACATAAAAATTGGTGATGGGCCGCCACTCTAATAATTCCAGTAAGAGTAAGCAACTATTGTCCAAAATTGCTTTGAAATATAATTGAGACAGTGGTGGGAAGCGTACAAGGGTTATAATATACGTCAAATGCCACTTTTTGGATATTTTACAAAGCTTGTTTGATTTGATTACAAATACAACAAAATTAAAAAAGAAGCCAATCGAGCCCAAGATCAGACAAAAAGGCCATTAATTAAGTTGTGGGAGTCAATGAACATGCCAAAGCGTGAACATATTGGTATAAAAACATATTTGATACTGTTGAGTGTAGGATTATATGCTATGCCAGATAAATCCAGAAGATAATCAAAATCCGATCCGTATCCATTACTCACACGACCATGAACCCAGATCCAATCTATAATCATTGGGAACAAGAATATGAATATGAAATCAATGAAAATCCACAAAATCCATATACATCCT
This sequence comes from Oopsacas minuta, assembly GCA_024704765.1. NCBI lineage: Eukaryota > Metazoa > Porifera > Hexactinellida > Lyssacinosida > Leucopsacidae > Oopsacas > Oopsacas minuta. The sequence continues at coordinate 154,489 of JAKMXF010000328.1, read as the reverse complement.
GGATCTAATGGATTCTTTGGAATAAATAAAATCCAAATCCATAGGAAATACATGGACTTATGATCTGGAAAACCATTATCCATCAAAAATTAATGGATCAATGGGATTATGGAATTAATGAATTTCAAATCCATTAAATCCATAATCCATCATGCCCCTCTGTCTATATCATACCACAAATCCACAAAAATCCACTTTTGGGAATCTACTTTTGAGATACTGTGTGTAGTCATCAGATAGCACCTTAGGGTGTAAAATTGAAATAAACTCCATGATTGAAGTCCTATCACATCATTATAATTTTCGTAATCACCGTAAAGTAGTCACATGACCAAATTCTGGAATATATTTCCATAGCAACACAAGATGATCTCAGTAATGTGTCAACATGCCATTCTCAAAGCTTATCCAAACTCTATCGAGTCACCCCTTGTTGATACAACTCGACAAATTTAGTCTAGTTATATACATTTATGCTCTCAAACTCGATTTTACGAAATGGACCACCTCTGCTAATTAATAGGATTGCTTTCTTTCACATATTAATTGCTAAAAGTAGTATCGTTTGTATTTGAGAGAAAAATTAAGTGTGGGTATTTATGTAGATAGAGGTATATATTACGGTGTAATTATTCAAAGTTGGGCAGAAAATATTTCACTTTAAATTGCATAGTAACTATACATAGAGGGGCAGCCAGCCTCTTATGCGAGCTGCGAGGACGACTGTTAAGGGGCGTCTTACCTTGTGTGGGTAATATTATGTATATAATATATATTCACATACACTTTAACATTTCTTTTCTAAAAATGGAAATTTGGTGAAACTCTAAGTTTCAATAATCCACTGGGATAAATTTGTGAAATAATCTCACAACAGAAGGTAAATATTTTCAACACTATAGGTAACGATAGTGAGAAGGTGGCAGCGGGAGTTTAACAGGGACTCATTTGCGGCCCTGGAGATACAATCTTAAAATGCACAAAAATAAATGGTGTGAATGTGGATAACTCGAAATATATGGCCCGAAACTCTGTTGTATTGTGTTAGATAGCCAGAGGTGATAGTCTGACAAAATAAAGTTTTTCGGGTCATAGAATTCGGATTATCCCATTCAACGGGTCTATGTGTGCAATTTTTCAGGATCAATTTAATTAAATCTCAATTGTTGTCTGTCCGTTTACTTGTGTTTGTTTGTTTGTCCGTTGTCAAGGAAAGATTAATGGTAAATTTGAATTGTCGCATAACTATGTATATATGGTGTTTATCAAGGAAGTAAATAGAATCCAATAAAACTTCACTAAATAGATCGAACAAATCATACGGAATTTTATTGTTGTTTTTATGAATATAAAGTAAAAAATTTCAATATTGTGAAAGAAACATGCTTTCAATGGGCATACTGAGGTAATCGAGTATGCTAAGTCCGATTATGGTATTGTAAAGAACATATACAAGGGTCGTTCAATAAGTAATGAGACTAATGTATCGAATTCATATTCTAGTTAATACAGCTCTAAGCCTAATTTCAAATTATAAGCCTAACTTGATTGTCTATTTTCGATACAATATACTCTTTACTCTACTAGCATATTTTTCAGTATAAAGTTTCATTTGTATAGACTACTTTTTTCAACTAAAGGATTATAGCAAAGAAGGAAAGCGACAAAAAATTTGGTACCTGTGGAAAAAGGAAAAACTGGCTCATAGATTCTCCGTGAAATGCAGGATATTTTGGGTGATGAATGTCCTTCGAAAGCCACCTCATATAGATGGATCGAACGTTTTGATAATGGCGATGAGGAACTCCACGATGACCCTGGTCCAGGTCATCCGACTTCCTCAAAAACCCGCAGTCATATCGAGAGGGTCCAAACAATTTTAGACGAGGACAGACGAATAACCCTGCGAGAGTTAGAAGAGAAGGTAGACATATCAAAAGCCACACTACACTCAATTATCACTGAAGATCTGGAAATATCGAAGGTAACTGCGTGTTGGGTCCCAAGCTACTTTCAAAAGGACAAAAATGCGAAAGGGTCAGAGTTAGCAAAGAATTACTTTCAAGATACAAGGCAGGGGAGGACTTTTTGGATCGTACAATAACGGGGGATGAAACTTGGTTCCATTATTATGAACCAGAGAGCAAAACTCAATCGAAGCAGTGGAAGAGACGTGATGAACCTCTACCCATCAAGGTAAAGGGCGCAAAATCAGCAGGGAAGAGAATGGCAACAGTATTTTGGGATAAGGAAGGAATTATACACCTCGACTGGTTACCTGAGAAAACAACCATAAACAGTGATTATTAGGTTGACGAATTGAAAGAATTGCGTCAAGCGATTAAACGTGAGAGGCGAGGCAAGCTGACACATGGCGTATTGCTGCAACATGACAACGCAAGGCCCCATGTAAGCTCCAAAACAATGGCTGCACTTGACGACTGAAGATTCGAATGCTTCCTTCATCCCCCGTATAGTCCAGACCTGGCTCCCAGCGACTCTGGTTATTTGGAGAGATGAAGAGACTTCTTCGAGGAAGAGATTTGAGGATTTCAAATTGCTGGAGTATGAATAAAACAGTGGGAAAATTGGACCCTCTAAAGAATTCTATACCACTGGGCTGGAAAAGTTACCAGAACGATGGAAACGATGTATAAAGTTAAAGGGGGAATTTACCGAAACATTTGATAATCAATTATGATAAGTATAGGCTTGCTATTTTAATTATGAAAAAAAGTCTAATTATTTATTGTTTTTTGTCGTTTATTTATCAGTTGATATGTAATATATTGTCGCATTATGAATACAAAGTAAACAAATTAGCAAGACCTCAAAATATATGTATAGGCTCGCTCTAAACGGCCACTCAGGGGTATCACAGTATGCTGAATCCTAATTTCGCAAATTCAAGTTTCTCATATGTAAATTTATCGATGTTTTTATGAATATAAAGGAAGAAAATTAGCACAATCTCAAAATTAACGTACAGGGTTGGGCATAAGTTCTGCCACATTTTTAAATAACTATATTTTCCGATTGATATATTGTATTATGTTGAAATTCGGTATGTACTACTAAATATAGTATATAGATTCGCAGATACGTTAATTATTCGATGTATCCTCCTTTTCTTTCAATTACAGCCTTTAGTCTCTTAGGGAAGGCCTCTACAGCGGCACGGAGTATTTCTTGGGGTATTCTCTCCCATTCTCGACACAAAGACTTTTTCAGAGAGTCTATATTGGTGTGAGACTTCAAACATGCCCTCGTTTCCAAAATGGACCAGATAGAATAATCCATTGGATTTAAATCGGGGCTGTATGGTGGCCATTCTTCCTTTTGAATAAAATCTGGATTATTGCTTCGAAGCCAGGCCTGAGTGGCATTCGATGTGTGGGCTGGAGCACCATCTTGTTGGAACACGAAAGGTTTCCCAGAAAACATAGTTTTAGAGAGATCTTGTATTACAGGTTCTAAAATAAGCTCACGGTAGGTTCGGGTGTCGATTTTTACGCCAGCAGGCACGAATATGAGTGGTGTCCGGCCAATTGATGATATTCCCGCCCAAACCATGACTGAAAGTGGCTTTTGTATACGGCTGACATATCGAAGTTCTTCTGGGATAGAAGAAATTGAGGATGAGATAATGCGATCATTTTGAGGGTTCGTTGCTTCCTCAATGGTGAATAATTTCTCATCTGAGAACAGGAATGAATTGAGACCATGGATCGCGTGCCTCTTAAGAAGTCCCTTGCTTCTCGATGCTCTTTTTGCCTTCACTAGGGTCGTGATGTGATGGACTCTCTTTCTCTTGAAAGAGCGCATATGCAAGTCATTTTTAACAACTCGTCCGATTGATCTACGTGAAACTCTTAGTTCTTTGGCCACTTTGCTCATTGACCGGCGGGGATTTCGGCGAATTCGTTGACGTACTACTTTTTTAAGCCTTTGTGTCGTTACAGACCGTGGACGGCCAGATCTTGGTTTATCAGTAATCCCGCCAGTCACTTCATATCGCTCAATAGTTCGAGTAATGAACTTCCTTCTGCTATTAGGGAATTTCAGAAGATTGAAGATTTCTGAAGGATTTTTTCCTGCTTGAAATAATTCAATGATTTTCGACCTCTCTTGCTCCATGACCAATTATCGCTTCAAAAGGCTAAGATAATATAAAATTTCAGGGAAAGAGTGAAAAATATATATTATTACAAAGTTTGAGCTAAATGACAGATACAAATAACTAATGGAATAATTTTTGGCTGGATTATAATATTGTGGCAGAACTTATGCCCAACCCTGTAGATATGGCTCACAACGGCTACAAGGGAGTTGATCTTACAAAATAATTCAATTATATATATACCATATACTTATATAGGTGAATTACAATGTCCTAAATATATCTATACTATAATACTCCAAGGGCATTCCATTTGGAAGATAATAGATACCTCGAGGCACTGCGCTGAGTTCACCGTGAAGCGATGAGCTAAAGGCTTGTATATAGTTGATACAGAATTCAAACTGAAATATTTTCTGATCAACTTAAAATATATAACCCGAGCAATACCTCCATCGACCTCTTATTATTACATTAACCAATACAGTAAATTTCCTTTTAGTATTTTTGATATAGTAGTGAGCTTAGAATTTTTCAACTAATATTTTCACCAACCACTGAACACTGTTAAATAATCGATTTTGGTCAATCGAATACTGAATATTGATATCAACTTGGTAAAACTAGCTCAATATTAACTATTCAAATATTTCGGTTGATATAAATAATAAACGGAATGCAGCATTTGAAATAATAGACTTTCAAAATATAGTATTCAAATATTAAATAAAATTTGTCCGGGACCATTTCGCTATCAGGACCAGTGTTGGTAGTCAAAATATATCAGGGACAAGTTGTTGCAACCAAAAACGATGCGGAAAATTTCTTGGAGGTATGAAAAATTGTGGGGGACTGTTGACTTCCCCTCCAACTAGGACACTGGTACCACAATATGTGCTGCGTTGGGACAAGGGGGAAATGTATTAAATTAGGTGTCATTGTTTTCCAGTGTTCCCTGTAAGAATCGGGGCCTAGAGGGCAAGGCCTAAGTACAAGGACGACATTAGGGTAAAAGTTCACAAATTGATCTGTAAACATTTTCATAATCTACGGGCCTGCAAATAATATTTCATTCCGACGTGGCTATACTATAGCAGAAATTGAAATAATCGGGATCCCGGTATTGAATCCCAGCGGCGAAGTGGAAAGGGATCTTCGATTGTGAGTCCCAATTTCTACTGTGCATTTTTTGGTAATCCAAAGTAAATTGCATAACTTTTCAAAATACTCAAAAGTCAGGTAATTGCAATTCCATAGGCAACATACATACTGCCTAACAGTACTTGTGGATTTGGGACTAGGGATATGTTAGTGGAATATATACATTAAAATTTGTAGGACAGTAAATTCTCAACCATAACATCGCAAATTTTGGTTGAAAATCTACTGATGTCAATACAGTAAATATTATAATTCAAAGGCTATTACGTATCAATTCGTAATCTACGTATTCTGACAAATGAGTTTCTAAGATTTCTATGAAATATACTAACAATTTCAAATTATTCAATCCTTTGTTACTTAATGAAACCCATCACTATATGTATAATGGTTGTAAATGGTATCAAGTGGCAGAATGTGTCATGAGCTAAAATTTCACCATTTACATCAAGTATTCAAATATGAAGTCTTTGATGCTGAGGTTTCAAATGCGTAGAATGCAAATGAGACATGTGATAAACTAAAAATCATGAATAGTTTGCTCCAGGCAGGGTAGATAGGTATCAAAAAATTGGAATACAAATGTTGGCCACTTTAGAGTTAGGGTAGACATAGAGCTTCGCACAAAACTTAAGATCCAGCACGTACAGATCGTAGCGAGTTACTGGAGATATTGTGCGTGGATTGACCTTCCAGATCTACTGTAGAGCGATGGGCTGCCCGTTTTTAGGTCTGGTGATGCTGATGTCGCAAATTTACCTCGAGCTGAAATACCGGTATCTGCCACCACTTCAGAGATTATCGCACTCATTGAAAGTACGGTCATGGATGACAAGTGAATTATTATTAATCAGTTAGAACAAAGCGTGGAGATTTCATCGGGAGCTATTCATACAATTCTGATGACTGTGCTTGGCAACCGAACGATTTGTGCGAAATGGGTCCCGCATAAGCTCAGTGAGAATCAAAGGTTGGCACGACTGAATATTGCCAAGAAACTCTTGGAAACCTATGAGAACTGCGATTCTAGATGCCTAACAGAGATTATTACTGGGGGCAAGACGTGGGCGTACTATTCAACACCGTATAGCAAGTATAAGAAGCGATCATGGGTGAGGGGCGAGGAACAATCGGCGAAAATTCCTAGGCCGACTCAGAAAACCTAAGATTATGTATACCATCTTCTTCAGTAGTCATGAAAATGTCCTGCAGTTAACTTGTGATAGTGGCAAGGCTGTGACTGCTACTTTCTTTACAGAGCAAGTGCTTTCAAACTAGATAAAAAATATAGAAAAGTACCGCACAAAAACCTGAACTAAAGGAATGAAGATTTAAATTGATAACGCCAGCTCCCATACAGCCAAGCTAACCAAAAGTTTCTTGGATGTAGAGGGGTTAGAATTACTTCCTCATCCACCATACTCGCCTGACATAGCTCCTTGTGATTTTTGGCTGTTTCCGAGCTTAAAATCTATCTTCAAGGAAAAGATTTGAACACATTACATGCACTCTGAACGGGCTTGTGCCAGTACTTCAAATCCATCCGCGAAGAAGAGTACAGAAATGTGTTTTACAAGTGGGTGGAAAGGTTAAAACTTTGTGTATCTGCAGGAGGGGATTACTTTGAATAAATAATGTAGTGAATTAGTGCGTATAGTGTTTGTACCCTTTCTATGACATCACCCGCAAGACTTATTGAACGCCCTAGTAATCGTGAATATAACTTATATGGCTATATTGAATATTATACAATAAGGAAAAGAGCTATCATATCAAAATCGTTTACAAGGGTTGAGAAGTCGGGTATGTAGAATAAATTGTCTATGATAAAGAATAAAAATCAATCTTATCGAGGTATAATTGGATGAAAATATAACCTATGGTCTTTACTGTAGCTCAAGTAAGTGCCAATTATGTATAATGAAAAAAAAGTATTTTATAGATCATCTCAAATAATAATAAATGGAAGTGCAATAATTAAAGTTATACAAGTTAGCGAATGATGGAATACTTTCAAATTAAAAGCTGACGAGGCACAATTTTTATCACATTCCTGAAATGTTTTAAGAGATAAATAGAGCACGTCATGACTTACATAATACACGGTCGTGGATGTCACCGACTTCGTTAAAATAGAAAGCTGATTTAGTTTTTCTATTTTTAAGACAAAATAACATTCGTTGCAATCGTAACAAACATACTTTTTAGGGTTTCAGGATATAAGGAATTGATTAAAACAACATTGGACCACGGCCTATTAATATCACCACTAAAATATATAAATAAATTGCTTGTCAAATTTGGATAATATCGAAATTGTATAATATTGAGAGGTGGATGTAAAAAATGTACAACTCTATTTAGGCATAAAGCCCGTTGCTTTGCAGCAATATAAAAATCATTTATTATTAGTTATATCAGCTAAGCTATCTCTAATCCAATATTTAAGAGATACTGTAAGCCATTATGTATAGTAGGCAAGGTTTTATCAATATTAACAGTAAAAGTTGGTATGCATGTCAAAACTTAGCTGCGTTCGAACTTATAGTATTTTCCTGGGTAAGCGCCATGGCGCTTATTCTTTTGATACAATTTTTTCATTCAATAATAAATTTTCGAGAATGCAAAAGAATTTAGGAAATTAATTATCCTAATTTGTAGCATGACCAAATGTGGCGACAATAATATTTTTCGGAGTGATAATTAAATTTATTCACATGTTATGGAACTACTTTCTAGCCCCGGCGGTTAGTCAAGCTCCGGCGGATTTTAGGGAAATACGATAGCTCGTTGTGAGGACGGCGTAAAATCAAAATCAAGATTTAAGTTTGACCTTAGTACGGTGATGTGAGGAAAGTGCTGCCATGAGATCTTACCAGTTTATATCTGATACCATGAAATTCGTAATTTTAGAGGAAATTACTACCCTACATAGTATAATTTCCACTCTTTGATCTTGAATTGAATATTTAATACACAATTATTAGCTGTGTTTAAACTTTAGGACATTTCAAATTTAACCACTGCCATTTATGTATTATATACAGGTTAATCGTGTTGTGATAGAATTTGATATCAATTTTACTATAATACTGTGAATTAATTATTGCTACTAAATTTCAATAATTAAGAGATTTTACCCCAGCCACATATATTCTTAAATATATACCTATATAGCAAGATATGTTGCTATAAAAGAATACCAATAAATTCTTCATTATTTATACATCAATATGAGAAGAATCACGTAGTGAGCAAAATGGGCAGTTAAGCGGAAATCGGTATGTAGATACTAGGCACAGAGGCGAAGTTTTCATTTATAGTAATTCGATGGTAAAATTGATTGGAAACATTAAATATATGTACAGTTGTATCTAACACATTTTTGGCGTGATTTGTGATAAATTTGTAGAAGGATAATAATTAGTTGATACTAACAGCACATGAATTAAAAATATACTATCAGACAAGGAGGAATTTTTGAAAATTTCTAGTTTCCAGTGTGACCTCTCAACTTAATCTATTGCAGGATCTCAAAAAAACTATAACGATCACTTATCAACAAACTATCAATTCCAATCTAGACTTAATCACTTGTGTTGAGAGATATTTCACATTATTTGGTGTAATTAATCGATGTAATATCTTTCATAATAAATTAATTAGTCTAGATCATCTACTATCAGTGAAAAAAACTAAAAAGAAGATATTAAAAACAAATGTTTAGTTAATATATGTCGCCTAGCCCTGAATTTCTTGGTATTATTGAAGATACGAATAGATTTAGGAAATGTATAATTTAAGATATTTTGAGATTCTCAGACATAAGTAAGTGATAAAGTCACTTTTTGCCCACTTATACGCGGGGCTAAACCATTTAATTAATTGAATGTATTCTTAAAAATTGTTTCAAAACCCACAACAAAATTCAGCATCAAATAACTTGCGAAGGGCGAAAAAATCATATTGCACATTGGTCACCAAGTATATGGTTGCAGAGTAGAAAAAACGAATATGATCGAGTATAAAATGTAAATTTGATACATCAATATACGTGTTTTAGCAATCCGTAATAGAAATGCCTAACTCTAAGTTACAGTTACTGGAATACAACAATGAAAGTTGAACAATTTTGATAAAGCCAGAATAATTCGATAATATAACCATGCTGACATGACATTCGTTACCCTAACAACCAATACATTTGTTCATTCAGAATGGAATTACGTATTTCTAGGTAGGAAGATATGCTGAATTCAATGAGATTATCGAATTAATTATCTAAGAGTGTAAAATCAAGTGTTATCCACCTAAATGATAAATATGTAATCACTGACAAGTCAGATAGAAGCCCTTGAAAGTACAATGTCATAAATTTGAACAGAACTAAGTGTTGTGTGCACGTGTGCTAAATATTTAATTGAAGATTAAAGTTTGAAAATGTGCTATGTAAGGGAAGTATTTCCTAACAGAGTAAGAATATCCATGGTACAAGTAATAGAGCCAGTAAAAAGCTCACGGCAGTAATTTCCTCAAATAGCGTAGTCCAAACTTAGTGGTTACATATTATATTGAATACGGTCACAGTATTTAGATTGATTCATTGCATAGATTCTATGAGAACCTGGGGATAAATATTCACTAACCTTCATAACCGAAATTAAACTCAGAAAAACATACAGGGTGTATAATGATTGATGCGCTATATTCATATTTAAGAATAACCTTTATATTTACACTAGTAAAATGAATCTAGTTTAATGTATCTTAGTCTCTTACCTTTTAGTTATCAATACACATAATCTTTAATACTATTTCATCTAACTCGTGCCTATATTTATACGAAAATTAAAATTTGCTTTTTTCTTGAAAATTAGTCTATTAAATATGGTCAAAGAGCATCCTCTATCTTCTCGAAATCGAGCTATTGGGATGTTAGAAGCAGGATTTACGCAAAGAAAATGCGCTAAGTTAATAGGGCCAGATATTAGCACAATCAGACGTTGGTGGAGTCGGTACAAGAAAGGGGAATCCCTTCAGAATATAGGAGGCCGTGGACCAAAATCATCCATCCCTAGAGTTGTGAATATAATTTTGGCTAAATCAATAAGTAAAAGAAACCAATCCACTCGAAAGCTAGCCAAGAGAATAACTGCTAGTGGATTTCCTATCACTCATGGCACGGTTTATAATTATTTAAGGAAGACCCTTCAAGTTAAACCCTATAAGCGACAACGACACCCGCTGCTGAACGAAAAACAGCTTGCGGCCAGGCTGAATTTCTGTAAAGAACGGAGAAATTGGAATCTTGAAGACTGGAAACGTGTCCTATTTTCTGACGAATTTCCATTTGAAATTTTGCACCCTCCGAATCGGCAAAACGATCGTATCTGGGCTAAAGATACTTCACAAATTCCACCAGTCAAGAGGGTCAAATTTCCGAGCAAAATATATGTGTGGGGCATGATGTCTTACTGTGCACTCTCAGAATTACATATTGTTCCCAAAAGACAAACCATAACAGCAGGATACTATGCAGAAGAAATTTTGAAGAATTCCCTCCTTTCTGCAATGCGAAGAAAGCGAAAAACTGGTAATGTTTTAAGCATAGCTATGCTGCCAGAGATGTCCAAATCCATCTTTCAACAGGATGGTGCACCTGCGCATCAAGCAAAAATTTCCCAAGAATGGTGTAAGAGCAACCTGAAAGGCTTTTGGGCTAAAGGTATTTGGCCAGGAAACTCACCGGATCTAAATCCAATAGTGAACCTCTGGTCAATTCTCCAAACTGAGGTAGATACAATGGCACCTTCAACAAATACAGAAATTCTGATCAGGAAGGTAAAATTAGCTTAGTCCCAAATCCAACCGGAAATTTTGGACAAAATGTATAGAGGAATGCCCAAACGCATCAAAAAATGTATCAAACTAAAGGGGGGATATATAGGCAAATGAATTATTATATATTCTTAACCCATTTCATTAATAAATATTCTTGTATTAGAGGGCATCAATCATTATACACCCTGTAGTTTTGGCCATATAGCTTTGCTTATACTTAAACTTAATTTGGACAAATCTCCACTAAGCGATTTTCCCGATAATCATGTATCCAAATTAAGTTGAGATAATTGAATACAGAAATTGAGATACTCATAAATTTCACTGGATATAACTAAACTCCTGCAATAAAATTTTGTGGTCAAAAGTATTTCTATTGCATAGCCTTTGCTATGTAAGGCCCACCATTAGATGTACCAGGGATATAATAGTATACAGAATGGTTCCATATCGCGCAAACAGTACTTTTATACCTAAGTAAATGTATTACAGATATATGTAGAATATCATGTCACCAAACCAACAAAGCAAAAAATTATCAAAATGTACCAAATTCTTTACTTAGTAAGGATTATTTGGAGAATATGACCCAATCTTTGATGAGCTGTGGAACGTCAAATATCGCATCTTTGATTTCCAAGATATGTTCGAAATGATGTTAAGATGCTTTTGTAAAAACATATTAAAAATCTGTCATGATTAAGTTGGCAGCCTTTTAGTTACAGTTGTCACCATGGATGGTGATAATTTGTCAATATGTATTTACAAGTCGGAAACTCTCAATGATATAACAAAACTCACTATAACCGATTTATAGCATATACTCGATTTCCCATGCCTTGTAATATATTTTGATATTACATCGAAATGGATTATTGCATTTTCATCTATAGATCCCTATATGGTAATATTCAAGTTACATTAACTTAGAAATCCTTGATGCGATACTTTACGTTCTACAGCTCATCAAAGATCGGGCCATATTCTCCCAATAATGCTTACTAAGCAAAGAAATTGATACATTTTGACAATTTTTTGCTTTGTTAGTTAGGTGAAATGATATTCTACATGTCTGTAATACATTTACTTAGGTATAAAAGTACTGTTTCTGCGATATGAAACTATTCTGTATACTAATATAATTCATAGTACACCACTATATCCCTAGTCTAAAAATTCGAGGTTGATGGTACGAATTATATAGAGAAGGCTACGGTCTGTTGTTAAAGATCAAATTTAGTTTGTTGATTGGAGCTGATGCTCTTCAAATACGAAAAGCTGATGCATACCCACATTACCAAGAGAATTTCCAAATATTATGTTTTACTTGCTCCACCAAACTGCGACTTTCCTGAACCGCTACAAACACATTGGAGTATAATTTTGCCACACATGTTCGAAAAGAAACATCTAACAAAATGATGGACAATTAAAATTTTAGACCAAACATATATTATACTATTTGAATAAAAGATAGGTACTAGTTAACTAAAAGATAGACTGTTCATGGGCATAACCGGCTAATGAAAAAAAATGCTAACATAACGTTTGAATTTACCGAAATTTAGATGTAGCAATTACTATTAGCCCAAAACAGCTAAAGAAAATACACAAAATAGATATTTCATATAAAAATAGAATAATTGTTGTCATCTCATTCATAACGGACAGTGTCCCCCTAGTAATATTATAGAGAGGTCTGTTGCGTAGGATTTTGACCCGCAAGTAGCAATTGCAAATCAAGTAATATCAACATTTCATCCCTAGTCACATAGTATTCGTATTTATACATGTGGGACTCCCCAAATGCACATACTAACATCTTACTTTGTTTCTAGATTTCAACATCAACACTTATATTTACTTTTGACATTTTTCATTATGGATGCGACAAAGTATGAAGCAATTCGTGGATAACTCCAGACGAATATTATCCCACCGGAAATCAAGAGTGATCGCTACAGCAAGAAGAGTTTCTCAGAAAGTGCAAGGGGATTTACTTTCAAGAGAATAAGCTAATGAAGGTATAATCCTGAATGATATTTTTGATTTATACTTATTTCCGGGACATAATTAGAAATCTTGAGGCAACTACATATCTGCGAGGAGGCAGATATGTAGTTGCCTCACTAAATTTGCGTACCATAGGGAGATGAGAAGGGTGAAAACGCTAGGGGGACTCCTCTGCCCCTCAATGCTACCTACAACCTCTGAGTTTAACTAAAATAATTTCTTGTAGATTTTCAGAAAGAAAAATGGCTGTGTGAAATATTTGGAGATCCCACTAGTCTCAGAAATTGACAACATTATCGGATTCTATCACAATGTCACTCATCCCGGAATCAATACTACCATTGATGGAATCCGAAATAAATATGATTGGAATGGCATATACAATGATGTTGGATCCTATGTGAGTTACTAAATTACGTATTTCTTTCATACATGATTTTCCAAGAAAATGTGGCTGAGAACACAGACTTACCAACCCTCCAGGGATCCCTGGATTACAAATTTTGAAAATCCAGGGAAATTTGCAAAAGGGGTTGTTAAGTCTGAGAACAGCATGTATTTTATAGTTTGAGGTTATTCACCTTGTAATTATTCTACTGTATACAGCTTTATTTGTGCTATTGTAAAATTAATATTGTGCGATCTGATGATATTTAGTATACCGGTATACAATTTTATCATATGGAAATCTATTTGTGCGGTACAACCAACCAACCATGTATCTAACAACTAATGACCCTTGCGGTAGTTAGTAATTAGGATAGGTAGTGGGAGTATTTCACATAAACATATTTGCCAACCTGAGTGAAGAAAAAGCGGGACGGAATGCTAATTTAGCGGGACATCTGGAACGTAGCAAATTACATTAGACTGGACTACAAACTGACAATTAAATCATTTCCCGTTCTAGATCCGAACTTGCCATGACTGTCAAACCTCTGCTGCTCTACCTCCTCAGCCACAACGAGAGCTTCAACCTATTCCTCCTCCTGAAGAACCATGGTGTCATTATGGAATTGATCTCATATGCAATATGTCTCGCACTGTACTTGGATTTCAGCACATTCTTGTCATCGTGTGCTACCTGAGTAAATTTGTAATTGCCCGACCACTCAAGACTAAAACTTCTAAAGAAATATTGGATTGTTTACAGGAAATTTATCTCTCGTTCGTTGTACCTAACATCCTCCAACATGATCAGGGAACAGAATTCTCAAGCAAGGTAACTCATATTTTTACATACTCGAGATTAGTAATTGTAAATACACCAAGTAAATTATTCCCGATACACAATACAACTTACTATATTGGATATACGTACGTAACATGTTGCATTGTCAATTGTCAGCGCATTGCTTCAATATATACCCTGGTAGGAAATTGTGCGTCCTGATGGCTATATTTAAGAAACCGTGTGGAAAATTGGATTTTAATTATGTTAAATACTAATAAATAAGAATTTCCGAATTAATGCTACTACCTTCGGATGGAAAATTTAACTTATTAATCGTCATATCTTTCTAACTATTGCTGTACAAGACTAAATACATGCGCGTAGTAGATTGTTATCGTTCTCTTATTTACTTCCAAAATAGGAATTTCAAGAATTTCACAAGAAGATAAATGTCAACACCAGAAGAACCACAGCATACCACCCACAAAGTAACGGACTTGTTGAGTCACACAACAGAATATTGAAAACGTGAGTATTGATGCTAAGTATAAATATATCTCTATTCAAAGCCTTACATACGTTTAATAGACGTCGTTTATAATTAGATAGCTTTGAATTAATTTAACACTTTTACAAATAGAAAAATCAACAAGATGCAATCTGAAGGGGACACTAAATGGACAGAGAAATTACAGACAGCAGTACTAGCAGCAAATACTCAAACCAAAATCTCTACAGGCTACACACCCTTTTATCTCATGTTTGGGAGAGACTTTGATTCATCTAACCTTCTCAATCTTATCACTTCTCCAACTAACCCCGGATTAGTAACCGAAGCTGATATCTCAGAGGCAGAAGTATCAGAAGATGAGAATATTCAAATGGATGCAAACGAACCACGCCCATTTGACTTTCCTATAATTGATAACGAATGGATAGAAAATCTTTCTTCCACACGTAAAGCTGACAAAATGAATGCTATTGAAAACATCAAGGCAGGTCAGAAAGTTCAAAAGAAAACATATGACAGCAAAGTTAAACACAACAGGTAAGAAATAACGAAACACATTCTTGTGTGATGTAACATGTTGGAATTTCATACATCATCTCTTACTAAAATTAAATTAAATTCACTGACTGTTGTATAATCCGATAAATATGAAATAATCTTGAATCGGAACTAATTTATTGTTTCCTCAATTATATGAATTCTTAAATTCAAAAACACTTACTTTTAGTTATATAATTAGCATCGTTACAAACTGTACGTAATTGGCACATTATTTTCTTTGTATAATCATTGTGTAAACTTTAGATCAGAATTTGTGGAAGGAGATGAGGTACTTGTACATAATATAAAGAAAGCCAAGCGACTCCCAGGAACAAAAGATGCAAAGAAATATTTGGGACCATATACGATAGAGGAAGTTAAACCAAGCCACCTAGTTGCTCGCAAAGACCCAGATAGCAAAACAACAAAATTACCTATCCATCTATCAAGAAAATATCATTCTCGGATGAACGAAAAACGGCAGGTTCGAACGAAGACAGGCAAATCAAAGAAGCCCAAAAGATCCTGCAAATTCCCTTCTAGTGGTAAATACATTAGCGAGACAATATTGTACTGAACTATAACTAATTGACTCAGCCCATGATTAAGTACACATAAACTAGTTGTGTTCTGTATTGATTCGATTAATACGTAATAGCAATCCTACATTTCACATATTTATTTGTATTTAGATTCTTTGGATGATATATTGAACCTGGATACCATGGAAGAAACATTTGAAACACCGCAACAACACTCAATCTATGAAAATATCGACTCTGAGCTACTTCAATTGAAACCTCGAATACTATCAGCTCTTGTCAATAACACATACTTAACCCAACTACATGAGAAACTCGCTACAAAAGCTGCATCTCTAACTTCATTGAATTTACTATATTCTTACCATCCACCCAACGAACTAAATTTTGAGATTAAGGAGAAACTTGCTGTATCAGCCGATAATTGGTACGCAGAATATCGTTCCTCCTATCCTACTGAAATACTTGAAGAGACACGAAAAGATCTTGGCTATCCAATTGCTGTTCTATTACCAGTAATAATTGAGTTAATATTCCCGACTGAGCAAGTTCATGAGATCATTGAAATACCAGAACAATCTATACAAAATGCATCAGATCTTATCCCATATCCTAAATGGGGAGGAGAGTATAACAACATCGTGCAATCTAACACCTGTTCTATCGACAATATATTGGCTATTCTTAGTTCGAATAAAGCAACCATCATAGACTCACTGAAGTTAATCGGAAGTACACATGTTGAAGCTAAATTCCACTACATATTCCAATTGGCTGCTAATTGTGAATTTGAGAAACTTCGAGAATATGTTGCTACTAAAATTGGGCTTGAAGTTATTTATGATTCCTCAGGATTGATACGATCTTACGATTTCTTTGGATCAGAGGGTGACATCATCAAATATTTACGAACAGAAGATTTGTGCAACTACAAATATTTCACTATCTTCCAATGCCACCAATGCACCAGTATCTTGAGACACAATCCATGATTAGTAATATAGGAGGCGTTATTACAAACCTGGAATCATCTGTTAATCGAAGTCTCGTTCCTATTAAATGCAAGTCTTGTGGATCAACTACTGCTGTCTTAGAGAGGATATCTGGTCAATTCAAGTCAATACCTGTCATGCTAACAATTGAAATCGGACATCTACCCGAATTGCCAGACATTTTTGCAAGTGATATTGACAAACACTTTACCATCAGTCACAACCAACGGACACTTCACTACCAACTTGCTGGCTTAAGCATATTGAGTAATAGACACTTCTATTCAATCCTTTACCAAAACGGGCAATTCTATAAATATGACGGAATGAGAGAACCAATTATCCAACTTTGGGACTGTGACACTTTCATCGGATCACTCAATACTGTTTCTACCTCTTGCACTCTTCTGACTAATTCTTAGCGATTCACGACTCTTTCCATTATTCGAAAGCGCTCAAAGGCAAGGTACATCGAACCTTGTGGGGACCTCTGCCCGAAGTTATTCAGGCAACGCAATCCCTATCATGGTGAGCCCAGATAATGGAAACGCGACCTGCAACAGCACATCCCCAGTGGCGAATATCATCACTCTACCATCTAAGTATATTGCGAGAAAGGCAGCGCAACTGACGAGTCTACGCCGAGACGAAATACAGCATGGAATCAGATACAAGCGAGTTTCTTATCTATTTTTTATTTTTAATTTCTCCTTGTCTGTGGCCGTTCGGGGTCCGTTAGCTCCTCGTGTGTCTGTTAAATTACGATTTATTGTACATATTCGTTTATGTTGCAGCTTAGAGTCAAATTTGGTGTGATCGCAATCACATTAAACTCGCTCCAACACTGCACACATAAACAAGGTGAGGTTAACGTTAAACGTTTAGTGTTAGGGGGTGGCTGTAAGGGGAAGGAGGAGGCCACCGGAGCTGACTTGTTTTGTTTATAGAAATCTAGTGTTTTCCAGGAGTATGCAGCGTGCCAGAGGCTCGCGGTTTTCACCTCAACTCTATATGTGTATCAACATTATACCAAGACTCCCTTAACAAATGCATAGTCTACGCTTGTCCACTAGATGAACATATTTCAGTGGTTATTCCTTAAAGCATGTCAGGAAGTATAGAGAAATGGGCAATGATGAAATCGCCTACAATTCGTACTTAAGATATTCAGAATATTCATTATCATGCTAATGCTTGTAATATTTTTATTATTTGATAGAATATATTGCAATATATAGATTGACATGTTAAATTATATTATTTATTATGAGTTATTAAATACAATTATCAAATACCTACCACCTTCTGTCCAAGTAATATTATCATAAAATATTTATATACACCTGTCTATATTTGGCATTTTGGATAATTATACATATTGTAAATTTGTTATATGTAGTGGGAACATAGTTTACATGTTATCAAACAAATTCACTACTTTCTAGAATCCAACTCTAAATTGACTTGTTTATTCAGTCACGTATACGTATGGCAAGTCTAAAGTTGAATTACATTATGTACATTTAGTGGTAATTACGTAATGAAAGTGTATGGAAATCGAAAAAGTCAAATGACAGAGAAGTAAGATTACTTTAGGGTCAAAATCCTACGACAATAATACATTATATGCAGGTCAAAATCCTACGGCTGTAATTAGTGTAATACATTTTGATGCGGGTCAAAATCCTACGCATATATTACATCGTAGGATTTTGACCTGCACCATGGATATGCTATTAGGATTTTGTATTACGGGTCAAAATCCTACGCAACAGGTCTACAATAGTATTGGAATAGAAATAGATCACAAAAATAAATAAGGTAATTGTCAAGGGATTACCTGGAAACCGGAGGCCTTTCTTGGAACGATAATGGAACTCGGCTGTATTGTTTTCTCGAAAAGCAGATACACCCGGCCAATTTCACAAATCAAGACATTAACTTCAGATTTGGGAATAAACCCGAACCCTTTAAAAGGAGTTTTAGATTGGAATAAAGTGAGAAAATTCAGATGAGGATCCTCAGGAAAAACTTCATAAAATCGAATGGTGGTATCTCCTTTTCCAAGAACAGTAAGAACGTTAGTATCTTGGTCATAAAAAGGATACAGGACTGAATTGGAGGCATCAAGTGTCATGGTCACAGATTTTTCCTTATTAATCCATAATGTAACCTAGAAAATAGATATAATTTAAAAGAGACTAAATAGAATGCTCAATATATCATAAATCACTGAATAAGCGCCCGGGCGCGTATCCTTTGAGTACATTTTTTGTCAATTTTACACTTTTGAAATATAAATGATTTAGGGATTCAAATTTGATGCATCGTCAAATGAGTCGTAAATTTCATCAAAAGGTACGAGTGTTATCTTAGCAGCCGATTCAAATACCCACTAAAGTACCTTTTTCTCAAAAAGTATGGGTTCTATTTTGAAAAGAACCATACCAGTATCAAGAAGAAAGTTGGTACATTTCATATCATCACTCTTAATCGCCAAATTTGCATGATGAGTAAGCAATTTTGCATTACATTTTGGTTGAGGTTTTTTATTAATGTCTCCTGAAATAATTGTGATAATAACTTCTCATTTTAATCATATTTACATCTCACTTGGTACATTGTGTATATCCAATTTGAAATCAAAACAATTATTTTTGAAAAAGTTATAAACGCCTGAACTTTACATAGGAATTACATAGACGACCAGTTTTTGCTTGATGATTTGTATGATTTGTAGCTATGTATTGATTACTTGAATATTCTTTGTGTAAATTTACTTATGATGACTAAATTCTTGAGGTCAAATGTATTCCTTCTCAATTATTAGGGCCAGTTATGTCAGTTTAGATTTTTGAACTTAGTATTAAATTAAGAATGTAATATCAATCAACAAGCATTTGTAATACTGTAATTGATTTATTTCGTTTCTCACAACCTTAATACTTTTGATATTCTTCAACTTCATTTTATTTCAACTTCATTTCTTCCACAAATTTTCTTCATACGACAGTCCTACTAAATTTCATTTCAATTCAATTATGTGAGCATCTTTCTTAATTAATTTTGTAATGTTACACAGTCAACTCCCGGTATATCGAACGTGGATAATTAGAAATCCTCGCTATATCGAAGTCTGAGATTATACAAATATAGTCACAAATCGTTAAAGAAACATAAATGTTATCGGTTATATTGAAATCCGCGTATATAGAAATGATTATTGCGGTTCCTTGTTTCCGATATAAGGGGAGTTGACTGTAGTTATATGCAAATGTGTCCGAATTTATTATTAAAAGCAACCTAATCATTGGTTTCAATTTATGGCAGCGAAAATTATATATTTACCAACAAGATTATTAGTGAAACAATAAATATTTTGTATAAATGAATCTTGAATATTTTGTGAGATCTCATCTAAATATGTAAATTGATTGCGACAAAAATCACAAATGTAAGCATATACGTATATGTATCGACAGTTGGATTATATGGAACAATTCTATGACCTGTCTCTAACCAAGATACGTTTAAAAGCTGGATTATATTACACAGGAGTTGGAAACTAACACAACACCAATATGTAAAGTTCTGGAAGATATATTCATAGTAAAGTAAACAATGAACATGAAATCTATATTCTTATCATTACAATTATCTTAATCAATCTAGGAATTAAATCTACAAATCTCTCTTACAAACATTTACTTTACAATTTGTACAAATTTGAATCAGAAAGAAGCTACTATCTATTTTGGAGCATTCATTTGAGCCATGTCCTGGAGTTAAATCTCGATTCTCTTACCATTCTAGCATTAATAATTACATCGAAGTGTTGATCATCACTTCAAATCTTATCTGGTCAAGACATTTGTTACTCTTCCTTATACGTATAGCTGTAAAGATTTTGCATAAATAGTACCACCTGTTTTAGGTTTAGCCTGTTCTAATAGACAAGGGAAATTCAATCAGTATTTCTCATTAGTTCATCAATCAGTTCAATACAGAAAAGGTAGAGAGACAAACTATAATATCTGGGTAATTAGTATCTTGTAATACCTTCCGATTTGTTTACTCTTTTCTATTCAAAAAGTAATGTTTTGTATAATGTATGATAACTGTCATTACAATGGTGTTGTGTTATTTACTATATTTCAACTATATTTTGATTATTATCTAGAAACCACAATAGAATTAGAACTATAGAATTGAAAATGATACTAAATACTTATCAAAATTTACGTACACTGCAATGTCATACATACTTCATTATTGATAGTACAAATTGGTCGTCTATGTAATTCCTATGTAAAGTTCGGGCGTTCATAACTTTTACAAAAATAATTATTTTGATTTCAAATTGGATATACACAATGTACCAAGTGAGATGTAAATATGATTAAAATGAGAAGTTATCAGCACAATTATTTCAGGAGATATTAACAAAAAACCTCGACCAAAATGTAATGCAAAATTGCTTACTCATCATGCAAATTTGGCGATTATGAGTGATGATATGAAATGTACCAACTTTCTTCTTGACACTGGTATGGTTCTTTTCAAAATAGAACCCATACTTTTTGAGAAAAAGGTACTTTAGTGGGGATTTGAATCGGCTGCTGAATCGGCTGCTAAGATAACACTCGTTCAAAATGTCCATCTAGAAAGTTGTGATAAATATTTATTCACAAGTCTTCGAGCCTTGTTCTTGCTTTAGTATTAAAAGATTACACAAACTAGTTGGTACCTGTCAAAACCTTCCGATTAATCAAATGTCCGATAATCAAGCTAGTATATACATAGTGGAATAGGAACTGGGACCTGGGACCAAATTCTGATAATTGTAGCGTTAGGGTAATCAAAATTCGAATAATCGAGGTGGCAGTGTATGTTGAGGACACTCCCCTACAATTGTAGAGTGTCTTGTTATTTGACATTATCTATAGACTGTGCTGGTTAATAATTATTTTGTAATTCTTGTGTAATATTCTGAAGAAAATGTACAATGGCCATGTGATTTTCTTCCAGAATCATGACTAATATGAATAAGTATATTCGAAACCAAATACAAACTATTAAATACTCATTCACAGAAAATGAAGAGTAAAAAATGTAGACAATATAAAGCGGATTATATATAATATGGCTTTATTAAGTCTCCAAGCAATGAATAACCCCCATTGTCCTCGTTTGCGAACAAGTTTTTCTAATTAAGGAATGAAGCCATCGATAATGATCGATAATTTGAAATCGCGTAACAGTGACAAGACAGATAGAGATGTTGAATTGGTAATTAACTTGAGAATGAATCGCAAAACCATGGGCAGCATTTTCCGAAAAGTGGACTCACAACTATGATGGCATGATTACATCGTATATCATTTCACTACTAATTGCTAAAGCTGGAGAGCAACATACCATAAAGAACAACTTATCCTGCCTGCTATCCAGAAAGCAGTTATTACTATCATGCATCTGGACGACCATAGTCTGAAAAAGTTAATTCCATTAAGTAATGAGACTGTGACGAAGCGAATAAATTTGATGGCTAATGGGATCGAAAAACAATCTGCGAATTTCTTAATACGGTGGAACTTTCGCTTCAAATCGATGAATACACCATGCCAGATAACGAAGCACTGTTCTTAGCATATGTCAGCTTTATTCAGGAAGATAATTTGGTTGAAGAAATGTTCTATGCTAGACTTCTTATAACTGATACAAAAGGTGAATCCAATTTCAATATGGTGGATAATTACTTGCAAGAAAAAGAAATACACTTGTGTAGCATATTGGGTGCGCCACCGATGGGGCTCCTGACATGGTCGGCCGACATCGCGTACTTATTTCATACTTGAAAAATGCTTTAACTGAAGTCTTCGCAGTGTGCTGCGTCGCTCATAGAGAACATTTAGTAGCAAAACACTTTAGTCTTCGTTTACACAACTCTTTACACATCGTCCAATAAAATTCAGTGTTTTGTACTCAAGGACAGAATATTTCTGTCAAACTCTGTCATACCAAGGAAATGGAATTCTAACGTCTGCTTCTAGACGCCGAAGTGAGATGGTTTTCAAAAAGAAAATGTCCCTACTGGTTTTACAGCCTATTTGACAAAAATGTGGAATTCTTACAAGAAGACAATCTGAAGTTAATACAGCTTGTTGTGGCAACAAAATCTGATCGCTTACTTGACTGACTTAGATGAGAAGTTTACGCAATGAACGTGCAACTAAAACAGAATATGTTCAGTCTAGTAAAATGCAAAACCGTTGTTAGCGCCTATATTGGGGAGCTAAAGTTATTTAAAACATTTACAGATTTGCTCGAACTTAAAACACCTGATTTGATTATTGAACCACTCAGCATGGACATTGATGAAGTTTCACTAGAATTGCAAGAAGAATTAAGCGATATTCATAACAACTGTGTGAAAAAAGTTCGGTCCGACAGACCAAAGATATCAATATTTTTGGTCCGTAAAACACTGAAGTATTTGGTTTGCTATTTAGTTAGACCTCCTCTCCAACCCCTCTGTTTTCCATGTTATGAAAAATTGTATATAGGTATACTAAATGGTACTAAGACAGACAAATTCGGATTTGTAATGATATATATATCCAGTTAGTATATGGATTGGAACTTGAGTTAACAAAGAGTTACTTAAGTAATTTATTATCTATTTTGCATCTACATATACAAGATGGACAGTGGAATTTTATCACTAAGGCAGTGGTGGTGAATGAAAGTCAGTTCTGAGTAATTCTATTAGTTGCGATAAATCTTACACCGTACATTTTCAGAAATAAGTTATTATTGATATTGGACAATGCTCACAGTAATCATCTACATGGAATTTTAAGGGGAATCCTCGTTTCCCATCCCCTTGTATGAATCCCAGCACAGAAGAATCTAAGGTAACATCTCTGGTTTCAGTAATATAGGTAGTAAGAATCTTATGAAATAGATGCTAATCTTCATAATACGGCCTTTCATTTTCTACGCATTCCACATTCTTAATCACAATGCATTTCCATTCATTGCAGGTCACACGCCATGTCAATCAAGAGATATTTATCCATGAAAACCAGGGAGATGTCACGCATTCTATTCTCAAAGGTAGGCTAAATTGGCTCATGTGCCCATGGATAAGCTGAAAATTAAATGCATGGCAGTTTCGATTCATAATATAAATTCGTTTATAAATCCGAATTTGTGTGTTTTAGTAGAATTAGTATAGCTATATACAATTTTATACATCATGGAGTACAGAGGAGTTGGACAGGAGGTCCAACTAAAAACAAACCAAATACTTTAGTGTTTACGGACCAAAAAACAGTAAACAATTTGGTTAGCTGAAATTTTCACAACGCCAGAACAAAAATCTCTGAAATATTAAGTCCTGCCGGACCGAATTGGCCTGAAGTATTTTGTCAGGCCTGACCAAAAACAATGATACATTTGGTCCCACCGGAATAAATATTTCGCAACAGAACATCTGAATAGATATTAAAATGGAAGTTACATGGATGCCGTCCTCAATTAAGTGAAAATTCTGGAACCAAAAATGACCCTCAATAAGGGTAATCAGTGGATATTTCAAAGATTAGTCAAATGAAGAATAATAATGTACGTATTTGAGATTTTCATAATTGCCATTAGTCAAAAGAATTCTAAATCCCAATTCGAATACTTCTAGAATTTGCTGAAATTCTAACAAAACATCTAGTCATCAATATTCAAGTTAAAATATTACACGATGATTACACGGTGATATAATATGTGATGAAGGCGTAAAATGATTTCGCAAGTTCTATTTACGCAACCAATTGTCTGATTATAGATAAATGAATATAATAAATGAATGACAATTACTGAAAAGTTAGTGTAGCTAAAAATTGCAAGCAACCCCCTAACTGAGTGATTATTGCCTCGTTTGTATAGAGTGTATGATCTACTTGTGGGTTAATTGTAACCGTTTCCAATATATCAATAACTCTGTGAACAGGGACTGAGTAATCGCAGAACGAGCAATAAAGAAGTGTCAAGAGGAATAAGGAGATCGCGGATTTTCTCTGACGCCTCATACTACTATAAATCGAAGTTTGGATAAATAATAACTAAAATGCCATTATTGAAAAATCGTGAAAAATTAGTTCAATATAATGGGCAAATGAGAGCTAAATATCTGGAAAAATCAAAACTTCCTCCAAGAAGTAATTGTTTCTGAATAATACAATAAATACATAAAAAATATAGTCCTCAATTGTAAATAAAGTCTCAGAAAAATTTAGTGTGTAAAATTGGATGTGTATTGTAAAAAATCAACAATACATGTAGTCGGGGAAATACACCTGCGAATGTTTAACTGGGGCCCAGCTCCCACCACCAAATATTCTCTGAGCTCCAACATAATAACTAAAAGGGACAATTAAAATGTAAACCCTCGAGGCCAAATGTAATCCAAACGATACTTCTTGATATGGGTTCGGTAATGGATTTTACTGAAGTTTACAGCGCTCATAGATCCTGATATAGAACGTTTTTTTGCCCAACAGAATAACGGCACACTTCGCCACTAAATGAATGAACAATTATATCGCAAAAATAGAATCTCGACATTTGAATATTGCATTATCTAAAAGCCCCAGTCCCAAAGCTTTCTTTTACAACCATTGCATTAGTGTACACAATGCTATGAATATACTCATACTAAAGTAAATACGAAGGGCACTCGAAAAGTTTTGACGTTGACCGACATATCAGATAGCAATAATAAAATTGACTACTACGTTTTATCAAAAAAATCTCCCTGACAATCTATACATTTTTTCATTCTGGTAAACAATTATCAAAACATTTTTTCCACTCTTCTATGGGTATGTCTCCGATCGCTTGGAAAAAAGTGCCCCTCTCAACTCCTCATTAGTCGAAATTTTCCTCCCATGCAATTGATCTTTGAGTCTAGGAAACAACCAGAAGTCGCAAGGGGCTAAATCAGGACTGTACGGCGGGTGAGGTAATGTTTTGAGTCCAGAATTTTCCAAAAACTCAGGAGTTCTGATTGCTGAATGCGATGATGCATTATCATGATGAAGAAGAATTCCTCTAATGCCTGTCTTCTTCCGCTGTGACTCAATTGCTGTAATGACTTTGGGTAGGCACACTGTAGTGTACCAGCCGGCGGTAACAGTCTTTCTATCCTCGAGAGCAACAGCTTCGACAAACCTACTAGATCTGAAAAAAATCGCCCACATTTGTTTCCCAACAGATCTAGCCCTCCGCACTTTGGTTGGAGGTGGGGCATTTCTTCAACCCACTCATTTGACATTCGCTTTGTTTCTGGATCATAATTGTATATCCATGTTTCATCACCTGTAAGGATCCCAGATACAGCTCTTGAATTCCATTAGCAAACCTTTTGAGCATAATTTTGCAAAAGCCTATGCGGGATATTTTTTGCTGTAAGTTCAAAGAATGGGGGATCCATCGGACACACAACTTCCTGACACAAAGCTCTTTGTGCAAATGATATTAATTGTCCCGATGATAACTCGGTTTCATAAACTGAGCGTATGTATTAAGTGTATCTTTAGTAATTAGATCTAGCATTTCGTTAACATTTTCTTCATTATGTGAAATATTCAGTCTTCCTGAACAAGGGGGCATCTTCAAGAACAAAGTTTCCGTGAATAAATTCCCTGTACCATCGTTCAACTGTACTTAGAGAAGGAGCTAGATCCGGGAAATGTTCCTGTAAAGATTCATAGATTTCTACTCTTGTCTTCTGTAGTTTGAATAAGATCAAAATCATTGCTCGAATATCACGTTTTGTGATCTGATTAAGATTGAGAAATTTTAAAAGCCATGTATACTAAAATTATCTAATTTATGAAAGTAGAAGAGATAAATGAATGAAAGTTTCAAAGTAGGTTAATAAAATATGTCTGAAAAGATGGATGCGGAAAAATATCCGACAGATTAATGGTTTCATACCAAACGGCAAAACTTTTCGAGCGCCCCTCGTAGTGAAAAATAGATAATTATCACACAGATTAAAAATAAATTAAAAATACATTAGAAAAAGTCAACGATATTAAGTGTTACATTCCAAAAACATAATGGGAAAATTGAAAAGCAATGTCATCATTAAATGCCGATGAGATTTAAAACATCTTTGAAAATCTACCAGAATAGTATGCATATACTATCCCGGCGGACATATCGTAGTAGGACATTTCGTGAGGGAGACTTTCGTAGCCGGACATTTAATCATCTGGAAAATTAGTCGCTTGGTCATTCTTAGCAGGGAAATTGGGCAGCAGAAATTAAGGTCCTGTAACGCTCTATATGGGACCAGATATGACCAACAAAAATGGTGCAGGCAGGAGATACTTGGTCCAGTGATGACCAATAATGAGCAATAGCCAAAAAGAAACGATCATGATGCAATTCAGCATGTATGTTTATCGATTCCAAATACTGAATCCAGCAACTTGAGGTTGTTAGATATCTGACAACAACCATGAGCAAGCCTTCCACTAAACTAAGGTAAGTATGTATCTCAGGTACAAACTAGAGACAAAGTGTCTGAGACTAAATGTCCGGCGACAAAACGTCCGCAATGATATGTCCGATTACAGTTTATACTAAAAAAGTATAAAATGAACAATTCTGTTTATTCGGAATCCTTCCATGAAAACATGGATTCGTGTAAAGGGAGCGGTATATAGCTCGTAATTTGCACTTCAACTCAACTAAATATCTGGGCACTTTAGAGTCAAACATGGATCGAACAATCCTGACACATGCATTACAAACTTTTGAATTCGTGTTCCTTTTGTGAACACAATAGTAATAAGTGAGCAGTAATGGTTTTAGGAGATTTTCAGCTACCGTTTTGAGATGACATTAATGAAACCAATTAAATATTCAAACACTTAGTTGTCAAGTCATCAATATATTTAAAAGGCACATGTTTGACATCTTGTTCGAAAGTAACTTTAGACTGGTTAGGAAGGGCACTCGCTTCAGGATCATGTAAGTCTCGCCTCAAATCTGAAACACCAGAGAGAGAGAAAACAATGATTCGAACCATGCCTTCAAGTTGGTATTTCTGGAATATTCTCTCCTTTCGATGGTCAATTTTACAAATTTCTTCTTAATCTGAACGAAGTGAGAGTTATCGATTTGCTTCTAGACAATATATTCTTTGGATATACCACTATCACTTTTCCCTTAGTCACCTGAGCAATAACCAAAAGCTAAGAGGGTATGTTGCATGTGGCGCGTATAATTAATCTGACAAAAAAGATTAAGTATGTGACATGATAAAAGATTAACGCAATACGCTACATTATTTTATAAACTAGTGTACTATTTGCAGTTTAGATATATGATTTCTGGGTAACTCAAGCAAGGAGAATTCATTTTCGAAGCAATTCAAATACATTTTCCCACAAATTTCCACCTACCGTGTCACTGCGAAGTAGTGACCAAAAGGATAAAGAATTTAGCTGTTAAATTAATACTTAAGCTAAACATAAGGCAGTAAGTGGTCGCAGCGACCTAGCAAGCGAAGCTCGCTAATAGTAATCAGACTGAAATTTGGCCTATTAGTAACAGGTAAACGGTAACAGAAGTGAGAAGTATGTCTTAAGGTTTCATTCGAAGAGATTAAACTCAGCATCCTAAAACCGACATTAAGGAATGAAATTACACAATGATAATGCACCAGAACACACACAAGTACTGACAAGAGAGAATGCTAAAGAGAATAGAACCTCTACTCTACCACAGCTGCAATATTCTATCTACATAGCTCACTATGAGTAATAGCTGTTCCCTAAACATTAATGGGAGATCATTTCAAGCAATGAGGAGTTAGAATCAGCGGTTTATGACGAAATAGAAAGTCTATAAGGAGTAAAGTATGTAGAAGAAGTTATGCATAATCTCGAATATAGGAATAATGTTCAATTGAATAGATTTACCTGTGGACAAATTGAATTTGGTGACAACTTAGAACACATTGAACGACAATCTTAACCATGACCCCCTCCTATGATTGGAAATTCGAAATATGAATAGTACCAATACAAATTTTCAAATTTCCAAAATTTTAGGACACTATTAAAGATAAAAATATAAAATTGATCCTACCAGCTCCTCTTCATTCAGAAAGGAATTTTGTTGATAAGTGGTTAATGAAGATTGTGAACATGAAAATAATCAAAATTGTGAAAATGGGCTACATATACAATGACTAAGTAATAGATGGATAAGAAGATATGGAACCAACCTCTCTTAGTCGATCTCTAGAGAATCCAGTCGAAATGACGTAGTTTAAAGAGCCACTAAAACACAATTTCGAACCCATAGTTCCCTTGAGACCTTGGGTTTCCCATAATTGCTTTCGCTTATGAGCATCCCAGCAACGAATGAACTTATCTTTACAAGCAGTCGCAAATAAACTACCATCGAAATTCCAAGCAAAAGAAAAGATATAATCTGTGTGTTGGGCAGTAAATATCATCTTTCCAGTATCAATCCTCCAAAAAATAACAGTGAAGTCATGACATACGGAAGCAATAATATTCTCAGCAGTAGGATGCCAGGAAATTGAAGTCAACTAAATAAAAAATAGGGATAAATAGATAACAAACACCACACAGTGGTTTCAACATAGGCTTTAGGGCAACTTTTCATCATCCCATAAGCTTTCGAAAATTTATCATTAAATTCAGCATAGTCTGAAACCTGGGAATCATAATTTTCTTGAAAAATTTCCTATTACTTTTTAATCAAATGTCATTCTTAGTGGATAGCTATAATTGAATTCATTATTCACCTCTATTATATATTTATACATAGGCATATAATTCTCGCTATCAAAAGATACTCATGAGAATGACAGCTCAAAGTTTTAACCTATTATTGGTCCAGAATATACTCTTCACAATTATGATAAGAGCTAAGCATTTCACTTTGAATATTTCCTCCATGGTTCAGATAATTTTGACGTTACATAATGTGTCTGGACACATATTACCTTGGTCTAATTACACCTCAAACTCACAGTGGCTAGTTATGGCCAGGTAATTTCAAGTTTTAGGGTGATTTGTTAAAATATTATCTATAATTTGAACTAAATCCGGCCTCCCACAACATCCTCCAAATGAACACCAAGCATTTTAAAATGAGCGACCAGTTAATTTAAGAATTTCAGAATTCAAGCAATTCATAATAAACTACTTTATCTACGAAATTTCTAGCAATTATTTCAAATTCTAAATGAACAACCATGATGCACTTGATTTTTTCTATCTCAACCATCAATCAGAACAGTTGTCGATTCCCTCATACAGATATTTGATCTTTCAGATGGCGAATTCTCCTAAATTCGGAGAAGAATCAACGAATTGAATTTCTTGACGTGATACTGCCAGTAAGCGTAATATCAGTCCAGTTCTGATAGGTTTAGTAATGTCCTTGAGTGTAAGCAATGTAGAGGAATCGGACATACAGGCAGGCTGAAAAGCACAAATTTGCTTCACCAGACTAACGATTAAGACATATTATTTAATTCGTTAAATATTTGAGTAACGTCTCGCCTTCATTCTTCAACTTCCATACAAATAGTTTTCGAAGCGCTCAAAGGCAGGTACATCGAACTTTGTGGGACCTCTGTCCGAAGCTATTCAGGCTACGCAATCCAATTATGGAGAGCCCAGATAATGGAAAAGCGACTCGCAAAGGAGTAAACGTTAATTAACACTGATCCATCTGATGTGTATTGCGGAAAAGGCGAGACAACTGAGCAGTCCATTACAGGACGAAACATTGGGAGCGCAGTAAGACTACAATAGTAAAATAAAATTTAAGGAAAAATTAACCGTTGGTTATTAAGAACACGCAAAACGGTCATGTTACTGACAAATTTAAAATTTCAATTATATTCTTTTCTTCGATAAAATTGCTATTGCAGTAATAATACAGCAAAATGAACGTTGGTTGATAATCTAAACACTTTATCCCTTGGTAGATAAATTTAGTGTGAACACATATCTAAATAACTCGAATAACACAGATATTTCCAGAAAGTAACTATAAAATTTGCTTACGTCATCATAAGAAAAACAAAAGCCATATACAATGCTCAATCAGTTCAATCTGCTTTAAATAGCGATTAATCCATTAGTAAATAATATATTATATAACCCTAACTCCAACCTAAATAGATTTACGCTGGTTTATATGTTTTCTGCAAATTGTGATTACGTCATCATAACTCAAAAAATAGAAGCCATACCAAAAATATTTTTCCTCTCAATCAACTAGTTATATGCAATAACCCATAGAAACAAACTACATTTTATGCACTTTAAATGTACCCAAGACCCTAAAGCCTACGGATAGCCATTTAGAGCCACTGTGCACTGTAATTAGAAACAATAGTACAGTTGAGCACTTGAGCATGGCTACTACATTTCACTTAAACGGATTTCTATTCTTGAAAAATTGTTCAGGAGGAATATTCGGATTTGAAGCACTTCGGTTACTATGTACTATTGATTGAGTCAAAGGAGGCACGTCTTTCTGAGATCTAATGAAGCCTGTATGATTTAAATGCCAAACCCGAAAACTAGTTATCGTATGTGCAAATATGTTGTCATATGAAAAGATACTAAATTCAAAAAACTAGAATTAATAAGAAGTATCATAACCTACTCTACATAAGGCTTAACAGTACAATATGGATTTTGGACCAGGGATGGGTTACCCGATGGTAAGGATTCCATTTAAAACATCATTAACCGCTGTGTTTGAAATATGCAGGCCTAGGATAGACCACGGTATACTAAATTACCCGACGTGACAAAGACAACGACAGTGAAAATGCATAGGCTGAAATTGAATGACGAAAGAATATGGTCGATTCTGTAGTTTTAGGAACTAAAATTGGCATCTAACACAATCTTTGGGTGCTGAATTAAAAAATGACAATTTCAAGGTTCAAAAACTCACAGTCCGCCCTAATTTTGGCAAAAAGGCGTAATCACACACAAAAATGGTCAATTCCATAATTTTGTGCTATTAACTCATCAAACACTAAATACGGAATATCCTGTCAACTAGGAACCATATTGATGAACCTATGATTAATAAATTGTTCAGAAAAATCTATATTACTATAATATGTACATTTCAACCCAATTTGGTGATGATGAATTAGCAAAAAATACTAATTCATAGTATTGATTGTACAAGCTTGGAATATTAATACCACGAGAGGCACGGCCGCGAAAATTACCAGACGTGACAATGTCATATCACAGTGAGAAATGCATATGCTGAACCATAGCCTTCCCTATATAAGGCCTACCATCAACCTCGAATTTTTGGACTAGGGATATGTAGTGTACTGTGAATTATATTAGTATACAGAATGGTTTCATATCGTACAAAATGTATTTTATACCTAAGTAAATATATTACAGATATGTAGAAGATCATGTCACGAAACTAACAAAGCAAAAAATTATCAAAATGTACCAATTTCTATGCTTAGCAAGCATTATTTGGAGAATACGGCCCAATCTTTGATGAGCTGTGGAATGGAACGTCAAATATCGCATCAAGGATTTCATAGTTATGTAACCTGAATATTACCATATAGAGCACGCGTGGCCAACTTGCAGCCCACAATCCACCTTAGTGGCCAGCAGGGGCTCAAAATGAGAATGAGTAATATGTACAATGGACCCTCATAATTCTGATCATATTGCTAATAACACCCCATTTTGAATTCAAATTTTGAAGAAACATCCTATTAAAACTCGATTAATATGTAAATGATAAATAATGGTAGGGACAAATGATAACAATCTGGATTCAAAAATCTACATTTATGCTAATGGATCCAGATTGATATTATTTGTCATTTTAGTAATATTATACTACAGGGTGTCTCAAAATTATTCCGGTGCTGTATTAGATCAACTATAATGAAATAAGAAGAGTGTAATCGGATACAGGTTCAATTTACTAGTGCGAATTTTATAAGCCAACCTTAGTAACTATTAATATGCATTATACCATAGATGGTTGTAGTTATTTTTGGAATTTTGAGTTTAGCTTAGAGTATTGGCGAATTATTAGCAGATGAATATGCGTTTGGAGAAAGTTGAAGTCCGTAACAGGGCCATTGGAATGCTGCTTAGTGGAAAAACACAAAAGACCGTTGCTCTCTCTCTTGGAAAAGATGTTTCAACCATACAAAGATGGTGGTACAAACATAAAGCACATAAAAGCCTACAACATAAGAGGGGTGCTGGACGTCCGAAAATGTTATCCAGAGTCTCAAAGATTGTTATTGCGAAATCATTGGGCAAGAGACACAAGTCGACAAGATCTAGGGCTAAGAAACTTACAAACATGGGAAATACAGTTTCAAAGGACACTGCATACCGATATTTGCTCAAGGATTTAAAGTTCACCCTTATAAAAGACCAAAAACCCCCTTACTAACAGAATTTCATAAGAAAAACAGACTAAGCTTCTGTATGGATAAGGTGAATTGGACAGTGGATGATTGGAAACGTGTACTCTGGTCAGACGAATCTCCCTATGAGTTATTTCACCCATCGAATCCACAGAACGATCGAATATGGGCAAGAGACGGTACACAAGTAACTCCCCGCCAAACTGTTAAATTTCCCGCAAAAGTGATGGTTTGGGGTATGGTGAGCTATCAAGCGCTTTCTAAACTCCATATATTGCCTCAAAAAGAGACAATTAATGCGAAATATTATGTAGATGAGATTCTAGAAGGGCCATGTATTCAAGCGTTGCGTAGAACAGATGAAAATAGAGGGATCTTAGAAAGGAAAATGATACCAGACATGTCCAAAGCGATA
The DNA here is from genome assembly GCA_024704765.1 of Oopsacas minuta. Taxonomy (NCBI): domain Eukaryota; kingdom Metazoa; phylum Porifera; class Hexactinellida; order Lyssacinosida; family Leucopsacidae; genus Oopsacas; species Oopsacas minuta. The sequence goes on along the minus strand of JAKMXF010000328.1, from coordinate 120,676 downwards.
TCTATGCAGGATGGAGCTCCGGCTCATACAGCTAGAATGACTCAAGACTGGTGCAGACAGAACTTACCTGGGTTCTGGGAGAAACAGAAGTGGCCAGGCAACTCTCCGGATCTCAACCCAATTGAGAATATTTGGTCAATCGTTCAAGATAGGATTGACAAGATGAAGCCTGCTGTCAACGTTAATGATTTGGAAAAGATGCTAAAAAATGCTTGGGCATCAATCGACCCTGATATTATAGAAAGATTGTACTTAGGGATGCCAATGCGCGTTCAGAAATGTATAGAATTGTCAGGGGAATATATTGGCAAATAGAACTTTATCAAAGTGTATTAATTCTAAAGTTATTGAGTATTTTACAACACCGCAGTAATTTTGAGACACCCTGTATTTGTCATTCTTTAAAAATTTGAAATCCTACAAGAATAGGATGTTATCAGCAGGGATTTCTTATTAGCAATATGATGGCAATTCTGGACATACCTAATTTACGGAACGGAACGGAAAGTTCCGTAAATGAGGCATGTCCGTAATTCTAGGTATACAACAGGGATTCATTCCAGAAAAATGAAAGTAATTCTTATTTATTATTATTATTATTAGTCTTTTTTCTTACATATTTCTTAAAGAATGGCATCAGGGCCCGTAAAGAATAGGTAAGTTACTGATGAAGGTAGAACTTTTAAACAAGAGTGGATATTACAGTACTTTTCATAGAAGAGAAAGGAAAGCCGATCTGTCTTATGGATAATCAGAGTGGAATTGTAATGAAAGTCAGTAATGTATCCAAACTGTAGGACACAATGCATAAAGATGAATTTGAAAAGCTTCATATTGATGCCAGGAAACAAAGACTCGATAAACTAATGAAGGGACTGAAAAGTCAATAGGATTCACTTTTTAAGCTACAATTGACAGAGAAAAAGCTATGCTTTGCAGCTACATTGTACCACAGAAAATCGTTGAAAAATGCAAACCATTTTCAGATGGCGAATTTGTCAAAGAGTGTATGGTAGGATGTGCAATGGAACTTGGCCTGAAGGAAAGCAAAAGTTCGAAGATGTCAGTTTGTCCCACCTAACAGTCACTCGGAGAATTGTAGACATAGCAGGTGATAGTAGAGAATAACTGAAAATAGTTAGCAAGAAGTTCGAGTATTTTCTGTTGCTCTTGATGAGAGCACGGATATCTCCGATACATCGCAGCTTTTGATCTGCGTTCGTGGAGTTAATGATGACTTTGCAATAACAGAAGAATTAGTAGAAATGCGCTCAATTATGAGTACCACAACCGGAGGGGACATTGGTGCAGAAACAATCAAAGGGCTTGATACAATACGATTAGGTGGTGCATGGTGAAAACTGAGTGGACTAACTACTGATGGTGCCCCTGCCATGATAGGCACAAGGGTAGGGGCAGTGACAAAACTGACTGAGCATGCTAAAGAACAAGTTGAAGTCGGTATAGGTGGAGTTTCGACTTCTAAATCTCATGAAAAATGAAGTATTACTGCATTATTCCCCAAGAAGCCTGTACCCAAAAGCAATTGGGTATGAAGTTGTCGTGTCACTTGTGATTAAATACATGAACTTCACCCGATCACATGCTCTCAAACACAGACAAATCAGGATTGTCCTGGAAGAGTGCAACGCCTAGTATTCCGACATACCGTTTTATACAGAAGTTCGATGGCTTAGACGTGGGAAGGTTTTGGAACGTGTCTTTGAGTTAAGAAATGTCATCGGGGAGTTCTTGTTGAGCAAAGAGCGTGATTACCTTTTGACAAATCCGGAGTTCATGTCAGATGTTGGGTACTTTTGATGACATTGCAAGCCACCTAAACAGTCTCAACACTCAACTGCAGGGGAAGTCAAAGAACATCTTAGATATGATTGCCAGTGTCGATGCCTCACCAACAAATTGAAACTTCAAAAATGTCAACTGGCACGAGAAGACATCACCCATTTCCCTTTACTAAAATCTCTGGGAAAAGATTGCCGATGAGTACAGGACTACATTCCGTCAATTGATCACCTGATAAAGCAGTTTACAGAACGCTTCGCGGATTTTCGTAGGTATCAGTCTAAGTTTGACTTGATATCCAATCCAATTATATTTGATATTGATACTGCATCTGCAAACCTACAGCTTGAGCTGCTATCCCTTCAAAGCGAACCAATTATCAAAGCGGACTACCAAACACAAATCAATAAAAGGGATTTGTTTGCGTTCTACAAAGAACTTCCACGTGAACATTATCCAAACTTAAGGAGACGTACTCAGAGAATGTTTTCTCTCTTTGGTAGCACCTACATATGTGAGCAAACCTTTTCATTGATGAAGCTTACAAAATGGAAAATAGGATTAAGACTAACAGATGAACATGTGGCAGCATCACTCGGTTGAGCACGACAGAGCTAAAACCAGACTTTATAAAACTTGCCTATCAAAAACAATCTCAAAAGTCACATTAATCTGCTTACATAATTTAAAGTACAATAAAAGTTATTTCCCCTGCCAAAATTGTATATATTAAACGTCAAACCTATTTGGGGAATTTGGATTAGTGAGGCCGCCGAGTTCTCCAATAACTAAATGTGGCCCGCAGAGTATAAAAGGTTGGCCACCCCTGATATAGGGCTTTATTGATGACTATGCAATAATCATTTTAGATGTATTATCAAAATATATCACAAGGGCATGGGAAATCGGGAATATGCTATATATCGGCGATATTGAGTTTTGTTGCACCATTGAGGGTTTTCTACTTATAAATGCACATTGACAAATTATCACCATCCATGGTCACGACTGCATCACAAAAACCTGCCAACTTAATTATGACAAATTTGTTATATGATTTACAAAAGCATCTTTACATCATTTCATACATTAACCTTGAAATCAAAGATGCGATATTTGACGTTCTGCAGCTCATCAAAAATTGGGCCATATTTTCCAAATAATGCTTACTAAGCAAAGAAATTGGTACATTTTGATAATTTTTTGCTTTGTTAGTTTCGTGACATGATCTTCTACATATCTGTAATACATCTACTTAAGTATAAAATACCTTTGGTACGATATGAAACCATTCTATATACTAATATAATTCACAGTACACTACATATCCCTAGTCCAAAAATTCGAGGTTGATGGTAGGCCTTACATAGAGAAGGCTATGGTTCAGCATATGCATTTTTCACTGTGATATGGTATAGTCACGTCCGGTAATTTTAGTAGCCCGTGCCTCTGCTGGTATAAAATTCCAAGCTTCTACAATCAAAACTGTGGATTGTATTGTTTTGCTAATTCATCATCACCTAATTGGGCTAAATGTCCATATTATAGTAATATATTTAGTTGTACAATTTATTGATCATAGGTTAATCAATATCGTTCCTAGTTGAGAGGATATTGCGAATTTAGTGTATGATGACATATTATAACAAAATATTGGATTGATTTTTGGGTATGACTACGCTTGTTTGCCAAAATTAGGGCGGGGAGTGAGTTTTGGAACCTTGAAATTGTTATTTTTGAATTCAGCACCCAAAGATTGTTAGATACCAAATCTAGTGACTAAAATACAGAATGGACCATATCTATAGTTATACATTGTTCAGCCTATGCCTTTTTGACTGTGGTTTCTCTTTGTCAAGTCGGCGAAATTAGTAGTCCGTGAATAGACGTAACTAACAATAATCCTGAGAAATCTTCACCAGGGAGCGTTTGAAGATGAAATTATTAATGACCCTAAAAGTATAAATATTCTCCATAAAATTATTTCACAGTCTTGAAAAAGATCTAATTGTATTACTTTTGTGGCATTTCTAGTTCTCTTTGTCACACACTCTTCTGACGCTTTCCCAAACGTTATCTATCTTACTAGCTACCTTACGGTCATGCCCAACATGTGTTCTTGCACCAAGTTGTACAAGCAACTATAATCCGAAAGACAGAATAAATTTACGATGCCACAGAAGCCTGATGAGCTGAGATATGTTTTCCTATGAGATCTACACAAAAATGATATAGACAAACTGAACGTTGTGTACGTGTGCTCTAAACATTTTAGAGAGGATGAAGACGAGACCACGTACAGAGTGCCGAATGGAGACAGAACTTACCTAGAGGAACTTCCAATCGTCCAAAGCTAAAGATGGAGCTGTACAGACTATACTACCAGGATGTCCTTCTTACTAAAACTTACTCCTCGGTCAAATCAGCCGACTCTCTCTAGAAGACAAGAATGAAGAACTTCTCAATAAAGCTGTTTCACTCAGTCTAGACTCAGGAGTAGAAGAGAAGGAGAAGTTAAAGATTCACAATTAAGTTTCCTATTATTTCAGTTGATAATATATGGTCTACATGGCATCTGAAAGAATATACATTTGTTTTTATGCTTCCGAGTGTCAATAGTTGTAAGATTGAAGTAAATACAAACATATCAGTAGCATTTGCTTGCCTATTGCTCGTATAATAATGGTGAACGTTTCCCATTACCTTATGTAACTCTATGTCATATACGACAACTTGAATCAGTTTGTAATGATATTCTGCGTTCAACCGACTGCAACATCTCGGAGGTTATTCACAATAGTTCTGATAACTGATCTCATATTGCATCTGCTGAAAGCCAGATGCAACAGGGCATTGATAACATGTACGATTCTGAATCTGATGATGACTATTTTCCTTGGCCAGAGGTTTCTAGGCTTCAATTTGTTCATTGGGAGCTCTAAAACAGTCGTGAACCAATGGATGGACGAAGATATAACATATTGAAACAGATTTGGCCTCTCAAACAAATCTCATCACCTCAACAGTCTATGGTCATCTCCAAAATATGTCGTGCATGTCTCTACATCATTCCAATACATTACAGAAGATTTGATCTTTTAGTTTTTAAACGAGTTCTTCAAGTATTAGCCTGGTCAAAATAAGAAGGAAAAAGTTCCGACCTAAAAATTTGCCGAAATTGTTTATTGCATTTTTCATAGTATCATGTCTTGGGAGTAACATACTAAAATATACCGAAATGGGACAATCAGAAAGTGAGATTTTACGATCCTGTCGTTAACACAACACTCGAAACATCACCGGTTGTAAAAACTGAGGATAATCCTTTTCAAATGATTGCAGATCATCATCTTTGTCACATTCGTGCTCAGCATCAAATTTCTGAAAATTAGATATATATATATATATATTGACTATATTTTGAGAAAAACATTTCGAACTCCCTAGCAACGGTCTGAATGTGAAAATCTGATCACAGAATTAAGAATAAATCATACCGAGTGACTCCTTGTATTTCTTGACTACAGGGTGTAACAAAAGTGTTGATACCTTTTATTTTCTTATGAATATCTTAAATATCAATGAGCCATACATAATTTGTTTCCTATACTTTTCTAAATTATATACTACAGTAATTACTTATTGTATTATACAGGGTAGCTTTTAAGTTCTGTCCCATGATTTATAAGAACAATTTTTCCAAGCTGAGTCTCTACTATTAGATATATCTTATTAGTTTACCTTATTATACTGTATTTAACATAAATATACAGTTTCAGAGTACAATTGTAGAGAAATTTCAATTTTATCAGTGATGGAACGTGATAGGTCGGCAATTGTAGAATTATTTGCAAAAGGACATCCTTCAAGGGAAATTTTGAAGATCCTGAAACTCTCTCTAAACAAAAGGAAATTTGGTACCGCACTATTAGGCGATACAAGGATACTGGAAGAGTTGAAGATAAGGCGAGATCAGGCCGTCCGTGCTCAGTAACCACCTCCAGCTTGGGGAGAGTCATCGCCCAGCGAATTCGCCGAAATCCTAGACTTTCCATAAGGAAAATGGCTCTAGATCTGAAAGTATCAACATGTGTAATGACTAAAATTGTGAAAGGGATTTAGGGATGGGTTCATTCAAGCGTGAGAAGGTACACTTCCTTTCTCAATTGGTAAAGGAAAAAGGGTTGCAGGATGCAAAGGTGCGTTGGGTCGGTATGCTGTTGAAAATCTAGAAAAAATATTATTTTCAGATGAGAAAATATTCACTATCCAGGAGGCAACCAACATACAAAATGATCGTATACCTACATCATCTCCTTCCAAAGTCGACGAGAAGTTCAGATATGTTAGCCGAATACAGAAACCTAAGCCGGTGATGGTTTGGGCAGGGGGGGGGGCCAAAAATGGGCCGGACACCATTGGTTTTTGTACCACAAAGAGTAAAAATTAAATCAATTAATTATCGAGAAATGGTTTTGGAGCCAGTATTGAAGAATATAGGTCGAGACATGTTCGGAGGTACTTCATTTGTTTCCGAGCAAGACGGGGCGCCAGCACACACATCTAATGTTACCCAGTCATGGTTACATGACAATTTTCCTGGTTTATAACCAAGGAAGAATGGCCTCCTTACAGTCCTGACCTGCATCCCATGGATAATTCTATGTGGTCAATTCTCGAGACGAAAGCTGGTGATAACTCTCACACAAGTATCAAGTCACTGAAGAGGAAATTTGGCCAAGAGCGGAAGAAAATTCCCAAAAAAACCCTCTGTGCTGCAATTGAGGCCTTGCCAGATAGAATTACACGTGTAATACAAAATGATGAAGGCTATATTGAAAAAATTCGCGATAAATGTTTTGTCTCTGAATCATAAATTAGAACAATAAATATCATTACCACCAAGCCATATATAAATATTAATAAATAATAGTTTTGCATGGGACAAAACTTAAAAGCCACCCTGTAACATTTGATTTTTTTTTCCCAATTTTAGCATTGTTACATTATTTCGTATTAATGAATGTCCATGATCATGGAATCTTGCTTCGTTCTCGAGCTATAGGCATGCTAGGTACAGGGCTCACACAAAAGAAAGTGACCTAAGACTTGAATGTCTATCTCTTCGGTGAAACGATGGTCTAGTAGTTTGTATAAAATGGTAGTTCATTAGTGAATAAACTTCATTCAGGGGAGGCTCCTATTTTGAAACGAGCGGATAAAATTGTTAATTTACAAGTCACTCGGTAAATGCAGGCAATCCATAAAAAAACTTGCACAGAGATTGAAGAATAGAGGCAATCCTGTATCTCATATGTGTGTGCATCGTCATTTGATCTAATCGGTGGGTGTTAGGTATTTCAAAAGGGAAGAAATACCTCGATTATCCCAAAAGAACATCCAAGATGGCCTGAGCATTGCTCGGAAGCATCAAAATTGGGCAGTTAACTACTGGAAAAAGTTCTTTGGTCAGCGAGTCTCCCTTCCAGCTCTTTGCAACGCCAAACAAACAAAATAATTGGGTTTGGCCAAAGAATAAGCAATATGTTCCTTCGGGATTTTCAGTTTAGTTTCCAGGAAAGATTCATGTGTGGGTATGATGCCACATCAGGAACTTTCAGAACTGCATATAATCCCGCAAGGTTAATCTATAAATAGTGCCTACTACATTAATCAAATTTTGGCCACGACTTGTATGGAGGCAGTTCACCGTTGTCGAAATAATGGATCTGTTTTGAAGCGGTCAATGTTGGAAAAGAAGTCCGAATTCATCTTCATGCAAGTGGTGCTCCGGCATACACAGCGAATGCAACGCAGAAGTGGTGTCAAGATCATTTAAATGCTTTCTGGCGTAACATTGAATGGCCTGGAATCTCCCCTGATTTAAATCCTATTGATAACCTTTGGGGAATAGTAAAAGAGAAGGTTACTGAAGAGGGCAAAATCACAAAGAAGGAACAGCGAATAGAAACACCAAAATTAGGACGGAGAGACATTAACCTAAGTATTTCAGAGAATTTATTAGCTAGCATGCCGGAACGTATAAGAATCGTATTAGAACAAAATGGTTCATATATAAACCGATAATATTTCGAATCTCTCAAATATATAAGTTTTAATGAATTATCTAGGGTATCAACACTTTTGTTACACCCTGTAGTTGGTAGTATTTTGTAATGCGTTCCAATTGATGTTTGATAGATATCACCAATGGATGATCCAATACGTTCTTTACTTAGCATTTGAATTATACATGGAGGCCTAAAAGCAATGACCAAGAACAATCCTTCCTAATAACGTGCTCCCTCTTTGAGGAAAGCGATGAAGAACAATCGACAATCACTTGTCTTGCCAGTAAAATAAGGAGCATCAGATCGAACGAGATGATGTCACCAGGGTCATCAGTACCTAAAGTCTACTGTTGATCATTAGAGAGAGTCTATATTCATAGCCGAGGGCGAAAGGTTGCATGATATTGTAACATTCCAAGAGAAGACTAAACAAATCCTGAGAGTATATTTCAGCATGTCAAAAGGTGGATGATAAGGAATCCCAGAAAAGACTTACCATAGAGACAGCTGCTAGACATATCAAAAGTGAACTCAAGTCGAAGAACTCACTGAATACTGATGAGCATCAAAAAGCTTCTGAACTGGAATTATAGTCAGCATTAAAGTATGTTACAACGAGTACACTCATAGGAAAGAAGCAAGTATTGGGGATGCAATTGTCCAAGCAGTCCGTCCCAGGGTTGTGATTTCCCCATTACAGCTTGGCTTAGCTGCTCAGATGCACCACCATTTCAGGTCACGATATTGATAGATTGTCTCTTAGCCATGGCTTTTCTCTTCATATTCTGAGGTTCAGAGGTTCAGAGATTTGAAGAAAATGCTACGGCTTCTGTTGCATCAGATCATTCAGATGTATTGGTTATGACAGTGACAGATTAGATAGGTTGTTTACGGCAGGCAAATTTGATCATAATATCGTTACATTGAACGGGAAGGGACGATTCCACGGTAGAGGGATGATGGCAGCGATAACGCCCAAACAATTTTCAGAAGAAATAATTCGGATTTACATATAGCTGTCCTGAACAAAGTCTATGTTAAAGAATACCCGTTTTCCACACACACACACCGCAGGATTAAATTTCAGCAATTGTCATTCCTTGAGTCTGCTAATCGCAGGATTGATATACTATGGGAGATGTCCTTCCGCTTGAAACAGCTTGTACGGAATTAGCAAAGAATGATACACTTTTCCACAAGCACCGTAAATCACACAGAACAATCTTCTGTGGTCTTCTTAACAATGGTTGATATGTATGCCGGAAAGACATATATCTTCTCAACACTTGAGTACATATGCAAGCTTGTTTATGAGCACCACACACAGCCCAGCAATTGTCACATTTGACCAGGTGAATTGGAAAGCTTCACAAATCAAACAAGAACTACCAGATGACAGCCTAGTTCGAGGGGTTGTTTTGCTAGTGGGGAGCGTTTACATGTGTCGTCAACAGACTATGATGCGATGCAAGATTTTACCCGTATGTTCACCACTAGTGGACAAGAAAAGGAGGCAACAGCGTCCAGGATGAATAAAGATCTTGCGGACCTGAAGAAGATAGTTGAGAAACTCAAGGGCCTTTATCCATTCTCTGATGAAGCACATTCAAGTAAGATCATTACAAGTGTGAATGCAAACGAGGATGTCAATCTTTGTAACATGTTCAACATCGGCAAGTTAGCAGTGGTGAAATGGAAAGACGGGATTTTCCTTGAATAAAAAGAAAGTTGAAAGTGAAGATAATGGCATTAGCTAGGGCAATCAAAGTGTACGAGGACAGAACAATTAACCCAGCTCTGTTGTTCCAGAGGTTTCTTGTAGTATCGTAATCAGGAGACATTTCGCGAAATGAGGTAATGGACATTACGCTTAGGATTGTGAACCTGGGGAAGGGGAATTGATTCTTAAACTAACTTTCAACAAAAATAAGATATTGAGAAAAAACATATTGTAAACTGGTAATGCCATTAGTATCAAATTCAATTCTTTGTTCCAATACCCAACTAATGAAAAAGCTCAATACCTCTCCACTTAAACATACATATTTTTTAACAAACAATTGATAAACAAACTATGACAAGGTTGTATTAGAACTAACCACAAAACTAACAGTGGACTACACTCAACAAAGCTATTACTATAAGTACCTGTGATGACATTAATGAAGTGTAAACACTAATCAATAAAACATGCATCAGTAAAATACAAAATCAAGATTTATTTCTAGCATTAGATAACCCATAGAATATTGCTCCATCTACCCACAACTGAGCTTCAGTTGTATTGAAGAAATACAAGCAATTTTCTCCAGAATTTTCTTTATCAATACAATTAATGAAATGACTCCTACAAATTTTTATAGACGGAAAATCCTAGGCAGATGATGCCCACGCAATAAGAAACATATCCTCTGGTAACTCGAATTCAAGTGTAAATATAGATCACCAAAAAGATGAAAATGATATTGAAGACTCAGCTAAAGTCATAATTACATCATATTCCCACTATACGACAATAAGAATTTAGGTGATGGGGTAAAATTATATATGTTAGTTCCGAAAAAATACCATAAGATTGACGCAAATGTTACTAGATACGTATGCATTTACTTGTATGCACAAGAAATAAATATAACACTGACTCAAAATGAAAATGACCTCTTGAAAATATATGACCACCAATCGTTAAAACAACTAATAACGACCACCTGTATTTTTTAAGGAAATATAATTATGTATCTATAAATTTTGAAGGAGTTGTAAGAGAAATAACTTCAAGAATTGATCTCAAAGTTAGAATTCGTGTTACAAGTCAGAAACTTTAAACACATGGTCCACCAACTCTCAATAAGATGGAGAAGAAACCATAATCAATATTATAATGAGAAGCTGGTCAAATAGCACATAATAGTTGACACGAATGAAAAATTTTATACCTCAATGCTAAGTCATCACACATATTTTACAATTCTGATGACATTTTCGTAATCCACCTACGCTATACTTTCGAATAATAACAAGATATTTCGTTAGCTATACGGAAAGTCGGTCAAATTTATGAGTGAAATCATTTTTTGAATTGACTGACTACTTCTTCTTCGTAAACTGAAAGATCCCTAGGTCGAGTTATGGCACACCGTGGTATTTTGGGCCTGGCCCGTACTAGTTCGTGTCTTGGACGAATATTCACACCAATGACGAAATTATGACCTCATTGTAACCTTTTTGGATTTCCGAAAAGTCAAATTATTAACCACTGCTCAGCTAATATACATGATAGAAGTCTGAAATTTGAATCAAGGGCCCCTTCATTGTGACAAATATCCTGGCGTCATGATTTTAGCCAAAAGCTAACTCATCATGGGTTACTACGTAATCATGACTACAAAATTTTTTGAGAAATTTCATATTATTGGAGATACGAAGTGCAAAGACTACTCACCTAAAGCCATAAGAGTTCAAATATTACCAAAGAAGGCCATTAAGTAGAATTTAGATAGACCATGGATAATAAATAAATATTTCGATAAAAATTTTCCCTGAGGCACAAAGTGCTGAGTATATCCCGTTTCGTATCCAACAAAAGCATCAATAAACGTAGCTGGTTAATACCTAAGCAAACTTGAGGCCCTAAGCTGTCTCGTAGAGACCTATTAAGCGAAGTGCGCTAGTATAGATTAATTGCGTACCGTAAACTGGGGTTACTTTGGCCCACTGGGTTTGCTTTGGCCCAAATATTGAAATTTGCTTACGTATCGAATAGATATTGTATTTGTATTCGAAATTCTCTAACGATATTTGAAAATTCGTTAATAATTTGGCAAGTCATATTCAAGTATAATACTGAATCTAATCTAGTTTCTTTGAAACTTTGATATTTGGGCTAAAGCAAACCCAGTGGGCCAAAGTAGCCCCAGACTACGGTATGTATTTTGTAGATATATTAGAAATATTCATTTTATTAGATGAGATTTGGAATTTGATTCACTTCTACTAGCGTGAGCAATTAAGTATATAATATTATGTGTAGTATCCAATCCAGGGATTGCAAACACTAATACTAATTCCAAAATCAAAATTCATTCTAACTAATAATGCCAACTTCAAAATTATTCCGAAATAGCGCATAAACAGTGGAACCGCGTTAATACGAAATTGTTAACACGAATATCAAGATAAGACAAACATATATTTCAACAAAATCAGGTCTAAGAATAGTCATTCAATTGGAATTATTCCGCTTAACACGAACTCCGAATAAGGAGAAAAATTTTTGACCGTCCATTAGTTTTGATGATGTTCCAATGTATTTAACTTTCGAATTATTGCCAACATGTAAATTCAAACAAATGTAGCACCCTATTCTCCTATTCTTAGGAAATCCTTGATATTCGGATTGCACATTCTATACGCTATTTGACTTAGTATAGGTTGTAAATTTGAAATCCCAGGTTACAATTTATATCAATTAGTGTAAAGTGTTCAAAGACTCTAAGGAAAGTATATTGATTGAATGAGCGAGGAGCGAATTAGCACTGCGGGACAACGGGAAGTTCCGTAGTTAATAGAGCAAACACGTCTAGGCGAGTAACTATAATGGGCAGGGCTGCAATGCCCCATTTTTCAATTCTGTCATTACCATTTGAACATGAAACATTCTTACTAATAAGATCTATTGTCTCAAAATGCATAAGATCAATAATCAGTAACCCAACTAATAGATTCTTACCACACCATTTTTTGAATCTCTAAATGCATATTGCCAACCTGAGTGAAGAAAAAGCTGACGAAAAGTACTAGTATAGAGGGACATCGTGGGACATAGGATACACATGAGACTGGAATACAAAAAAACGGGCCAATGCGGAATTATTATAGAATTTTGATGAGAAAAGTAGAGCTATGATAAGAAAATTGAGATTACGACATTTCTAATCAATTTCGAGGTTATGTGTGTGGGCTGGTTTTTAGGCTTTCGACAAGTTTTGGCGTCCGAAAATGCAGGATGTCCCGTCAAAATGGGACGGTTGACAAGAATGGAAGTGAGTCCTTATGGTTCTTCTCCCATCGCTCGCAAAATTTGTCGTAGCAGGCTATGACATGGCGCTCACAACCTCGCTCGAGAGAAGTTAGTCGCGTAGTGACTTAAAGTACAAAGAAATTATCCCATAAATACTGGCTAACCTGAGGCACAGATCTTTCGCGTAGTCGAAATTAAATTTCAATATATTCCCCATTCCCCCACCCACCGCTTATTAAGGTTCGTTTCTATGGAAATGAATGGCTGCTGACCAAAATTGCCAGGATTATCGAGGATCTCCATTTATAGAGACTCTTAATGAATACGACGGCAGAACTTTGGCATAAGAGCATTGAGTTTCCCGCTAAAGTCAAGCATTTGGATATTAGAATCCGATAAAATAAGTAAGATATGATCAGCGTTAGTTGTCCATCAAGTGGCATTGACCATCTGGAATGGAAATCATTTTTCGAAGTGGTTACAGCCTTGTGATGAGTGACCCACATAAGATACTAGTTTAGAAATCTTTCCCAATTCTCTTTGGAATTGTGTAACATTTTCAGGCCATTTTTACAAACCATTTGCGATCTGTGATCGAAACAGGAGTGATGATGGATGATTAGCGGATGGAGATCAAGTTGAAAAGACATTTCATCTGTCTCCATTGTCAAGAATTCCTCCTCATCGTCACAATGCTCGTTCCATCACTATGATTTCGATCTTCATTATTACAAATATCGATAAAATGGAAAGCTTTCTTCATATTACTAGCATTATTAGTAATTACTCTATCTACTTATCTAGTGATAGGAAATGGGAATGTTTTAAAATGATGGACAATATTTCACCTATGTGTAACCCAGGAAGTCGACGTCAGGCAAACATAACGCTCTTTAATTTAAAGTCAATAATAAAGTGACTGATCACTCCAAGAGGAGACCGCTTCTGTCTATCTGACCAAATATCAATTGTCAAGAATAGTGGTGGCGCAAGTGAGAAAATCACAGATATCAGCACATGACCTGAAGTAACTTTAGGTCAACAAAGTACTACTTAGATACTTTCTAAATGGCATCAAGTAGCACGGCTGAGCTTTCTCAAGAATATTCCTGAATGAAAGGCCTATAACTACAGTAGAGGCAGTAGGTCCATTGCAACTAAGTAAAAATTGTCTCAGTTGTCTCATTCTGATTACCCTGATCCGGGACTCTTTTTGCTTTTGGTTGTAGATACTGTTCCTTGACTACGATCATATGGTATATTCTTGGCATCTAATGATCAAGGGATAACTAAATGGCTCCTCTTAAGATAGGTTATGAAGTTAGAAGTAGTTTTCCCAGTAACTTTTGCATCATACTGTTTCCAAGTAATTGATATGGCAAATCATTTGAAAAGTTCGAACACACAAGGGAAAGGTGAATTCAATAAACCCAACTATATACATAGAATGCAATTTGTTCCTTATTAACTATATGACGTATAACCATAATTTGAAAGATCAATGGAATAATAAGTTAGCATGATACGATGAATAGTAAGATTACAATCTGATAGAATGATTTGATTACGAATTTGATTATACTACAGCCAAATATAAACATGATTACGATTGTAACCGTAATCGGGCCCAACCCTGATGGAATCATATAAATTTTGGAATTATGCAGGTTTTTAGTGCCTTTTATCCGGTTTAAACCAAATTTTGTAATTAAATAGCTAAATCATGAGTAAAGATCTAAAAACTGGGATTTGAGTATTTGAGGATGTTCCAATTCAGCAAAAATAAATTATAACCAATCTGTTTAGAAGATATATATGGAGATGTGTGTTCCCAGCAGTGGTGTGAGATGCATCACCTATTAAAATGATTTTCACAGCATTCTCAGAACAGTAAAAGTTTGTTATCATGTAAAGTATTATTGGCCAACATGAAACCACCACAAACTACTCATATAAAAGTCTTCAGATCTCTAGTCATGATCCGACTATACTTTTCCCCAAATTTGTAAGAAAATCAGAAAAAACATGCATTCACCTTAGATGAAAAATTAATTATCTAAAGTTATAAAAGGTATCAAATAATCGCATATTTTAACAAATAAATGCTCACTAGACACTATTTTGATACACTACTCAAATTTTACAGCATAAAATGGATAAAAATTGTTGCTCAAAAATTTTGCATTAAATTTACTAGGGCAAGATGCACCGTTTCTCAATCTATAAACCGCAAGGATATTTTTCAATCAAGTTACTTATCCAAAGTCCCAATCTATAGGTTATTGTCGGGCCATATGTAGAGTAGGATTGTAGGTTATGATTATACCAAGTTAAACAATTCCTCTGATAATGTTAATGAACACAAGTCCTGCAAGTATTTAAGAGTGATGTAGGGGTACGAGTGACCAGAATTATGATGTCCCAGAGTTATAGATACATAAGTTTATACACTGCTGTAAACTATCGCGTAAAAATAATAAATAATATAATCAACTTATGAATTTATAACCTTTTTCGGGGCATTGCATTCAACTAGACATTCTGTTAGATTAGAACCAGTCAAACCTCCATCAGGAATATACCATGACTTTAATGTACCATCAGCAGAACAAGATGCTACAATATTGTCATTGAAGGGTGACCATTTTACATCAAGAACAGTAGATGCGTGCCCACAAACTTTAGGATGTTGGAGTTCATAACGACCATATTCATCAAGTCTGATTACGATGAATGACCCGCCGCCGATAGCCTCATGGATAACAGCAATAAATTTTCGACTAACATCACAAATTGATGAATCTGAAGAGCCACCAGAAAAAAAATTAATATTTTGCATACAAGTTTCTTGTTTATTTCCACGAACATCAACATGGCGAAATTTGCTGTGTCTATTCTTCGAAGCCATTAGTGTGTGGTAGCTAGGAAAGGAGTAGAAATTATTTAACTTATATTCGATAAACAGGCCTACTACACGGTAGGCATTTGGGGGAAATACGAAATTACTTTTGAATTACACGAGATTATGAGTTCAATATCTCTATGAATTCAGCGTACTTTCAACTAGGAAACAAATTTTCTTATTGAATCACCTATTATCTGGTTAGTTAGGTTGAGGCACCGCAAAGTATACTTAGCTGACACATTTATGCGTGATCTACTAAAAATCCAAATATGATGCTATTGATAAATTTGTGTATTATATGAGTCATGAATATAACTGACTTGTTTAGAATCAGTATACGTACACTATTGTATATTCATGTAATCTATAAATAATCTAACTAGTTTTGAAAAATCTACTACAAAGTAACGAGCAAAGTAGTTAAAATTTCATTCAACATATAAAACACAGATAGTATCTATCCATAATACTTTGTCAGGGTTTCTTTCAGGGGGTATGGGCATTTGTCCCTCCCCCACCTTAGAAATGACTAAAATATCATTTCTAAGGCACCATACTCCCTTTATAGTCCTACAAACCTTCATTTGCTCCTCTTACATGAAATCCTGAAAGAAACCCTGTTTCTATTGCCGATTATGGTATAATTGATACCTTACATAACTATGTTTAGTATACAACTCTATTCTCACCGTTTGGTGCATTAATACTTTGATAGACATTTTAGAGTGTTTTACAATTAAATGACTCCGTGCTATAAAATATATAACTGAATATTCAGGCTAGAACCATTCATGATAAAACATCTAAATTGTGAAGCACGGCCCTTGTATTTCACATCTCAACCATGAATTTCCAGGAAATAGGGCAGGGGACAGAATTAGATACTATTATAGAAATACATGGCATACTTGCCAACATCCACCATCAACGTATTGTACTTGGCCTTAGGGTAAGTTAATACATCAATTACAATAAGAATACACATTTAAGCCCTGGAGTAGAAGTAAGACTATCTTTATGACTCATGGATTAATGGAAAGTAGTATATACTATTACAGGTCAAATCCACTCAACTCGACCTGTTGAGATGTTCCAATTACTTCCTCTATCAGATCAAACTCATCAAGTTGATCAGGAGTAGTGTTTCAAGATAGATTGTCTTATTGACTAGTTTCGTCAGGGAGTAGAATTGATTGAATCTCTTCAGCATCCAGGTGACTAGTTTCATTCTGAACATTCTGTCGCCTCAGATGTTCTCTACCACAATCAGAGCTGTTACAGCTGTTGACAGGCTAAGCAAGCTGTGCGACTGGTAATTTACAAATGAGGCAATGTCCCTTTCGAAATTCACTTTTGAGATTAGTCACTTTGAGGATTAATTGCACCTGATGCTGAATAATAGCATCTATGGACTATGGTAATGGAAGGACTAGATTGAATGCAAATGTTTTGTAGTTTCTTGAGGTAATGATGTCATAAAGGGTCGTAATGTAACTAGGCGTCACGAATATTCTTGTGATGAAATTGTTTATCGTAAGAGGTTGAAATTCTGGTAGACAGTTCGTAATGAATACTATTTCTTATCAGCGGTCCTATACCTCTTGTCATTCCATACGAGGAGACATACGTGCTCACATGCTTGTAGTTTATGGTGGGTCCTATTTTGGGATTGTGCTTGCTTGTAGCCTGGAAGATGAACCATATATATGCAGGGCCGTCGAGAGCGCGAGCGGCCCCCCTCTGATATTTTGTTCCGTTATCGTGAAGTGAACAAACTAAACGCAAACTATCGCATTCGTATTATATATATATTAAATTCTTAAATCAATACAATCCTATATACTCTTATATTTTATGCATTTTCAAATAGCCTATAACTATATAGCTATATAGCTATAGAGTTTATGATGTTAAGTAGTATAAATGAAAAACTAATACTACAAAGCTAATACTTCAAGAGTTATTGTAGTTAAGAACAGAAAAATACAAAAATTAACGGTCAGTGTAATTAACAGAAAGCTTTGCGTGCCTTCTTCATAGCAAAATCATTGATTATGTCTCGAAAGTCAATACGCTTTGCACGTTCAGCCTCGATGCACAACATCACGAGATCGTTCAGTCTTCCCTGACTCATAGTGCTTCTCAGAAAGTTCTTGATGAGTTTCAACTTGCTAAACGAACGTTCAGCAGAAGCAACGGTAACAGGCAATGTGCAGAACCTCCTCAATGCAGTACAGACATTGCAAAATATTTCATCTAACTTAAATTTTCTTATAGTGTTCAAAATATTTAGAGGACCCAAAGATTCGTTTCCAAAATTAGCAATATGGGTGGCTTTAAGATGAATCACCTTCTCCCAAATGGTTTTGGGAAATATCATTAGGATACTTCTTTCCAAAGACTGGGTTTCTAGGAAGGATTAAATAACAAAAGTATTACTTTGCCCAGCGATGTATTTATTTTCCCCTTTACTTGTCTACTTAATGCAGCCAATAAAGCCCATGCATACATTCACAAACAGAATTTCTCGGGCCCTCTCGGGCCCCGGGCTCCGGGGTAATTACCCCGCCTACCCCCCCCCCCCTCTCGACGGCCCTGTATATATGCCCAGGTGTGAGGATGCATATTGGTGACTACGTAATCGAGATCTTGTAGTGTTTTTTGATAGATGAAGTGCCGACCATGCCTGTTCTGCGTGATGTTAGATAGGCCGCCAAGTCAAGATGGGAGAAGAATATGTCACTATAGATTTTATTGCCTTCATCAAAGTATGGGTTGGTTAGCTGTAATACTATATCACTTCGACCAAAAGATTTCTAGTGGAGCCTAAGAATAGGTTCTGGGCTAGACTATAACCGCAACCGGCACTACAGATGGACCAGATTTTGACGCCATATCTAGTTGGCTTCGCTTTGATATACTGACACAGTACACTCCTACAATAGAATTTAACCATGATCTACCTACTTGGGGGCACAGTGCCTCAAATAGTATGTATTCGGTTAATAGTATAGATTATTCAAAGCATTTTCCAACCATACTCATAATTTAGCTGTAATGCCAGATATATACCAGAATTTCAAACATTACTTTGGACGAGCTAGAATTATGCCTGTATGGCAACTGCCGTCTAGGCAAAGAATTGTACTCTGGCTGATCACTACCCATGGTTCATCTGACCCATCGTAGCCGTGATCCATGGCCCATTGACCCATTTTGTGGTCCAGTGGCCCATCGCGTGACCCATTGACTCCCCACATAATTTTGAAAATCTAACATGCAATTCAACAAAGTGATCACACTATGAATCATACATCTTGATATTAATATGAATTGGATAATACAAATTCCAAATATATGAATCTAAACAGTTCAAGTTTTTAGGTTCAATTTGGCTTATTTTCAAGTTTTATTAATTATCCAGTTATTTTAGCAGTCCAGTTTCTTCACTTTAGTAAAATGGTGACTATATCATGCAGTTAAACGTGATTTAAATTAATATTGGATGATTTGATATTTATGGTATAATGAAATTATTGTAATCCATAAGATCTAGAAAATATTTCCCATGTGCTGAGATTTTATAATATGCTGGTTCCCAAACACGGTGCTAAAAGCCATTCCTGTTTGAAAAAGTGTGGCCCATGGAAATCGACTATCAAAACATTTCTTTTGTGGAATTCAATGTGAAGATTCTCAAAATATTTATCTTGTCGCAAATGTAAAGAATTCGTTTTATATAATAATAGTAGTGCAAATACTATTTTCATTCATCATGGATAATTATCTAAATCATAACAAGTAAAGTATTTCCTCATTCTTCTATCATTCTCTAGGAAATTCATAAGTCAACAACCCTATTAGTTATAAATATAATTTAAGCATCAACAGAACCAAAATTTATGACTCTTTATCAGTCGGTAATACATTCTAAACGTCTAAACTTAATAGCTCCAGAACTAAAATGCATTTTAGAATAGGAAAAGGTGTGAACAATGATATTCAATTTTGTTTCTATATTCGCATGGAATCGATTTCAAAATTTTTTCCATTGAATTCAACTTTAAAAATACATAGTTTGCTACCTAAATTCCACGCACCATATTTTTCCGAAGATATTTGAGGTTATGAACATCGTGGGAAGCTTACGACTTGGTAATATACTTTGAAGCTACTTATTTGGTAGGCATATCGCTAATTCCCCACTTGTGTCCTCACCCATATTTCCAATGGGAATGTGGGATAACCACTTCATGGTTCAGAATAGGTTGTCAAGGACAAATAATGCAGTTGAGGCATGGCACCGTTCATTTGCTTGTCACATGTCTTGCAATCATCCTTCTATAAGGCGTTTTAGAACAAGGCTTGGTTGAAGTAAAACAAGCGTCATATATAAGAGGTCGGAATCTTTCGAAACGAAATATTTTGAAGAAAGAGAAAAAGCATTACAAGATTAGGGCAGAATTCCCTATTGCGCCCAAATTTTGAATACTTAAGTAGAGTTTGCTAACATTATACTTTTCAAGTTTAAAAGTTCCTTAATTTTGCGATATTTTTACTCTTGTTTCTGTTACCACAACATTTATAATTATTACCTGTATCCATGTGTAAAAGTACCCATCATGTCACGAAGACTCTATATCCCCTTCGCAAATACTTTATTAGTTTATTAAGTAATTCAATGCTTTCAAAATATAGCAAATTACAAATGTAAGAACAACAAACAAGTACTTATTCCAACTGAATATTTTTTCAGATGTTCCTCCCAATAAGATCCCAGAAATGATTTCTAATTTTATCTGGTACAATTGCTTTCGGACAATACATTTTACACATAAAAGTACTATAATCAAAATGAAATAGTAATGACTAATGAGAATCTACTAGGAGTTGTAACGAAATTCTTTTGCATTTATTGACAATTTAAACAGAACATACCAAAATCCATTTGGAATTAAACACATATTATTTGCTATATCATGAATGCACACAATATATTCAGCATAGATTTACACATTAACTAAGCTTATATACTATAATAATAACGTCAGTAGAAGAGCTCTTCAATGAATTTGTCTACGACAGATAGTGTGGTGACTGGTGATATCCTGGTAATGGTAACTTAACCCAATGGACACTTCTAAAATCTAAATCGCTTTTTGTCTTATTTCAATCTTCTGGCTTGTCTTTAAGTACATATTTTGTTACATAATTATGGAGAAACTCTCAACAATTTTCAGGTATCATATTCAGATGTCTTTCTTCAGAATTTAAGCATGGCACTGAATATTAATCCACCCAATAAACACATGTTGATATATTCGTAATGTGAAGGTAAATTATCAACTACAGATTCCTTTGATTTTGATTCTGGTTCCCCTATTCCCGATATGGTGTGTGTCCTGTACTTGTACAAGATCCCTTTAATAATACAATTTAGGAAGAATTCCAAATTATGGATGCACAAAAGTGTAGTTTAAAATTATACGGCTGGTTCCTTGTTTTAAACTCCTTTCTGTTTTATTTTACAGTGTTGATGGACTTTATATATCTAACTAGTTTAACTAATAAAAATTTACATACAGTAAAACTCGGTTTTTACGTACTTTCTCTAAAACAGATAATCAATTCTTGTACCGTTTGTATAGGAAAAAGATTCGGAAAAGACGCACTTCAGTTAGTACGTACTAATTTTTGTTTCCCGAGGGGGTACGTCTTATCCGAGTTATGCTTCATTTAATCCATTACAATTTCCGATGAAAGATCCGAAATATTTTTGTTTCTCTTGTCTACTATTAAAGTTTATGTTGCAGTCAATTGCCGAAATTAGTTCCGCAAATTAATTTGGTAATCTATTGAAGACACCAGTTAATTATTACTACCTATACTAATATAATAATTCAATTATTAGGAAGTATTCATTACTTAAAATCTAAGTCTGTAATTATTTCTACATCTTTACCTTTCGAAACAGTATTTTGTGCTATCAGTTAACTATTAATACAATTGTATCCAATTTAATACTAACAGGCAAACTAGAATCATTAATAATTTATAGATTTTCTAGAAATGGACATTTTACAATTTCTTTATTCGGTAATATACTTTCCAAAACTCTGAAAACCATTTCTTAGAAGAGTCAATATAACTTATTATACTCTTCTTCCTTCTAGACCACTCCTCTTTACAACTTCTTCGTTTTCACCCAGTTTTCTCCTTAGTTTAAATACTTTGTGTGCAAACGAGTTTAAAGCGAATGTAAAAGCAGCAATCCTATGATCAATATTTACATACATTGTCCTTGTGAAATCTGCTGCTCTCAATCGGTTATCTGAATTATAAATGCAATTTTTCACAATTATTGACCAATTTTCTACATTAACATTACTTTCAATACAGCTATATCTATTTGGGTTAATAGTAGACAAGATTATTCCACTCCATAAATGTAACAGTGACACATAATAATATGTTAATACAAACTCTATTATTGGAGATAGTGACAAATATCAATTACATTAACCTAATATTTCTTTCATTATGTATTATGATATGTAGAGTACTATTATAAATTTGTTCCAAGTGTTTGTCGAATGGTGACTTCTGTCTATAAATTAGCCATTTTCTTTCGGATACCAACATTTCATTCCACGACAAAACGTTCCAGACATTTTGTTCCATTTCATTTCGCTCCACTTTTGATTGGCCAATTATTGTTAATAATTTAACAGGTTTTAAATGGCTAAATAATATTGCAAATATAATAAATGAATTTGGGATGAATGATTTCAGAAGAATCTAATGTCACAATTTTAATATCGTAAACCTAAACATAGAAGTTCTGTGTTAGCAAAGTGAGGTAAGATGATTTATAGTAAAGGTAACGAATTTATAATAAAGGGAACAAATTTTTATCAGGAATGCATACGTAGTAATTAATTCCATTGATGGGGAAGGTGTGAAACTTATTTGTATGTTTGCCAGTAAACATGGAAAGTCACCTGTGTAGTTCTATTTAAATGTTGCAACTGTATTATTCTGCAGCTTGCATTATCAGTTAAAGATTATAACCTACATTTTATATTTTTTAACAACTCGTCATTTTATCAATGGACCTTGATCAGTCCTCCTTCCGGCTGATCAGAACAAACAAGGGAGGACAAAAGCTGTTAGAAGAGGATACCAATATTTGACGCACAGGAGAGTTGGAGAAATAACACATTGGCAGTGTAAGCAGAGAGGAGAGTGTAAATCAAGGGTTCATACGAAGGAAACGGAGATAGTGAAGCGTACGAATGAGCATCTGCATGTACCTGATGTGCAGACTACGGGCTGCTGTGAGATAAAGGCCGGCATCAAGAGGAAAACACGGGACACACAGGATAGTTCACACCACATAATCGGTGAGGGTATGCTAACAGCATCAGAGGGTACTACTGGTAAACTACCTAAGCTGAACAGCCTGAAGCGGACGATACAGCGTCAACGTGCAAGTGCATTATCAGTCCTAGTGGAGCCTACCGCCCTATCAGAGTTGGTTCTACCTGCTGAATACCAGTGGACAGCCAAGGGGGAACAGTTCCTACTCTATGACTCTGGGGAAGACGATGCATATAGATTCCTCATCTTTGGGCCACAACGCAACCTCGGAGTGCTACAGCAAAGCAAGATCTGGCTAGCTGATGGCACCTTCAAGACGGTGCCTCCCCTCTTCGCCCAGGTGTATGTGGTGCATGGACTCCGCGGAGGAAACGATCCTATGAAGACTGGTCATCTGTTGCCGAGTCTGTTCGTGCTACTGCCCAACAAGACAGAGGATACCTACCGTAGGATGTGGGAGCAGATCCGCCTACTCTGTCCTCTTGCCCTGGATGCTCCTGGACTTTGAGAAGGGCGCAATTAACAGCTTTGAGCATGTGCGGCCTAACACAGTGGTGAAGTGCTGCTTCTTCCACCTCACACAGAATATCTGGCGCCATGTGCAGTCTGTAGGGCTGCAGTCTACCTACACACCTGACGAAGAGCTGGCCATGCGCATCCGGAAGATACCAGCCCTTGCATTCGCCTGACCAGCAGACGTACCCGATCTGTTTGAGCAAGTGTCAATGGACCTCCCCCTTACGTCTGAGATAGGCGAGCTAGTCGACTACTTTGAAAGGACGTATGTCGGTCGCACGCTAGCCATTGGATACCATGTAGCGCGACGTTCCCCATTGACTTGTGGAACTACCATTTTAGCACGCCCTTCGGACCTCCTCCGCTTGGTTGGCGGCTTCCCAGCAAGGTAGTTAGTCTGCCGCACCTCCACTAGGCCCTGCTCACGCTTGAGGGCTAGGAGGAACTTCCATATGGTGGGGTGATGTCAGCCGACAGTGACATTGAAGCTGTGGTGCCATGCCTCTACGGCGTTGGTTGTACTTGGGAGTCCGAAGGGCGTGCTGAAATGGTAGTTCCACAAGTCAATGGGGAACGTCGCGCTACATGGTATCCAATGGCTAGCGTGCGACCGACATACGTCCTTTCAAAGTAGTCGACTAGCTCGCCTATCTCAGACGTAAGGGGGAGGTCCATTGACACTTGCTCAAACAGATCGGGTACGTCTGCTGGTCAGGCGAATGCAAGGGCTGGTATCTTCCGGATGCGCATGGCCAGCTCTTCGTCAGGTGTGTAGGTAGACTGCAGCCCTACAGACTGCACATGGCGCCAGATATTCTGTGTGAGGTGGAAGAAGCAGCACTTCACCACTGTGTTAGGCCGCACATGCTCAAAGCTGTTAATTGCGCCCTTCTCAAAGTCCAGGAGCATCCAGGGCAAGAGGACAGAGTAGGCGGATCTGCTCCCACATCCTACGGTAGGTATCCTCTGTCTTGTTGGGCAGTAGCACGAACAGACTCGGCAACAGATGACCAGTCTTCATAGGATCGTTTCCTCCGCGGAGTCCATGCACCACATACACCTGGGCGAAGAGGGGAGGCACCGTCTTGAAGGTGCCATCAGCTAGCCAGATCTTGCTTTGCTGTAGCACTCCGAGGTTGCGTTGTGGCCCAAAGATGGGGAATCTATATGCATCGTCTTCCCCAGAGTCATAGAGTAGGAACTGTTCCCCCTTGGCTGTCCACTGGTATTCAGCAGGTAGAACCAACTCTGATAGGGCGGTAGGCTCCACTAGGACTGATAATACACTTGCACGTTGACGCTGTATCGTCCGCTTCAGGCTGTCCAGCTTAGGTAGTTTACCAGTAGTACCCTCTGATGCTGTTAGCATACCCTCACCGATTATGTGGTGTGAACTATCCTGTGTGTCCCGTGTTTTCCTCTTGATGCCGGCCTTTATCTCACAGCAGCCCGTAGTCTGCACATCAGGTACATGCAGATGCTCATTCGTACGCTTCACTCCGTTCCCTTCGTACGAACCGTTGCTTTCTCTTTCCCTCTCTATCCATGCCAATGTGCCAAATCTCCTCTCTGCTAACTCTCTCCTGACTTCCTCCTCATTCCTGACGGTGCAGCTACCAATTGAAGTGGACAGTGGTCGAGATGTGGTAGCTGCACCCAAGTAGAACATAGTTTAGTTTTCTAGCTTCTATTTGTTATTAGATAAAAGTTTAATTAATTAATTATATTTCTTGCAAGTTACTTATTCATAATACAAGTAGTCCTTTTTAAACTGGGAAACTAAGATTTGTAAAGAGCTTTGGCTCAGTAATCTCGACAAAAGCAATGCAATATAAACTTAAAATATTTCTAATTGGTCATCTGTCCATTGGCTTAGTCAGGCCTGGTTTCCCCTAATAGCGTGATCGTAAACCGCAAGTGAAACTCGCTAGTTTATATATAATATTGCGAACATAAAGCACACATTACAAGACGCAGCTTTGTTGGATCGTATGTGGTGCCGTTGGGCGGTATACATATATAACCAATAAACAATGTTTTTAATCAACAGGGACAAAGCCAACACAGGGCGTGCTGCACAGCACTTCGATAACCGTGCACATCTAGATTTCATTGCGAGTATACATACCAAATCTGGTCTTAACCCCTCCACAACCCAAAGGTATGAACAAGGAAGTAATTTCAAGTGAACACACACACACATATATATATATACAGTGGAACATCTGAATTATGGTCACCCTTGAACTCAGGCAAATGGCCGTAATTTCGGGGTTATCAATAAAATTTGGCACTAATAAATGGCTGGAAGTCGGAATTATGGAGTGTCTGTAATTCTGAAATAAATTCATGTTATTATCTATTGGAAATTTGGAATTCAATCGGGACAAAGAAGCTCAAAGAAGCGGGCTCAGAAAAAAAGGTTTTAGCACCTCTGAATCCGCCAGGACGCTAAAATTGTTTGAAACAAATACAATAAGATCTAGTCAACCGCTCTTGAAGCTATACCAGTTTGTAATAACTACTACGTAATTATATATGTTATCCTTTAATAATAAACTATGTATATTTTCGACCACAATCTAAATGAATCTATACAAGCTACTTAGTTAATCTATTTAGCAAATTCTGCACAGCAATTGGCAAACGAATTTTATTTAAGTTAGAATTAACCAAACGAATTCAGACAAGAAATTAGTTCAATTATTTAGCCATTTAAACCTGTTAAATCAGGGATTCTTAACCTTTTTGGAGTGACGGACCCCCTATGAAGATCTGGTGAAAGTTATGGACCCCTATCCAGAAACTGTACAAAACTAAATAATGCGTTAAGTTGACACAATTTTATTATTTACTCGCATGATAAATCTGAAGAAAAACTATGGTGTTTTGAATTACTAGTAATTTAGTATATCAGTAAATGTGCATAATTCAGAGTTAGTATGTTATGATAATCACGAGAAAAAATATTTCTCATATAAATAGAATGCAAAGTTTGCAGAGTACATGAAACTGCTTTTCTGCTCGAAGTGACAGAACTTTTCAGTGTGAAGACTGTTGTTGTTTTCCTTCAATAAGGAGATGAAATTCTGGGATGATATTTGATAAAGCAATACGCATGTCATGTTGGACATCCAATCGATTTCTATTTTTTGTTTTTATGTTAACAAGTCCTGAAAATCCTGACTCACAGAGGTAAGAGGTTGCGAACGGTATCAAAGCTTTCATAGCTCGTTTAGCCAGACGAGGGTAGGCTTGTGTCAATGAACACCAAAACTCTCCCAGACTCTTCGAATCGAACTCACAATGTAACATTTCCTTTGTACTTAAGTCAATAATATCATCTTTGGCAAGGTCTGAATCATCAATGGAGTTAACATCAGTTGAAAAGGGATTACAAATCCATGTTTCAACTTTTAGATCACCTGAAGAGAAATAACCTGTAAATGAGTTCTGTAGTGTATCCAGGTGTTCGCACATTTCATTCTGAAGAGAGGCTGAGAGGGGTTTGTTCCTCTCGACTTCATCATGCAGAAGCACTTCTTCCAGCATTGAAAAGTTCGCATAGTTGCCTACCTCGAGTCTCCTCCTCCATAAGCCCAACTTGCCCAGCAAAGCTTGTAGTCTTTCAGCAGCATCCATAATGTAGACTTCGGGTCCTTGGATTGAAAGATTTACCTCATTCATATTGCCAAATATGTCTGCTAGATAAGCCAAGCCATGAATGAATTCCACGCTGTTAAAATATTCTAAGAGTGGGCACTCTTTTTCTTTCAGGAAAAACATAACTTCTGTCCTAAGTGCCATCAAACGCTTCAAGATTTTTCCTCTGGAAAGCCAGCGAACTTCTGTGTGATAGAGAAGGACTTCATATTCTGATCCCATTTCTTGACAAAGCTCCTTGAAAATACGATGATTTAGGGCGCTGGCTCAGATGAAGTTGATGACTTTCACCACGGTAGACAAAACCCCTTTGAGAAATATTGGAAGAGTTTTTGATGCCAGTGCATGTCGATGTAAGAAACAGTGAGTCACAGTTACATTAAGAGCTTCTTTCTTCACCAAAGCAGCAAAACCAGATTTATTGCCAAGCATCGTAGTTGCTCTATCTGTACACAGACTACCCAACTTTTTCTTCCAATCAAAGTTTTGCATAGCAAAGAAGCTTTGGACTTTTCAAAAATATCGGTGGCCTTTGTAGTTTGCATAAGTGGTTCACAAAATAGAAACTCTTCTTTGGTGGCTTCGGCTTGCGCATAGCGGACGAAAACAAGTAGCTGGTTACACTGAATGATGTCTGTAGTTTCATCAAGTTGCATACTGAAAGGGAATGGTGTGTCTGCTAGTTCCTTAATGATTTGTTTCAAAATATTAGAGGAAATATCAACTATTCGGGAATGTATGACATCATTTGACAAAGGCACTGCTTCTATTTTCTTCTTTTGCTCCAATCCACAAACAAGTTCGACCATGTCCAGAGCACATGGCTTTATTAAAGTTTCACAAATCGTATGAGGTTTCTTTTGCCTGGCGATGCGATAAGCAACTTTGTAAGATGCTTCGAGGCAAGGCTTCTGTGTTGGACAAAATCCAAGTTTTGGCAAAGTCCCAGTCTTCTCAAATTTTGCTTTCTTTGTACGAAAACTATCCACATCGTAAGTTGCATAATCAGGATGTACAGTGGTGGGGTGCTCCTTAAGTTTAGCAGGCTTCATACTTCCATTTGCAAGAACGATGCCACACAAAACACACTGAGGCTTTTGTGTCCCATCACGTTCAGTAATGTAAACCAAACGATACATAGGATTCATCGTACTTCCCTTTCTTCGACATAATGAGCTAGATAAACTATAATCTATATTAACTAATTTGCACGGTATGGACCCCCGGTTAAGAAACCCTGTGTTAAATTATTAACAAAAATTGGCCAATCAAAAGTGGAGCGAAATGTCGTGGAACGTTTTGTCGGACTTCCTATACAATGCTAACCAAGTATTATGTATCATCGCCCAACAAGAGTCCATTTCTACCTTATTAATTTGTAAATCTCTATCAATAACTAATTTTAAACACCATTTGTGTAAGAAATGAGAGATTTCAGCAGTGCTATGGTCACTGCTAATCATCTCTGCAACTGGTATCTGACTGGTAGAATACTGGGCATGTTGTATTGTCAGAGCGTAATAAATATTTCGTTTGAACAAGAAGGAAGTTTGCTAATTAGGAAACAAGTAACATCTAAATTTTGAACAACAACCCTGTTCTTGAATAAATTTAAGAGCTGGATTAGTTCAGCAGTGTACATATGAATTATAAACGGATCTTGTACAAAGTACTGAACATAATCCGGAATAGGATAATAAGGGAGCAGAAAACAAAATGGATTGCTGGGTGGCCGCCACAGCCTCCATTTATTTATTAGAACACCTATCCTGTGATTTCATTTCAGATTTCACTTTCCTTACACAATCAGCTGATTTTTAGATAAGTTAAATTTCCATAACAAAATCCACCAATTTGATCAGAAGTATTGAATTGTTTCTTTAATATATTACTAATTGAATTGTTCACTAATAGTCCTCCCAAATGACTGCGCCCACGATAAGATAAATGGCGACTATAATCGCTGGTGCCATCTGTATATTGGCGTGAGAGAGATCCTTCTGAGTAAAATTTGACAACTACCCGATTATTAAACCTACTAATCTCATGCTCTATATAATAGAGGTAAACTCGACAATTTTCAAATATACATTCTGCTTTTTCTCGTAGGAAAGGGCTGTTTACCTCACGACTATCAGTTTTTGCAACCAATAAGATCTGAATTGTAATACACACGCACTATTTATGTCATGAAATTTGTCTGCAAAAACATTGGTTCGATTGCTTACCAAGGACGCTCTACCTTTAGGATCGGTAGTACAAATACTATGCCCTCAGAAAATTCAAAATAGAACTATCCACTCTCAGGACTTGTATAAGTTTTAATGTCGATATCTGAGCCGACTTCTATCAACTGATTTGGTATTTCCTCGGAGTCTGCACTACAAGTAATGCTGTAAGACTGGAGAATAGGAACAGGTTCAGTAACTTTACAGTCTACTCGATTCGCTAGATATTCAGCATATAAATTTTCTAATATGGTGATGCAATGAGTGTCAATCTCATTAATCCGTTCCTAAACCCAACTAATGAAGGCACTTAAAATTTCTCCAACAAAAACACAATTCTTTCCGAACATATGAAAGACTAAACTATTTTCAGGCTGTGTCAGAACTAAGCACAAAACTAACATTGGAATATACCCAACATAGCTTTTAGATTACGTATCTGTAATTATATTAATGAACTCAAAACACTCATCAATATAACTGGCTAATTTCAACCATCCTGAAACATTATGCGAACAATTTAACCCATAAAACCTCGCAACGTCTACCCACAACTGAGCTTTAGTGGTATTAAACAAGTTAGGACTTTCGCTTAATTCATTATCAGTTACACAATCGGATTCTCTATTCAACTCGTTATATAAAGTTAAATCAGATGCTGAAGAAGCACACACTATAAGAAGATTATCGTCTTTTAAATCGAATTAAAGATCAGTTAAATCGAATTCACCAAACGAGGAAACTGAATCTGAAGGCTAACTAAGCTTTTAGCTACATCCTTAACAATGGCAGAAGTTATAAGTGATGGCCTACTAGGAATCTTATTAAGACTGAAACTTAATTGAACCTGTTCCTCTGAGGTAATGGGACTAACTCAACATTCCAAAGTGGAATTTCTAGTCAAAGAATCTCTCACAATTGACTGAAAGCTGCACGAGTTGTTTTCCACTTTAGGTATGGTTTATGTCTTTGGTCAAGCCTATTGTAAGAGTAGACCTCCTTGCAATGGAATCCAAATAGTGCTAGAATTTTGAGCTTACGAATAACTTGCTGATCATGACGTCGAAAGAACGAAAAGTAGTGACCAGAATGGGAGGGTAATGGTAATTCTAAAAGAAAAAGAATCGGTAAGGCTGGCCCCAAAGGATCCAGTTAATAGTATAGCTACAAAATGAATACCATTAATCTACTATATATTATCTTATTCGTGATATTTCTCTGAGTCGGGGTGGTGTGTCCTGGATTGATCTCGATCCCTCAAGGATGAGGAGGATAGAGACAACACAAGCCAATAGAGTAGAAAACAGGTTAGATGTAGTCGATGTAAAAGACTTCAATTCAAATGATGATCCGGAATGATTAGGGGGATTTGTAGAGAGAGTGCATATCAATGCGAGCAAGCCATTCAATAGAAATCATGATATTCACAGTAGGATCGCGTTTGTTTTTCAAAATGAAAAAGAAGAGCTGAAGTTCAAATAATTTAATAAATGGTGAAGCATTTATATATAGTTATTGCCTAAAGCATATTTCGTACTTTGTATTCTACCAAAATGGAAATAAACAAGTAGCGTCAAAATTTGAAATTGGAACTAGCAATGATGTACACAACTCAATTCGTAAGAAAAAAATATCCATTTGGTTTGACAGAGCATGGATTACAAATACGATTTTCGTAGTAGAAGTTATTTAAGAACATAAAGGCACAAATATCACCTGCGATCCCAATTTATTTAGAAGATTGAATTCCAATTCACTAAAGAAGGTGGCTATAAGATTTTAAGAAATTCTGACTATAATTATCCATATAATAGATATATAAAATGGAATCCAATTTTGAAACAATACGTGACAAACTGAGAATTTTTGGAACACCGTTGTGGGTGTAAATATAGTATTACGCGAGAATAACTCTATTGCAACAAAAATCTCATCTCTTTTATCAATTGTAATAATAATACAGCTCCAGTTTCATTTTGAATACGAAACATCATTTTGAATATTCAAACATATTGTAAGATAAAATCCACCCCTCAGCTCATATTTACTAGAACTTTGAATAATTCCTTTGTGTAAGAAAACAGTCACTGTGTATAGGCTTACAAGATAACAAGTATAGTCTATACAGCAGCTACAGTATTGAAATGATTAAATCAATTGAGAAATAATACATACTTTCAAAAAGATTGAAAAGTCATGAAATCTACTAGCGACCCCCTGTTTTCTTTAAGAAATTGAATTATAGAATACGATGGAAGGTATATGAAAGTTGAGGCGGTTCTGGTGCTAAATAATTTCGAGAATTGACTTCAAAGTTGAAATTCGTAATACACTTAATCTGTTAATTTAATGATTTTTAGAATGGTGTTGTGAGTGCTAATTTTTCGTATCTCACGATAATACCGATATAGTTGGAGGCGCTGACATCTCATCTATCGATTAGCAATAAAAATACTTTAGATTCAGTTTTGTAAAGGTTAAGAAACAACAGTTTGAACTGACCCTACCTTATGCATAATCTTATCCATCTTCCTCAACTCTCACTTCCAACTTCAATTTTGAAATCTGATAGCTCAGCGAGTTGTAGGAATTTTGGAATAA
The DNA here is from genome assembly GCA_024704765.1 of Oopsacas minuta. NCBI lineage: Eukaryota > Metazoa > Porifera > Hexactinellida > Lyssacinosida > Leucopsacidae > Oopsacas > Oopsacas minuta. Next base: position 88,489 of record JAKMXF010000328.1, on the reverse strand, counting down.
AATTTAATTCCATAAACGTCCATATCTCCGAATTATAGGAAAGAATTTCAGTATCAAATTCGAAATTTTTGACCGTAACACAGTGGCACGGCATGTGGAAATAGGTGAAAAAAATATAACCTCAAATTGCTTTATAGTGTTGATATTTGAATTCAGCACCCCCACAAACCTCGGAAAACATTTGACATCTCTACAATAGACTTTCCATTTAACTCCTACGTCTATTCCAATGAGAGCATAATTGAAATTCGAAAGATTGATTTATGGTTTCAATTTTCGGTCATGATGTAATTTTGAATAATTTGGATTCTCCACGTCAAATAACTGCTATTTATAGTATACCAATCGAAAGATCTTATGTTGCTGAATAATAAATCACGTTAATCTTGGCTCCAATGAACAGATGGAATTTACTATTCTCATTTTAAACAAGCTTGTTCGTACAAGTGCAATAAATAGAAACACGTTTCATTAAAACTCTAGTACTTTTTTTGCCTTCACTTGCGGAACTTTCCATTGCACTTTCCTAATAGCTCTTTTCGTCCTCTACAAAATACACTTTAAATTATGGTGTCAGGAAGTGTCAACGATATTTTTTTTTGCGATTTTAAATATAATCCATTCACAATTATCTAATTTTTGGCCCATATAAATCATAAATAATTGTTGTGGTTGTTTATTAGCACATTTTTCATTATGAATAACGAAGATGCATACACGTTCTTAACTGCACAAAAGAACAAAACAATCACTTCTCTCGCGTCCTCGTTTATTGTCCTCAATAATTTGGAAGAAACAGAGCATGATACAGTTCGGAGAAAATTTTCGACCCTCAGAGAAGATAGGAGAGAATACCTGAAACGAGCCGATATAACTACTTGGAATGCGATACCTTTTCATACACCACTTAAACACCCGAGATTGAGTACAGGTTATCAATGCTCAGATGAAGTCATGGTGATAGGGAGTGTTTCTTCTAGCCAATCAACCTCTGTTTTCGAAGAAGATTTTAGTAAGCCCACCCGTAAGCCTCTGAGGGAATTATCAACTAAAGGTCTTCGCAGCCGATTGTCCTCCTTACTAACACATCTTGAAAAAGTTGCTGTACAAGAGAATGTTTCCAGTCAAGAACTATCCTGTTACCTGATGATGCTATGTTCACAGACTGAATGCGACTTTACTACTACCAAGTTCTGTAAAGAAATTATTGCTAAGGGAAGCTTCGGTCCAGTCTGCAATAAACTAACCTACGATAAAGCTGCGTTCTTGATGGATTCTTTAGAAATTGGAAAGAAGAAATACATCGATTTAAGACGTTTATTGCTTTCAGATGTCCAGCTTCCAGGTTACAATCGATTAGCTACCCATCGATCTCAAATTTGCTTGACTAATGACATCTTTTCAGTTGATCGAGAACATCGAGTAGGCATTGCTTGTATCTTACAAAAAGCTTCTGACTCATACAGTAAACAGAATATTGACTGCTTCTGCCAATGCAATTCCCAGCGCCAGCAATCCTAAGAGGATACGAATTTCAGATGGACTTGACGGTTCTGGCTCTCACCGGGTTTATCAGCAAGCGACTCACCCCAATATTTCAACAAAAAGTTTTATTTTATTCGGGTTTAAGGTGATTTCCATATCCGACACCGATAACAAACTGATTTGGAAAAACCCTCTACCAAATTCTCCTTTCTCAATTAGACCCGTTGCGATACTAGCTCTACAGGAGAACGAAGACAATATTCGATATCTTATGGATACACTAATCAATAAGGAGTCCACAGAGATAACGGAAAAGGGTTTAGAACTAACAAGCGGATTTTGTGAAGTTGAAATTCAACGTTCACAATTGGGTGGCAAAATGGCTAAGATTATTAGTGGAGCTGGCGGTGCATGTTGCCAGTTCTGCACAGCGACATTCAAACAAATCCATGATCCGGATATCGTAAAAGACGGTTTTCCAATTAATCGATCCATCACAGACCTCAAAGTATTATTTGATGAAGTTAACGAAGAGGAGTTTCTATCATTATCTTCTGACAACAGATTCAACGTTACACACAGACCAATATCTGACTTAGAAATCATACCTAGTTCGCCTTTGCATGCATATCTCCGATGTTTTGGCTGGTTTTTACATCTAATTAGCCATTTGCACGCAGGAGTATTTAAGTGGTCACCAACTTCTAAGAGAGTCTCAGATGCTAAAACTTTCGTTACAAGTTTAATTAAAGACAATCTCAATATTATTATTGACATCCCTTCAACACAAGGTGACACAACGACTACTGGTAATGTGGTAAGACGATGCTTGATAAGAAAGGATGACAATGATCAAGATTTCCTCTACTGGGTTTTGACAGTGATCCCGTCTGAGTTCAAGTCCCACATAATTGAAATTCACACATGCCTAGGAGCAATCCTACGCGTCTATAATAGCAGCAGAAGAGTGGATACAGAAGAACTAGCGCTTGTTTGCAGTAATATCTACCAGTCAATTCTCTGTGCATTTCCTTGGGCTAATGTTTCCCCAACGTTACACAAACTGTTAGCACATGCACCGGAAATCATCTCAACGTTTAATGATGGACATGGGCTAGAGAACTTATCTGAAGAAGGACTAGAGGCTTCTAACAAATATATTCGGAGATACAGAGATCGTCTTGCTCGCAAGTTTTCATTTGAAGAAAATTTAAAGGATGTATTTGTTCGATTGATTTCTCACAGTGATCCCATGCTGTTAATGAATCGCAAGTTTTCTATTCCAAGACCTCCATCTAGCCAAGGACTTAGAAGTAGCCAAGATATTTTAGTGAACACCCTTATTCGTGATCATGAAGATCATAATGATGATTAAAAGTAAACCTCTCAATCGATTAATAGAAAATTTGGGGAATTTTCACACCTCAGATAGGTGACAATGACGTCATAACTTTGTCATCTGAAGGGATAGAGAAAAAATGAGTATCCCATTCGATTCGTTGGGCTCGAAAACCTATATGACAATAATACATTTTGAGGACCTATGTGCCATCAAAATGCCTATTTCCACATTCTGACCATTTCGTGCCACTGTGCGTAATTTCGAATGAAGTTCGATACATATTTACTATGACAAAATAGTGAGTAAAAATCAAAATTTTGAAATCTTTTAAGTATATTCCCTAAAACGGCCATCGCTCCCCTATCGAATGATACCGATTACATGTAAATCAGAGGTGTACAAATGAATAAAATTAGTGATTGTGGTTTACATGGTCCAATTCTAGGCTAACTTCACAATAGTAAATTTCAGCAAATAATATACAGTAGAACTCTGTGAGAACGTATTACTATTTAAAACTGGTACCTCTACTTGCATATATGGGAATAGTATTCGGCTAAAAGCTACAAATTATTGATCAGCGAGGGGGCATGTCTTATCCGAGTTCTACTGTATATACTTGCTAAATCGGTTCTCTTTTATATTCTCAGAAAATCAAACTATTTATGAAGTGATGGTCTCGGTTTGGAGCTTTAATCAGTTAAAAGGACTAAAACGAAAGTATAGGACAAAAATATGACGCAGGAGAACCAAGGACAGGCACCAATAAAGGAGGAATGTCATATGAAAAAAGAACATATGATCTCCTTTGATATATAGAAGAAATCTCATGACATGGAGAGAAGCCAGGTTGGCATCTAGGATATGGTACGAACAGTGGTGTCCTGCTGTGGGAGCGGGTGGGAGCGCCGCTCCCATACTTTTTTTAACAAATCAAATTGGCAAGTCACAATTACTTCACAAATTACTGAATTTGTTTACCTGATATCTACAGTCAATCAATATCACAGGTCAACAACAAAAATATTTCTATCTCTTGGCTCAGATTGTTGGAGTGTTTTTAGGTTATATCGGGGCTGCTGTATCCGAAAATACTATTAATTTTGCTGAATTGGCTCTAGTTTTCTAGATATTACACAAGCTTAAATTTTAAGGTACTACTACAAATATTTTCTGTTTGTATGTTTATATCAACATTACAACTATTTGTTCACAACATAGAAACTTTTATGGATTCAAAACGCATTAGACGTTGTTGCCTCAATGGTCCCGATGTCTATTGCTATATTTGTGGTGAATATGGCAAAGGAACATCGTTTTACTATTAGAAATGACCCCAAAATAGCTTATCAGGCTTACTTTGGTATTAAATTAGGCGATCAGGATAAGTCATGGAGCCCTCACAAAGTGTGCAAATATTGCGCAGAAACCCTCTGCCTATGAACCCAAGGAAAATTCAAATCCATGAAGCTTGGGGTACCAATTGTTTGGCGAGAGCCCAAGGATCATCACAATGACTGCTACTTCTGTAAGGTTAACATGTCTGGATGGAACCGGCAGAAAAAGAATTCGTGGCATTATCCTGACATACATTCTGCAAGACGCCCAATTCCACACTGCAGCGAAATTCAGGTGCCTGTTTTTAAGTCCTTACGTGATACTGCGTTTACTGAGGCAATTGATGAATCGTCGGACAGCACTTACAGCAGCAATAGCTGTAATGAGTTGTTACAGATAAGTAAAGCGGAGCCTTTTACACAAGGGCAGTTCAATGACTTAGTGAGAGACTTAGGCTTGTCAAAAGATGCTTCAGAGATCCTGGCTTCCCGTCTCAGTGAACACCATGTTCTCCACAGTGAAGCTAAGATAACTTATTACCAACGCAGAGACGAAGAAATTATTCGCAATTTCAGTGAAGAAGGCGGTTTTGTGTTTTGTAATAACATCCCAGGACTTCTCTCAGCGATGGGACTGTCCCAATACAATCCAAATGAGTGGCGTTTATTTATCGACAGGTCTAAACGGAGTCTAAAGTGCGTGTTGCTGCATAATGGTAACAAATTTGCTTGTGTTCCGATATCGAATTGTCCTCACTTTCGTTTGGTCATAAATTTCTTTTTCAACGATACCAAATTAATAACTAAAATAATAATCGATAATTAGAAAGGGACGCAAGCGATTGTCCGAATTTTATAGTATACATCAGGTCGACTGAAGTATTATTTGTCCGACTAATGTAAGGCCTGAATGAAGGAAATTGGAACAAACTAGTAGCAGGTAAAAGCTTTGGCTCAGTAGTAAGTGAAAATGAAAGCCAAAACTTGTACGACAAGAATACTAGAACCTAATAACAGTAAATCCTATCCTGTGATTTGTAGTGATGAAAATCTCCTTAATCAGGGTGATATTTACAACATTTTTACGGGAAGTCAATTCCCTCAGGAAAAATGCGAAAAAATCCCATTTCCCAATTCTCAACAGGAATAATCTATTATACGAGAAATAGTCCATCCTGAAAGCAATGTGAGTTAAAATACGGAATCGACATATTTCTGGTATACTGAAGACACCTTGAGTATATGTCACCTATCAATTATTAGCGACGAAATATCATATGAATAACAATGCTTAATTCTGTCAGGCAATGCATACTTCAAAATTCGGATAAATGCATACTACAAAATTCGGACAAATGCAGCTCTCCCATTAGCAAAGATACAATCTATTTAAAAACTATCAATTGAAGTTATACCTATTCTCAACATAGTATGATTGTTGCATTTAACGCTCTAAAAAGGTTTTTCGTAAATCAATTTCCATAACCGTTCCGCGACCCCCAGTTTGAGAACCACTGTTATACAGGACGGAGATAACTTCTATAGAGAACAATTAATGTTTTGTGTACCTTGAAGAGAAGAGAGTGGCTCCGATACTCTAGATTATACGAGTATTTATGAATCTAATCTTGAATTATTTACACAAAACAGGTCATTATTTGAAGTAGAGACCAGTCCTCAATTGATAAGGCTATACATATCCTAGAGGATTTAGATTCTGATGAGATTAACTTTGATGGAATTGCTATTGAGGAAATAATGAATAATGACGGTATTGATGTGATTGAAGCCACTGATTACCTGATTGATAATCCTGGAGTTAATATCTGGAATGTAGACCCGACTAGCAATCCTCCTGGAAACCTCCAGGTGGATTTTAAATTGGCCTAATATCAGCACTGATGAGGAATTTATACAAATGTGTAGGAATTTAAATACAATTCAATGGGCAAATTTTCTGGATACACTACATTGCTTCAAAACGATTATGCAACTTCATATGTATCTCTACATAGGAGGAGGTGCAGGAGTAGGTAAAAGTACGTAATACGAGCTTTATGCGAAGGTTTGGTAAGATACGTTGATTCGTTACCAGGTACTAACCCTGATGCTGTTAAGGTTTTATTAACAGCTCCTACTGGTAAAGCTACACATAATATCCATGATATGACACTACATTGTGCATTTGCTTTACAAGTAACTGAATTAAACGGCCCCGCTCCCAACTTATCTTCTGATGTATGCAACACTTTAAGAAGTAAACAAAGTCCATTGAAAGTTATGATTATTGACAAGATATCCATGGTTGGTAGTAAAATTCTATCTCAAGTTAATAGCCGACTCAAAGCGATTATGGATAACTCACTTGACTTTGTGGAGTATCCATATTCTGTGTAGGAGATTTCCATCAACTTCATCCAGTAAAAGATACCTAAGTTTTTCAAGTATCAAATACTACTCGTGAGAATTATGATGGATTAGTTGGGCCTTATCTTTGCGAAAAGTTTCCTTTTGTAGAACTAACTGAGATAATGAGACAAAAGAAGATCAAAAATTTGCAATTGCATTGAACAATTTTGCTAACTGTCCATTAACGGAGGATGGTACTAATCTGTTTAAAAGTAGACAAATTGAAAACAATTTTTCATTGATCTTCCTCCTAAAGCTATACTTTTATTCAGTGCTAACGCTAGTGTTAATGTTCATAACGAGACTGTACTGAATAAATTAATTACTGAGGGTTGTAAGTTTATAGCTATTGAATCTTTAGTAGGTGATAATGCTAGACATTTATGACCAAATGAGGACCACTATTCAAGGTTTGAAGCATCAGGCACTCAAGGACTACCTGATGATATCTGCTAGATACCTTATGACGATTAATAACGACACTGCAGACGGTCTTCTGAATGGAGCTACTTTTATCTTACGAGAATAGAATATGGAACAAGGAGTAATACACATGAAAAGTGTTCCCTGTATTCTCTGGATGGAATTTGATGATCCAACAGTTGGAAAAGATAAAAGAGCAAACTCTAGAGCTCGTTACTCGAAAGATGTTACTGTTCCAAAGAACTGGACTCCTATCGGGTTAGAAACATGAAGTTTCAATAAGGGAAAGGTGTGAGTTCCATATAAATAGTTAGAGAGCAATTTCCTTTCATCGTATCGGAAGCACTGTTGCATAGGATTTTGACCCGAAAGTAGCAATTGCAAATCAAGGAATATCAACATTTCATCCCTAGTCACATACAGGGTGTTAAGAAATTGATGCCCTAATCACTTAATCTACAATAATGTAACCATAGTTTCAGTGTTCAATCTTATGAAATACACCCACTCTTATTTCAATTTGACAACCAGTTTTAGACAATTTTAGTATATCACTCTCAGTCAGAATGCCAATTTCTATTTTGTATATTATCAAACCCGATTGTACGAATTATAGCGTATACTAATTGTCAAAGAAGCTACTTCCGCCACAAGAAGCAGGGCAGTAGGAATGGTATTGAGTGGAATGACTCAGATACGGGTTTCACAGAGCTTAGGAATAAAAATTCGAACAAGTCGACATTGGTTGAGCCGCAATAAGTCAGGTCGCTCCCTCGAAAACAAGCCTGGACGTAGACGCAAATCCACAATCACAAAAATTGCTAAAATCGTCATTGCAAAATCGATTTGCAAAAGACACCAATCAACGCGGAGATTGGCTAAGCGCTTACACTCCAAGAGATGCCCAGTGTCTCATGTAACAGTACATACATATTTAAGAAGTACACTCTCTGTCAAGCCCTTTAAACCTCAAAAACAGCCAAAAATCACTGAAAAACAGCGGATGGCTCGCCTCCAATTTTGTAAAGATCGGAAATCCTAGAAAAATGAAGAGTGGCACCGGGTACTGTGCTCAGATGAGTCTCCCTTCGAATTATATCCTCACTTAACCATCAGAATGATCGTGTCTGGGCTTACAAACAGTCTCAAATTTTACCAACTGAAACCGTGAAATTCCCCTCAAAAATCCTCGTTTGGGGTATGATGTCATATCGTGCAGTATCAGAACTCCATATCATCCCCAAAGGTCAAACTGTTAACGCGGATTATTATGTAAGAGATATTGAATAAGTCATTGATGTCTACTATGCAGCGTCAACCAGAAGAAGCGAGTATTTTACGTCGCAAGATGTTGCCAGACATGTCACGAGCCATCTTTCAACAGGATGGTGCTCCAGCCCACACTGCCAAAAGAACGCAAGAATGGTGTGATAACAATTTAGTCGAATTTTGGACAAAGAAAACTTGGCCAGGTAACTCTCGGACCTCAATCCCATTGAAAATTTGTGGTCAATAGTCTAACATGATATTCAAATGATGCTTATTCCAACCAACGTTTTGATGCTGGAAAATCATGTAAAGCTGGCTTGGTCGAGGATATCTCCAGAAATTTTGGAGAATTTAGTATTAGGGATGTGTAATAGAGTTAAAGAATGTATAAAACGTAAAGGCGGTTATATTGGAAAGTGATCACCACATTCTATACCGCTGATTTCAAACTGTTACTCAAATATAATTAGGGCATCAATTTCTTAACACCCTGTAGTATTCGTATTTATACATGTGTGTCATCCTAAATGCATGCACTAACATTTTACTTTATTTCTAGATTTCAACATCAACACTTATATCTACTTTGACATTTTTCATTTGGATGCGACAGAGTATGAAGCAATTCGTGGATACCTCCAGACGAATATTATCCCACCAGAAATCAAGAGTGATCGCTACAGAAAGAAGAATTTGTCAGAAAGTGCAAGGGGATTTACTTTCAAGAGAATAAGCTAATGAAGGTGTATTCCTGAATGATATTTTTGATTTATACTTATTTTCGGGACATAATTAGAAATCTTGAGGTAATTCAGTGGCGTAGCTAAGCACGGGCCTGCTGGCCTGTGCCCGGCCAACTTCTCTGTGCCCAGGCAATAAATATTATGTCTGTACACTCACATCAGTTCATCCCTATTAATTGTTATATTACATATATCAATTCCTTTTACTTTTTTACCTAATTTACTATTCTACGATTTATTATATTTAGTAATTAGCATATATGTCTCGAAAATTTAACATTACCAACAGCTCGCAGCTAACTTTGTTTGCCACTTACAAGAGAATAAAGCTAACTTCTGAAGATGATATTGATATTACTTATGATAATATTTACCTTCTCATTCTCAGGAAGCACAAGAGCCTGACTTCGTGCCTACATGTGATACTACTAATCTTGTCAGTTCTGATCCAATTGAGGAAACAACACTACCCAGTATGGCACCAACGCAATTATCAATTTCTCCTGAAATTCCCAATGTCAATCTTCAGCCACCTTTAGATATTGCTTAAGGGCCTAATAATAAGCCGGTTCAGCCCAATCGACATACTTGTCGATTTCCTTCAACATTAGTGGGAACTAAGAAAAGACAATTCAATCCAGATTGGTTTGTCACTTTTAGTTGGTTGGAATACTCAGTAGAAAGAGACGCTGGTTTCTGCTACCCATGCCCCATTTTTAATACTGTAAGTGGTAGAACTGAAGATGCGTTTAAAAGTGTAGGATTTAGAGACTGGAAGCATGCAACAGGAAGAGATGGTACCCTCCACTGTCATGATAAATGCCTTACACACATCAACGCGATGGTTTCATGGCATGAATATAAACAAAATGAAAGGATTGGTACATCAATTGAGAGTCGCATTGATTCGTCAAGAAGTGAGCAGATCCGCCTAAATTGACATTATATTAAGAGTATCGCCGAAGTTATACTCTTGTGTAGTAGCCTTGAAATTGCCTTCCGAAGACATGATGAATCCGAAAATTCACTGAACAAAGGAAACTTTTTTGAGGTACTGCAAGTTATTGGCAACCATGACCCAATTATCCAACATAGATTCGAACATGGCCCACAAAATGCAACTTATCGTTCACCAGAAGTTCAGAATTTGTTATTAAATATCATGGGTGACATGCTTAGAATAAAAATTTGTGATAGTGTACGGAAAGCGATTTCCTTTTTGCTGCTTGCAGACGAATCAAAAGATGAAAGCAACAAGGAGCAACTGGCTATTATTGTTAGGTACGTTGACGACAAAGCAAACATTCATGAGAGATTCCTTACTTTCGTGGACTGAACTAATCTAACTGCTGAGAGTTTGACAACTTACCTCATATCCACTCTCAATAAACATGGGTTGGATCGTGCTTGCATCGTATCTCAAGGATATGATGGAGCTGCTGTCATGAGTGGAAACTGTCACGGTGTGCAGCAGCGAATGAAAGAAATATATCCCTATGCAATGTACATCCATTGCTATGCACACAAACTAAACTTAGTTCTCGTTGACTGCGCAAAGAAGATTCAATTTGCTTGTGATTTTTTCTTATTGCTTGAGGCTCTCTATGTATTCATTTCTTCCTCTAAGCACATATGATCTTCGTGTCAATGCAAAAGGAGCTTCACCCAGAGAAGCAAGTACGTCAGCTACCAAAGCTATCAGATACAAGATGGACCTGCAGGCAAGCTTCTGTTAATGCGATTTGCCACACTTATGATTCGTTGATTATTACCTTGGAAGAAGTTTCTGGTGGAATAAATCGAGATACCAATTAATAGTGCCACTTTAAAAATAAATTGAGGTTAATTGACTAAGCTATCGGCACAGGTTGTAATTATATATTTTTTCTCCGTAAAAGGGCTGCAGCAAAACTGGATAGAATTAAGGTGATAAACTGTGTGAGAATTATTGGAGATATTTGTCGGGTGTGCCTCCTCCCCTTTGCTAATCAATCGGACACTAAGTGCCACTATTTCACACTGGTCAAACTTTGTCTGGCCTCTAGCAAAAAATTATGAAAGGAAAAATGCCAAATTTTTCACCTTTCAAAAGAGAAACAAATTGTACTCTTGACGAATTTTTATATTGGTTACACAGCCCTGCGGAAAAAAAAATTTTATTTGCTGATTGTTATTGCAAAACATTTTCTAATCCACATTTTAATACTGATTTTAAATAATTTTGTAAAATATACGTATCACGTCTAGTTTTTTTGCAAAATTATTTTTAAATATTGGTGTATTTATCGATGAATGCATGATACCTCTACAAGTAAAATAGTGAAAATCTGCCATTTATAAATTTTTACTAAGAATTACAATAAAATTTTTATTGATAATATAATCTTAGTTAATAAATAATTTGAATATATTAGTCTGAATCAGGAGTAAATTTCCGTTTTTTGACATTCTAGCATGAATAACATCAATACAATCTCTCTTGAGGCACCAGCAGTAATCAGCCATCATATGAACGTCCCACCTCCCCTGATATCGTGTTTCCATTGTTTTTATGTCTTGGTGGAATCGTTCACCTTGCTCCTCGGAAACAGCTCCAAGATTCTCTGGAAAATAGTCAATATGACTGTGAAGAAAGTGAACTTTTACACTCATATTGCAGCCGAGATTCTTGTAAGATTCAATCAACTCATTCACAAGTATTTTATAATTAGGAGATTTCGTATTTCCCAAGAAGTTTTTCATGACATCTACAAATGCATTCCATGTACATTTTTCTTTGCATATCATAGAATTTGAAAAATTATCATCTCGAACAAGTTGTCTTATCTGAGGACCGTCGAATATACCGGCTTTTCTTTTTTCATCACTTAGGTAGTAAAATTTCTCGGTAATATATTTGAAACAATTTCCTTCTTTATCTAATGCCCTTACAAACTGTTTCATCAATCCTAATTTTATATGAAGTGGTGGAAGCAAAATCTTGAGAGGATCCACTAGAGGCTCGTGAATAATGGTCTTATCTCCAACATTAAGATTGGTTCTAGCTGGCCAGCTCTGTCTAGAATAGTGTTCGCTCTTTGCACGACTGTCCCATAAGCATAAAAAACAAGGGTATTTTGTATATCCTGATTGCTGTCCCAAAAGAATGCATATGATCTTTAAGTCACCACAGATTACCCAATTGTGCTGGTGATAATTAATTTTATGAAGCACAATTTTCATGTTATCATATCGTTCCTTTAAACTTACTGAATGTCCAATTGGTATGGAACTAAATTTGTTGCCATTATGAAGTAGAACACATTTCAAACTTTGTTTTGAACTATCAATAAAGAGTCTCCAATCATTAGGTACATACGGACATCCAAGAGCATTAACTAGCGGTGAAACATCATGACAAAACACAAATCCGTCTTCCATTATGAAATATTTCAAAAATTCGATCTCTCTGTTCCTATATGAGTAAAATTTTGTTTCTGGGAGAAGCAAGTTTTTTTCTTTTAGCCTAGAACCTAACAACTCCGCAGATTCTTTAGGTAAATCTAAATCACGTACCAAATCATTTAATTCAGACTGATTAAATAACTGTGGAGAATTAGAACGAGATAATACACACGGAATAAAATCCTCATCTTCTCTAATTAATGAATCTCTAGTTTCACAATCATCAATTTCCGAGATAACATCCAAATTAGTAAATTTTGGAACAGGTACATCAATAGAATGGGGAACGGGTCGTATTGCTGAATGTAAATTTGGATACTTGATCAATGACTTGGTTTTAGCATTGAATCCGGAAATATTCGCCATACAAAAGTAACAATCGCTAATGTGATTTTGTGGCTCTCTCCATATCATTGGAATTCCAAAACTTAAACTCTTTCTGATTCCTTTTGTCCATTGTCTCAAATTTTCTACACAAGATCGGCACACTGTATGTGGAGCCCATGTTTTGTCTTGATCACCTAATCTCATTCCAAAATATCTAAATATGCTTTTTTAACAAATCCTGTTATTGCCGTAGTTTGTTTAGAAGTCATAAAACTCCCACAAATATAACAAAAGACGTCTGGATCATTACTGCACCTTCTCCGATAAGCCATATGATAATAAAATATCAAAATAGTAGACTATAGTACAATAAAGCTGTATATAACAAAAATAAAAATAAAAAAATTATGTAGAAAAGAATGGAGTTAAAGGGACAAAAATTAAAATGCAATAAAGCACGCATCTGTTTATTTCAAAAGACAAAAATTCACACATGTATCAAATATAATCATTTATTCTAGGGAAGTGTTCTTAAAAAAATCGACTTACATTAAAATGACATTTGAGTAAAAACGAGACGTGATAGGGGAATTCTGATGACAGATTGAGAATCAGCATACTCAAGTTAACTAAAAACAACCCATGGATAATAATCAGCAAATTTGACGCAGGGCAGTGTTATAGTTTTATTGCTGAAAGTAAATGAAAAATATTCATTGTATATCACAATGTCATCAGTATAATTCTATTGCTCTTAGATGTTAAATATTTATTGGTTAAACAATAGATACTTTTAGTGTTGTATACAATATGCATTCATTGGGCATCTAAATTTACCGGTAGCTTTAATTATTTCGATAGTATTAATGAAGGGGCGTCCAAATTCGTATATTTTCTTTAGTCCAAATATCAAAATCGGCATTAGTCCTAATTTTTGTGATGTTAGCGTGAGTTGGTTTTGGAGCAGGCTGTCAGTTGCTGAGAGTATTTAGAACTCATGTTGGAAGGGGCTAGAATTGAATTTGAATTAATTATCTAGCTAGATTGGTTTGAGCTGAGAATATGAGCATTTCAGTAGACTATTAGGTTAGGTGGTGTGCTCTTTGATTGGATTATCGTTGTATCTGGAGCGGCTGTGAGTTGCTTAGAGTATTTCGATTCAAAACAACAAAAGTACATTGTTATATTTCCTCCCGACGAAATTTTCCCATGAATGCATTTATTCTATCACCAAAAATTTGAATAATGCCGATTTTGATATTTGGACTAGCGCAAACATATGTAATTTGGGCTAATGCTTACATACGAATTTGGACTAATGCATGCGCCCCTTTATGATCATAATGTTTTTCAAATTTACCATGTATACTTTACAAGACATGTATTTGCCTGATTATATAACCTTTGAATAATCGTAGAAGATTGTTGTATACAGCAAAGGGGGTAATTCAATACGTTGATTGAGAATTTGATTCTTTTGAATTTGTACCGATGAAATCTCCAGTATTCCCTTCTATTAATATTATTTAGTCAACTGATAATTACTGCAAAGAAATTGAACATTATATAGGTTGGATGATCATATTCATTTGTAAATATATTGTTTGGTGGATTTTAGATCCGAGCGGAGCGAGGAAAAAATACAAAATTGTAACCCTTGCCGACAGCATAGTCTATTAAATTCAATTTGTTTAATAAGTGGCATTATCAACTGGAGGCACTATGAGCATTGGGATTAAACCTAACCTTTCATAGTGCCTCCAATAATAGTCCCGCTTTTTAAACAAATTGAATTTAATAGACTAAGCTGTTGGCACAGGTTGCAATTTTGTATTTTTTGAATTTATTTTATTGATATTTTCTCTAAAACACTATTGACGCCTCATTACTATTATTCAATTTCTCCTGAGCTAACTAATTCTAATTTACTTCTATTACTTGTTCACAATCTACTCGTATTTAGATAGGTCCTTGTTCTATGTTTACTACTATAAATTCATCATAATTACCTCTCATTATATATCTTTGTATTGTGTTCATATATTCATTATCATAGTTGTTAGTTGTTAATTATTTTATTATTATTAATATTAATTACCATATAATCAATGTTTGAAGTATTTTCTGCCTTTGGGGGATGTTATCTCAGAAGTAGATTATTTATAGACCAATATAGGGTAATTTCGTCAATATATATGGGATATTCAAATGCTCAACGGTTTGGGGGAGAACTCACACACTTGAGAAAAATAAGTTGAAAGGATATGCAATATATGATGAAACTTTAGAATTATTGAAATTTCAGAATGTTTTATCCGGAGAAAATTGATAGACTAGGTAGAGTGATGAAAATGGCTGCTCCTTGCTAAAATCGAAATTCTAATTAACTTACTTTTCTTACTAGGCAATTTCAAACAAATATCTGTATCCATTACAGAAGTATCTTTGCTCAACTTTTGTTAATATATTTTGAAAGTTTACCAGTTTAGAATTTCAAGAATTATTCCAATATTTAGTTATTTAATATTATTGCATAATTGGATACTAGACAATGTTCCAAAATCCTCTTAAAATTTCAGAGATCGATCAACTAGAACTTATCGCAAGTCTCTAGACCTTACTCACCCCTTAGGGTTGCGATGTTACGAGAGAAAGTATGTTCATTACCTTAGCGAACAGGTTAAAGAGAAGAGATTACTGATATGTAAAGGGGAGCTTGGTCGACACGCTACTTGTGGTCTGGAAAATATCCTGTTTTCAGATGAGAAAATGTTCACAATCCACGAGGTTTCTAATAGTCAAAATGACAGGATAATATCATCCACTACATGTAGGAATAAAGAAATGCTCAGATATGTCCCTCGGATGCACAAACCTCTGTCAGTGATCGCTTGGGCTGGAATATCCGCTTGTTGGGGTACACCTCTGGTTTTTGTCCCCAATGGAGTTAAAATCAATGTTTCTACATACCGAGAGTTGATTTTAGAACTGGTTGTGAAGTATCTAGGGCACACAGTGTTCAATCGAAGTTCGTTCGTCTTCCAACAAGATGGAGCCCTGCCCATACCTCAAATGCCACTCAATATTGGCTTCACAGCAATATCCCGGGGTTTATCAGTAAAGAACAGTAGCCTCCTTACAGACCAGATCTAAACCCCATGGTTTATTTTGTATGGTCCATTCTCGAAACAAATCCTGTAGTTAATCTCACAAACTATTGAGCCTTTGAAGAGATCTTTGCTAGCAAAATGACAGAAAATTCCCCAAGAGGTCTTACGTGCCGCGGTTGGAGCTTTGCCAAACAGAATAAAAGCTGTAATTAAAAACAATTTTTATCTGAGTTATACTTTATATGAGCTTGAGGCATTATGCATGATTGTTGGCTGAGATTAGGGATCAATAGGGGCCTCAGCCCGACAAAAGTTGAGAACCCTGTCCTTGGCCAGTGCCAGTGTTTAATGAAATTTATGCTAAGAGTGATTTCAAAAGCAAAACATCGTAGGTTTGGAACAATAAATGCATATGCGAGATACTAAATCTAAAATATATACATATCTCTATAATCCATCTACTATCATCATCAATTTCCTCGACATATTGATAGGAAGAACTACGTCAGGGGGTGGTTGTAGTAATTTGAATGAGCGAAATCCAACATCTAGGTTGTACTTGAGGAACTAGGTATCGACCGGGGCCCGAGCAACGGCCCCGGCCAAATTGTGCCCTCAGGCGATCTCAAGCTAAGATGTTTATTACATACACAATTATTTGGAAACATCATCAAATACAATGTAGCATAACCTGGGTAACATAAAGCCATGACACATGTTCAGGAATATTGACCAGGGATGTATTGCCAGGCCGAGTAATATACAAAAGGTGACTGTTATATTACAAAATCTATGCGTTTTGGCTCGAATACATGTATGGCATATTTGTAGAACAGCAAGTTATCAAACATACTTGGGCATTCAAAAAGTGTGCATCCTTAGTTTATAGCAGCCAAAATCTACCCGGTTATGTGAAATGCATATTATACCCTATAGTCCTTTCGATTTCCTAATTAATTCTGTTGAACAATTCACTCCAGCTATTATATATCTGAATCTATCCTTCTTTCAATTTTGCCTATTTTCGAGAGTCAACTTTTCATGGCTTTAAAACACATACCAAGCAAGACCTAACAACGAGCTTACATAAAGATTCGCACCGTACTCGGCAACAAACCACACCAGATACATGAGGATCTCGTCACCGTTTAGCATGGGGAAGCTCTAGCGTATCCTACTGTAAAGGAATGGGCACGTAAATTTAAGGCTGGTAGGGGTAGCATTGAAGATGACCCTCCGAAAGGAAGACCAATTTCCGCTACCATCCCATGAAATTGCCTCTCAATTTCTGGAACTATTGGATATTGACCCCCATTTGAGCTTGAAGAGATTGCCCTAATCTTGGACATCTCATCAGAAAGTGTTCATACAATTCTACACAGTTTCTCGAGGATCGAAAGATTTCAGCGCGATGGATACAAAAACCTCAAAAAGGGGCAAAACTAGAAAAATTGCTTAAATAATATAAAGAGTGTGATTCTTGAAGATTATATGAAATTTTTAATGTTAACGAAACTTGGATTAAAATTTCTGAAGCTCTACGTAAGGAAAAAAGCAAATCGTGGCTTCAAAAGTTTTTTCCCCCCCAAAAGGCACGTCCAGACTTCGGAGACGATAGGGTTCTCTACAGCATATTTTTTGATGCGTATGGACCAGTCGTTCAAATGCCCTATGCCTAAAGGAGAACGATTCAATGGAGCATTTTCCGAAGATTAATGCCTGAGAGAATTCGAGTAAGTCTATAGAACACGACGTTCGCCTACAGAAACTCGAGGAATCAAATTTCTCCATGATAATTCCAGACCTCATGTTTCAACATACGTTAGGGTAATCATTGAAGATATCGAATTAGAAACGTTGGAACATCCTCCTTATTCCTCAGATTCACACCTTGTTATTTCTGGTTATTTCCTGAGCTGCAAAAACATCTCGGCGGACGGCTATTTCATACCCGACAAGAGCTAGGAAACGGGGTTTACCACTATCTCAATTCAGTGGACTGAGACGAGTATATAAAGCATTTTCGAAGTGGGTTGAAGGCTACAACTATGCATAGATATAGGGCGAGTATTTCGAACATTATAATTCGAAATTTTGATTAGTAAGTAGCTGTAGTGTCAAGATATTTGACAACGATGGGAACTTTTTGGATGCTTTGAATAATATGCTACAATACTTCAGAAATCTGCCAAAATATATGTCTTGTAAACTTTTATTATTTTATTTGGGAAATGCCATCCTTTGATGCATTGTAGAACGTTAAATTGCATCATCTCAAGGTCAATGTATGAAATGATCAGGGGCGTTGCTAGTGGTGGGAATGGGGTTCTCATCCCCCCATGATTTAGACAGAGGGGAATAATCCCCCTATGATTGTGAGTGAGTATTAAATTATTTTCGAGTTTATTAGAACATTCTGCCAATTTAGGAGGGTTATACTGTACAATCGTGTACCCCGGTTCGGCATTCTCGATACTTGTTTGAAAATAATTATAACCCAACTACGATGGGGGTGTGATCCCCTTGAGGATAGTATCTCCCCCTTCATAGTTTGTTTATAGTTATTTTTATATTATAATGTTGTTGCCAGTTGTGAAGTATATTCAACAGAAATCTCACACATCCAGCCTGATGTTACACGGTTAGTAACCGTTTTGCTGGTGGTGGGAGTCTACGGAGCCAGTGCAGAACGAAGCTTTAGCGTACTTCGCCAACTTAAAACATGGCTTAAATCCACTATGACTCAATCAAGATTGACATAACTATCGATACTGGCAATCGAAAAAGAGATATCTGCTGAGATAGACAGCATGAAGATGACAAGAACGTTCATTAATGCTGAGTACCGTGAAAGGAAGTTTGTGAGATTGACAAAGCTCTAATTTAGGCTATCTAGACCACTAATTAGAGTGTTATTACTCAAGCATTATCATAATTCTACCCCCCCATGAATTAACACCCTGCGACGCCCCTGGAAATGATCTATACATTAGGTCGGATCGAGAAAAGTACACATCGTTTGTTAAACTTCTATTTGAGGGAAAGTTGCCTTTACTCTTTGCTAGGAAATGCGAAACATATATTTGAAAATATTTCGAGTTGACCTTTGCGGTTATATATTTTTGTTGTGGCACTTTCGCAAAATTGAACTTAAATTGTCCGAATTTTCTAATTCCTTTGAGTTTACCCCTTTAGATATATTACTTGTAAATAGTAAGTCGCATATTTGCTATCGAATGGTGTATCAGGCTAATTTCTATGTCCAAGGATACTCAAGTTATCAAGATACTTTTTGCATATTCTCATACCCTAATAATATTACCCACCCCCCTTTTGTTCCGAAGATTTGAGAATGCATAATTCTTACAAAAAATAGCTATATACTCACCAAACTTAGTATAATTCTGTATCTATATCCAAATTCATTAATAGATTACAACAAAGAAATTTACCAACTTTCCTTAGCTCTTGCTCTTAACTTAGTTACCATTTATCTAGCATGGAATTTATGGTCAATTATTGTATCTAAATATATACTCGATCAATTGATTCATATTATAGAGTGATTATATCCCTACAATTTATGTATTTTTTAATATGGCAGAATACACGCTAAGTATTGTAGTATTTCACAGTGTGCCGATATGGCGTATTAGGCAAAATTTCAATTACGAATTTAACTACGTTTTTATGAATCTCCATCGTCGAATTAGTAGGAAAATATTGACGACTGTATGTATGACCCATAGGAATTTCGATTACAGCGAGCTAAAGTAAGCATATTTTAGATTATTTTGAATAGCTAACCTCAAGAGTAAATACCTAACTACCTTAGCAACGATTTTCTTCCAAATATATACTGTATAACGTTTGTAGTTAATCATCAATTTGACGTATTTCTTATATTAGATCAGTTTATGCAATTATTACAAGTATCATTGTTTCCAAAAAATTTTGTTGGCTGTCTAGTTTTAAAGGCCTGGAGTGAAATATTTTAGTTTTAATATAGTGTTTGGAGTGCTGCATCTATCAGGTGACAAAAGAGGACGATAATTTATTGTTAATCGCTTATAGTGCTTACTTTTTTGAAATTATACACCAATTTTCAGACGTGCACCGGGGTGCACGAATATATTTTTGAGTACATCAATGCTTGGACCAGACAAAAAATCGGAAAAGTGTATTTTTAGGATTTTTTTGAAATTCAAGTAAATTCTATATATTCTTGCCCTCATGCAAATTTAGATGATGCACGAAATAATTTTGATCTTTTTCTGTCTAATAATAGCTCCTAGTGAAGTAATGGCCTCTGTTGTAATCAACAAAGAAGCATATGTTAGCTATATTTCAATGGGGAAAAGCCCTAAAGCCACTACGCAGTATCTTATTGATGATAATAATATTTCACAGGAAGAACATGATACTATTCTATATAAGTTCAAGTCCCTTAAATCATCCAGAGAGTATTACCGGAAGAAGAGTGATCTTGAGACCTGGGAGAATTTGACCTTCCATTCATATACTGCACCTCTATCTATTTCCATTCCGAGAAAGAAGAGAATTTCACTCGATCCTGGATTAGAACCTTTTCGTAAAGTTTCTATTTCTGAAAGTCGAAATTTCTCTGAAGAAATTGTCCATGATTCCAGAAAGCATTTACTTGATTGCAATCTTCAAACTTCCCTTCTAGACTGAGCATTCTTTTAGACCATATTCATTTCTTAGCTGAAAGAGAAAATGTCGAGCCTAAACAACTAGCTGCTCTGGCTTTAGGATTAATATCTAACAATTCTTACGATCGAGATACTTCACAAGTGTGTAAGGAGATCATCAACAAGGGTTCTTTTAATGGAATCTTGCACAAAGCGCCAATCGATAAATCTGCCTTTCTGTTGGACTGTTTAGAGATTGGAGCGAGCAAATATAAAAATTAAAAAAAAGTCCTCAAATGTCAAGTAAAATTACCATCCTATGAGCTTGTCTCCAGATATCGTAGAGAAATAACTTTGATTGATGAGATTGAGATAGTCCATGATCCTGAAGGTTTCTCAATTGGAACTTGTATCTCCTATCATTCGATACTAAAGCTTACAGTCGAACGCTTGATTTCAACCTTAGTGCCAATTTCTATTTCACAATATCCACTCACAGTTAAGATATCAGATGGATTAGATGGTTCCGGGTCTCATCGCACCTATAACCAACAAAATAATAACCCTGTCTTTAGTACTAAATGTTTCATCTTATTTGGATTCAAAATATTATCAATAGCAGATACACTTGGAAACGATGTCTTCTACAACCATTCTCCTAACTCCCCCTTTTGTTTCAGACCGGTTGCGTTGATGGCATTGAAAGAGGATTATAATAATGTTCATTTTATCATGGATAAAATTGTCAATCCCCAAACCGACCGAATATTGGTGAACGGATTATTCCTAACAGGAGGACATGTACAAGTTGATATTGTCCGTTCTCTCTTTGACACCAAAAATGGCTGGACTGTTAGATGGTGCTGGAGGAGCTTCTCGTCATCTATGTACTGCATCTGACGAAGAAATCAAAAGCATTGACTGGGTTCGTTCTGGATTCCCCATAAACAGGTTAATTAGCGATGCCTGGCAACTCTTTGATGATGTTAATGAGGATCACTTCCTCAAACTCCCATCCAAACAACGCTTGGGCATAACTCACAAACCCACATCTGACATCAATATAATTGCTGCATCCCCTTTCCATGCCTACCTATGTGTATTCCGGTGGTATATGTTATTAATATACCATCTTGATGCGGGTCACAAGGTATGGTCACCATCTAATGACAAAGTAAATGCATCTATGAGGCGGATTCGAGCAATTCTTCTAGAGAAGTGTAGTTTCAGTGTGGATATTCCTTCAAGTCAGGGCGCTACATCAACTACTGGGGACATCGTACGTGATTGCTTTTTGGATAAGCGAGACTTTTAAAAATGGGCGACTTCCTCGATTAATCCATCTGATAAACTCTTATTAGAGAAGATCCAGACTAATCTATCTGTGGTGTTACGACTTGTGAACAGCGGTAACTTAATTAATTGTAGCAAAATGGAAGAATTGTGTAAAGAAACGTATGAATACATCTTAGTTCAGTTTCCATGGGCGAACGTCACCCCCCCTCTTTACACAAGCTACTTTCCCATTCTTTCAAGATTATTGGAGAATATAATAATGGCAGGGGATTACAGAATCTATCAGAAGAATGTTTAGAAGCTTGTAATAAGTTCGTGAGGCGGTATCGGGAAAATCTTGCCAGAAAAACATCATTCTCTGACAATGTACGAGATATTCTAGTTCGCCTTCTGTGTTGTAGTGATCCCCTATTAGTGCAGAATCGTTTTACATCCACCAAAACGAGGAATTCTAGTGCAAATGACCCAAATAGCCCCCAAGATATCTTATATAATAGCATAGTGTTGGAGAATAATAATTAATTAAAGAATATTAGAGATTGAGTTTATATATTTAGTAACAGTTTTTCCACAAGGTATAATCCCCTCAATATGTAGTAAAGGGAAAAACTACACCCCTGGTTCATTATTATATAATAGCTTATTATATATGCTATAATCTTTCTAATAGGAAGCTTGACTTTATACCATTAATTCAATAATAGAAATTACAAATAATATTATTGAACCATGAATGTTACAAATAATGAAATCACCGAAATGACGTCATATTCCCAATAGTGGTAATACTACGGAAAATTTAAATGAAATTTTTGAAATTTACGGTGTCGAGTTACTATATAGACCATATAAAACATGTCTAGTTGTAATGGTTACCCTAATACGCCATTATGGCAATTTTGGCACACTGTGTATTTCATCCTGTTTTTGGTTATCCTGGACCCATTCCTGAAAATCTACTCCCAACAAAACTAAATCTATACAATCATTATAGTATGCTTGGAAATGAAGATTCTAATTCAACTAGAGACGATATAACCAATGAATTAACTGAAGTATTACTGCGTATCTATAATTTGTCTTCCATACCCACAAAATCAGAGCTCAAAATTTACAGTACATCATTTCTGATATTATTGGGAGAGCAAATACTATAGAAAAGTATCCAAAACAAGCAACGACCTGACTGTATCCACCCTATAAGTTCCGAGTTCAATGTCTTGTTCAACGTCTCAAGTTACAAATGCCTAATTCAAGAAGCAAAATGTTTTACTCTCTCGATCATATCAAAAATGATGTACTGTAAATTTTGAGCTCTGATTTTATGGGTATGGAAGACAAATTATAGATACGAGTAATACTTCAGTTAATTCATTGGTTATATCGTCTCTAGTTGAATTAGAATCTTCATTTCCAAGCATACTATAATGATTGTATAGATTTAGTTTTGTTGGGAGTAGATTTTCAGGAATGGGTCCAGGATAACCAAAAACAGGATGAAATACTACAATACTTAGCGTGTATTCTGCCATATTAAAAAATACATAAATTGTAGGGATATAATCACTCTATAATATGAATCAATTGATCGAGTATATATTTAGATACAATAATTGACCATAAATTCCATGCTAGATAAATGGTAACTAAGTTAAGAGCAAGAGCTAAGGAAAGTTGGTAAATTTCTTTGTTGTAATCTATTAATGAATTTGGATATAGATACAGAATTATACTAAGTTTGGTGAGTATATAGCTATTTTTTGTAAGAATTATGCATTCTCAAATCTTCGGAACAAAAGGGGGGTGGGTAATATTATTAGGGTATGAGAATATGCAAAAAGTATCTTGATAACTTGAGTATCCTTGGACATAGAAATTAGCCTGATACACCATTCGATAGCAAATATGCGACTTACTATTTACAAGTAATATATCTAAAGGGGTAAACTCAAAGGAATTAGAAAATTCGGACAATTTAAGTTCAATTTTGCGAAAGTGCCACAACAAAAATATATAACCGCAAAGGTCAACTCGAAATATTTTCAAATATATGTTTCGCATTTTCCTAGCAAGGAGTAAGGGCAACTTTTCCCTTAAGGAGAAGTTAAACTGACGATTTATACCTTTCTCGATCCGGCATACTATACATATTTTTATCCAAATTGTTAAAATATAATTGGAAGCTTGACTCATTCTTGAATTATATTAGAGGGCATAGCTTAGATGACACCTTTTATTGATATCCAATTTAAATGGTGGAGATTATCTCAAACCAGTGTAGCCAATCAGTAAAATACTAGCGCACTTCGTTTGCTAGGCAAATCTACAATCATAATTTCTGCAAAATATTTTCTTCGAGGCACGTAGTGCCGAGTATATTACCGGTCGCATAACGACCCAAACTATCGGAAATGACTTAGCACGGGAACCGCGCTACTATAGATTAATTGCGTTTTACTATTATAGTTACCCTGTTAACGCATTTTGATAAGATAATTCTTACAAATTTAAGTAGGTTACTTAATCTCAAATACACACATATATGGTAAAGATTCCATGATATGCTTGGGGGATATTGTTCTTTTATATAAACATATGTGTATCTTTTCTACTTTAGCTAATTTTTGAATTAATGAATTATTCATAATCCTTGTTGTTTAGAATGAGTTTTTTCCACTTCTTTTATTTTTTCCCGTATTTTCCCACTTCTTTTATTTTTTCCCGTATTTTCCCACAATATCTTTTGAATTTTACGTAAATACGAGTTATAACCACTGATCTGAATAATAGTGGTTCTATTGAAAACTACTCTTTGAATTACTCATGTGGATACTATATATACGCAAATATTTTAGTGACATAGGTATTCTAAAAGTAATTCTTTTAATTTTTCATAATTCATGTCCAACTTTTGATGATTTAGTCAACTGAGGATCGCTTCACTTCCAATTTGTAACGAAAGATGCAATATTTAACGTCTTACAATGCATCAAAGGATTGCTGTTTTTACCAAATATTTTTGATAGATGCATATTTGGCACATTTCTAATAATTTTTCAGCATATTTTGTTTGATAACACTGCCCTGCGTCAAATTTGCTGATTATTATCCATGGGTTGTTTTTAGTTAACTTGAGTATGCTGATTCTCAATCTGTCATCAGAATTCCCCTATCACGTCTCGTTTTTACTCAAATGTCATTTTAATGTAAGTCGATTTTTTTAAGAACACTTCCCTAGAATAAATGATTATATTTGATACATGTGTGAATTTTTGTCTTTTGAAATAAACAGATGCGTGCTTTATTGCATTTTCTAATTAGTCCCTTTAACTCCATTCTTTTCTACATAATTTTTTTATTTTTATTTTTGTTATATACAGCTTTATTGTACTATAGTCTACTATTTTGATATTTTATTATCATATGGCTTATCGGAGAAGGTGCAGTAATGATCCAGACGTCTTTTGTTATATTTGTGGGAGTTTTATGACTTCTAAACAAACTATGGCAATAACAGGATTTGTTAAAAAAGCATATTTAGAATATTTTGGAATGAGATTAGGTGATCAAGACAAAACATGGGCTCCACATACAGTGTGCCGATCTTGTGTAGAAAATTTGAGACAATGGACAAAAGGAATCAGAAAGAGTTTAAGTTTTGGAATTCCAATGATATGGAGAGAGCCACAAAATCACATTAGCGATTGTTACTTTTGTATGGCGAATATTTCCGGATTCAATGCTAAAACCAAGTCATTGATCAAGTATCCAAATTTACATTCAGCAATACGACCCGTTCCCCATTCTATTGATGTACCTGTTCCAAAATTTACTAATTTGGATGTTATCTCGGAAATTGATGATTGTGAAACTAGAGATTCATTAATTAGAGAAGATGAGGATTTTATTCCGTGTGTATTATCTCGTTCTAATTCTCCACAGTTATTTAATCAGTCTGAATTAAATGATTTGGTACGTGATTTAGATTTACCTAAAGAATCTGCGGAGTTGTTAGGTTCTAGGCTAAAAGAAAAAAACTTGCTTCTCCCAGAAACAAAATTTTACTCATATAGGAACAGAGAGATCGAATTTTTGAAATATTTCATAATGGAAGACGGATTTGTGTTTTGTCATGATGTTTCACCGCTAGTTAATGCTCTTGGATGTCCGTATGTACCTAATGATTGGAGACTCTTTATTGATAGTTCAAAACAAAGTTTGAAATGTGTTCTACTTCATAATGGCAACAAATTTAGTTCCATACCAATTGGACATTCAGTAAGTTTAAAGGAACGATATGATAACATGAAAATTGTGCTTCATAAAATTAATTATCACCAGCACAATTGGGTAATCTGTGGTGACTTAAAGATCATATGCATTCTTTTGGGACAGCAATCAGGATATACAAAATACCCTTGTTTTTTATGCTTATGGGACAGTCGTGCAAAGAGCGAACACTATTCTAGACAGAGCTGGCCAGCTAGAACCAATCTTAATGTTGGAGATAAGACCATTATTCACGAGCCTCTAGTGGATCCTCTCAAGATTTTGCTTCCACCACTTCATATAAAATTAGGATTGATGAAACAGTTTGTAAGGGCATTAGATAAAGAAGGAAATTGTTTCAAATATATTACCGAGAAATTTTACTACCTAAGTGATGAAAAAAGAAAAGCCGGTATATTCGACGGTCCTCAGATAAGACAACTTGTTCGAGATGATAATTTTTCAAATTCTATGATATGCAAAGAAAAATGTACATGGAATGCATTTGTAGATGTCATGAAAAACTTCTTGGGAAATACGAAATCTCCTAATTATAAAATACTTGTGAATGAGTTGATTGAATCTTACAAGAATCTCGGCTGCAATATGAGTGTAAAAGTTCACTTTCTTCACAGTCATATTGACTATTTTCCAGAGAATCTTGGAGCTGTTTCCGAGGAGCAAGGTGAACGATTCCACCAAGACATAAAAACAATGGAAACACGATATCAGGGGAGGTGGGACGTTCATATGATGGCTGATTACTGCTGGTGCCTCAAGAGAGATTGTATTGATGTTATTCATGCTAGAATGTCAAAAAACCGGAAATTTACTCCTGATTCAGACTAATATATTCAAATTATTTATTAACTAAGATTATATTATCAATAAAAATTTTATTGTAATTCTTAGTAAAAATTTATAAATGGCAGATTTTCACTATTTTACTTGTAGAGGTATCATGCATTCATCGATAAATACACCAATATTTAAAAATAATTTTGCAAAAAAACTAGACGTGATACGTATATTTTACAAAATTATTTAAAATCAGTATTAAAATGTGGATTAGAAAATGTTTTGCAATAACAATCAGCAAATAAAATTTTTTTTCCGCAGGGCTGTGTAATTTTTCCGTTCTACAAATATTTAATACATGTATTCTAGCCAAAACCCCCCTGTTATTGCTAACCTGGTCACATATCTTTGGTTCATTTTTCTGAACCTATGTGATGCCCTTAAATTAAGTAGGTTACGAACATAGATAATTCATGCGTGTCTACGCGACTACCTATGTAAAAGTAAATATAATACATTCTTTTAATAATATATTACGTATTTTATTCTAAAATACTAATTTGATGTAAAAATTTGATATATGTGGGACATTTATGAACAGAAGTGTTCTTCGTACCATATAACGCTGTATATATGTGCTCAATACTATTTTGGGTTTATTCTCTTTTCTTTTCAGAATTAACAGGCCTATAATGGCAGCTGGTCCCATTAATGAACGTAATCAGGACGCTACTATTTATGTTGGTGGATTAGATGAAGGGATTACTGAATCATTGCTTTGGGAATTCTTTCTGCAAGCTGGGCATGTTCAAAGTGTACATATGCCTCGAGATCGTATTACACAACAGCCTCAAGGTTATGGTTTTGTCGAATTTTCAACGGAAAGAGATGCGGATTATGCAATAAAAATAATGAACATGATTAAAATCTTTAATAAACCTATCCGAGTGAATAAGCCTTCTGCCCATCACAAAAATCTTGATATTGGTGCAAATTTGTTTATTGGTAAGTTATCATTCCTCAAGAATCGAGATTAGTAGTTTCCAAACATTTGAATATAATGGTATTTTGGTCCCCTTGGTAATTTGGAGGGTTCTTTTGATCACAATGAAATTTTTCGACGAAACTTTATCAAAGCATGTCATATGAATACTATGAAAAAACATTATGAAGTTTATCTTAGTTATGAAGCAACTAAATTTCTTGATGCTTTTGATCGCTACTCGCTTCGTTATCCTCAATATCCGCCTAGAATTTTAATTTCTAATTCCATTTATTGGCATTCTATGGCAATACTAGAGCTGCTACTTGACTTTTGGTTGGTAATCTGGGCAATTTGGCGCTTCTAGTATGATGAAATTCTCAACATTCGGATATTTTTGTAGTCATGATGATGTAATACTTCCATGATGAGTTAGCAATTGGTCAAAATCCTGACGTTTGACCCAAAGGTGATTTCGGATTTGAACCAAAATTAGTTAGGGAAAACTGAAATAGGAATCGAGTGATACTTCAATTCTCTATCTCCATTCGTGAATTTTGAGGCAAGCGATATAATTGAATTAGCCAAGAAAATAAAATTATTTTTTCGTTTGTGTGTTTGTACATATCATTAGTGTTTACAACTTTGCATGTGGAAAGTGTTTATGAGTATGCAACCACTATTGCATATCACTTATGCATTATTGAAGTCAAGAAGTTAAATTCGACAAAGTTTCTTTCAGATAGATATTTCTAGATGTACAATATGATGAAACCAAATGAATCAGATGTTTTCGATGTGCTCTCTCAAAGAAATTTGAAAGAGGAGATTCGTCGGACTAATTCACCTCCCATTAATTGGATTAACTGAAAGCGAATTGCCCATGTGTGCAAAATTCAAGTTATTTGCCTAAATTCTGGGCTGAAGCAAGAGTTGTTTTGGCATATCATTATTTTACTATGAGTTTAACATAAATAATCGTACTGATTCATACCGTAACTGTCTAAATGCGTACATAAAGATCATTCATCTAACGTTTGGAAGTTTATGTTTGTTTTTCAGAGTGTAATGACAGATTATGATCTAGAACTAGGAATGCTGGATAATAGCCTAGAAATTACAAGGAGGCAAAAAAGAATAACTTTCAAAAACTCAACAGCGGACTGAATATAAGAAGAAATATTTGAATGGCAACAGTCCCTCTCTAATATATTAAGGTTTTCGTCAACAATTGGAACTTTGAAAATCTAAATCGGAGATTTTTGGTCTAAATACTACTTTACGTGTTTTGGGTCAAAATCAGATTTACATTTTGAGTCTAATTCCTACTCCCAAACGATGAGAGAAGTTTGAAAATTCTATCACAGGTACCCAGCAAGATGCAACACGTTCTGACGACACGCAGGAACTAGACAAAAAATATCCGAATTTAACCCAAAATCCATGATTCGGATTTAGGCCCAAAATATATCATATTGGCTGATCAGTGGCAAATAATGTAATATTTCGAAATTCCAAAAAGGTGACAATAACGTTAAAATTTCTTCATATGTGTGAATATTCGTCCAAGATTCGTACTTTTCCGAGTAAGCCCAAATCAGTGCTGGAAGTCCTACAGTTTATTCAATCAATCCTGGACATACTAGCATATATCGACATAAACATAAATTTATTGTTTCTTAAAGTATAGGTGAAGCGTCATTTAGTCACTATTCTGTGTATACAAGCGAAGTAAATAGACTATTCACTTTGGATGAATACCTAACATAGATTACGTGGTCCCTAGATTGCATAGAGATCTCAGATAGATCTGACAAATCTCCGATGCTTATGGTGGATTGAAGTTTTTGTTACATCATCATCACCAGAGATGAGAGAGATTAAACATATGACGGATGAAATGTTCAATGTTATGCTCTCAACAAGGTGAGAATGTTTTCGCATCACTGATGTGACAATTACATTTAGCCTTGTAAGTATGACTTTTTGCGTTTTCACGTTGGTGTTAGTCATTTTATTCATTTTTAAGCGAAATCAATAAAATATCTAATAATATCACATGAATAACTTTCATTTTTCTGATAACGAATATTATATTAACCACCTATCAGCTGTTTGACTACCTCCCTCCAGTCAAAACATTATCCCAAATTGGAGAGGTAAACATTATAGGTGGCATAGGCGTCGTTGCATGGGGGGGACCTGCCCCCTCGGAGAAAAGTCTGGAAAGGGTGGGCCTATCTCACCCCAGGATGGCAGGCGCTTGGCATCTCTCCGCCCCCCCAGATTTTCATAAAAATTCAAAAGTTTTACGCCTATGTTAGGTGGAATTACTTTAATATTGTACAAATGTTTTTAAATTTGACATAATGATTACCATCAAAGTAACATTTCATACAAATCCCTGATAACTGTTATTTTGTGATTTCAATGTTCATTACCGAGTGTTCAATAAATTCGCGGAATATATATGAAGTTCATTTAGTAGCGTTAATGTTAATTGACCATAAGTAGTATAGCTGGCGAATGAATAGTAGATAAAATTTCAGCATTCTAAGTAGTTTACTTTTTCTGTTACACTCAATTTAGTCAATTCATTTTCAAATTTTGATTTTTCAATGGAAAATTTGAATAATAGGGATTTTCGAGCCATAATGTTTTACAACTACAAACGTGGAATAAACGCTATGGAGTGCATCAGTGAGATGTTTTCTGTTTTTGGAGAACAGTCTCCATCCAAAACAAGCATTTACAAGTGGTACAGCCGATTTCGTTTGGGTTGCATGTGCTTGGATGATGATTTTCTTACCGAACGCCTGATTACAGCGACCGCCGATGAAAATATCACCAAGGTGGAGGAACTGGTAAGAGAGAACAGACAGATTACTATCCGTCAGTTAGTTCAGGATGCATCAGTATCATCGGGAACAATAGAAACAATCCTACACCAACACCTTGGTCTAAGAAGGGTTTGTTCCAAGTTAGTCCCACATTTCTACCTTTGGAGCAGAAAATCGTCGGATCCAATTTTGTCGCTCTATGTTACTAAAGTACTCGAAGGCAGATTCTCGGTGGCATTCAGAAGTAACAACGGGTGATGAAACATGGGTTTACTTCTATGACATGCGAACGAAGCAACAGAGCTCTAAATGGATATTTGAAGATGAGGTACCGGACACAATTCCCAAACGATTCATGACGGTTGGCAAGCGAATGTTCGCAATTTTCTTCACCACGAGAGGACTTCTTGAATTTGTGATGCTTCCAGCGAAGCATACAGTTACTGCAGCTTGGTATACCGAGTATTGCCTTCCCAAAGTGTTCCAAACTGTGGAGACGTTGAGACCAAAGCCTGGGATCAGTGGGATGAAATTTCATCATGATAATGCTCCAGCGCACACAACCAGAAGGACCAAAGAGTTTTTAGACAATCAGGCTTAGAAATGATTGAACATCCCCCTACAGCCCAGATCTTGCCTCTTGTGACTTTTGGCTGTTCCCGAATCTAAAAAGACAACTAAAGGGCGGACGTTTTGAATCAGAATCCGTGCTAATCGCTGCGTTTTTAGAGGCAGTTGAGTGTATACCAGTAAGTAGCTATTCCAAGCTATTTGGCATGTGCTTACAGCGCTGTCAAAGGTGTATTGATGCTAATGGGGAGTATTTTGAACATTTATTATAGTAACTTGTTAGTTCACTGTAGTGGAAACATATTTTCTGCGAACTTATTGAACACTCGGTATGTGGCAATTAATATACTTAGAAATTTATTCAAAAATATTTTCTTCGTTCCTTTCCGTAAACTATGGTATTCAAATGTTCCGGCCGGGTCTGTGAATTATCGAAGCCCCTCCACGTTGCACTAGTGGGACACCAAAAGACTAACCCAAAATTAAATGAAGAGAGTCAAGTATTTGTGAAAGTGTCCTTGCTATCCCAAATTTCTCTTGGAATTAGGCAGAGATGAACAGCAATGATCTATCGCAGTTGGAGGGGGCATCCACACCCATGAACAGTGTGAGCCCTTTCTAGGCAGTGGCGTTTAGTGTGGGGACCTAACTAATTTAGTGTGATGACCCACTAGCATTTTAAGTTAAAATAGAAAAACAATATTATTTTTCTTTTTTAATTGCACTTTGGGCGAATTTCAGGTCTGATTTATTTGATTTTTGGACATACTATGTTTTTTTGAAATAGTTAGATATAAGTAGGAAATTCTTTTTTATTTGGTTTGATCTGTAATTTTCCATAAAGCTTATTGGGCTAAGCTCTGTCACTTTCTTACAAGAACCCAGCATCCCAGGAGTTTATCTTAAACCATGGCAACGCTACAGAACCGGCCCAGAAGGCCCTAAATTTCTGCTTCATGACCTGGCAATATTCAAAATTACCCATAACGCCCTAAGTATTTCATTCGTAATGAAAAGGAATGCTAAAATTTACCACTTCCTTTTAACCAATTCCCACACCACAAACGAGATTTTCCCCTCATACAATTACACATTTTTCCCGTCCGTATTCGATTTATAGTATCATTTCCACTATTGATACAAGCACCTCCACAAATATATTACTGTATTGCCTAATTTCTCATTTCTCATTTAAACTTAAGATTCTGTATCAATAACATACTCTAAACACAATAATCATAAACGTCGCCTGTCATCATTAGTAACTTGAGTTCGATTTTTATATTTATCTATCCTGTTTGCTTAAAAATTTGTATATTGATATCCTAGTATATTCTCAAATAATTACTACTGTAATGATAATAGTAATAGGCACTACACCAGGGTAGACATAGGGTCAAATACATATGCCTTTGTATTTGTATTGTATTCATATTTTAACATTCTCTAAATGAAAGTATTTTGTATTTGTATTTGTATTTATATACTTTCAAAACGTATTTATAATATTCAAATACTTTGTAAATACAATCAAATATTTATTATACACCCATAATAAGTTTCAGTTATTCATATGTGAGGTAGATTAAAATAAGTTGGTAATCCAACACAATGGCAATTTGCCACTCTATGATCGGATTGTATTTGTATTTGTACTTAAATACATCCAAAGTATCTGTATTTGTATTTGAATACATTGTCAATTAAGAGTATTTGTATTTGTATTGTTTTTGAAAGTTCACAAGTATTTGTATTTTAATTCAAAACTTTTCAATGTATTTGGCCATGTCTGCACCAAAGGGTCCCAACCCTTTTCACCCTATGCCAATTTTACTACATTCTGTGAACCATAGGCGCGCTTGAGGTTCCATATGTAGAGGATATTAAATAATAATAATTGAATAATATTCCTAGATTCTTATTTCAACTTGCCATGATGAATCTAAATTATTTCTCAGTAAAGTGGGATTGAACATTCTTAAACATTTGAGTACGTATTTAATATTGTATATGGAAAGATTTAGAAAGTATTAATTCTAAAATTTTTCATTAATTAATGAAGAGTGATTCGACGTTTTGATTTTTATTATAAACATCAATTGTCTGTCGAGGATCAATATTCTTGGTTAAATCGAACAAGCACAATTTCTAACAGTTTTTCACCCTTCGAATGGCTGAAAAGGACCTCTCACATGTCGCTTTCCAATAGGCAATGTCAGCTCCACTTTCAAAAGTTCTGTAAAGTTCGGGTAAATCCCTTTAAGGCAGCCGTCTTCAGTTCCTCATAGCAATTATCCCTAGTTTGTAAATTCATTAGAACCATTTCCATCTCTGTGTGTCCAAGTTTCGTATTGATCGAGAAAGTACTGGAATATAAATTGGAATTGCGTAAATCCCCGTAGAATCACAATTTAGTACAGCATCTGCACTTCTGATAATTTCCAGTGACTGAGTTGGAATATTGACATTCTTTAAACTTTGCTTAATAGGTCAGATGCTGTGATAAATTTTGCGTATGGAGGCTGTGAAAGCCCATTTAGAGAGCTAATTAGATACTTCATTGAATTAGTTACAGCACACACAGATTTCCATCTGCAGGCTCACCTAATATCACTTAAACACGACTAATCACACTTCACGCCCAGCTCAAGTTGTTCAGTATGGTACATATAATGTGTACCAGGTTGAGAAAAAAGTTGTAGAGAGCCTCTAGAATATAGAAAAACGTTCTAGCCGTTCTATTAACTTTGCAGGCATAGGCTAGAACTAGATTTAACTTATGTGCCATGCAATGCACATAAATTGCCGTTGGACCAACTTGGGATATTTTATGCTGAACAACACTTAAATGTCCTGACATGATAGCGGCACCATCTTAACTAGGCTACAATCTGTTGATCTCGAATTCTTTCGATTTTTGAGAAGAATTGCCAATTTTCATAGCAGTTTACAAAGTTGATTAGTTTCCTAGTGACGTATGAGGTTTCTCTTTATGTTTTTCAGTCACGTACCCAGATTGCGTAAAAGCATATTCTCTAGGACTGATTTCAAACTATCAACATGGAAGCAGAATACTACATCTGTCTGCTTACAGTATTCAATGAAAGGACATACACTGTATAATCCAGTTGTAAATGATTTAGTGTGTTTACCAAAACGGATTTGGATATGCCCGATAAGACGGTTGTGATGGCCCTGATTCTTGAACTCCAAGTCTTAGGACTGATATGAATGGTATTCCACTATTAATCGAACCCTCCACACATTGCAGGTCGAATGCCTCCTCACGATCAGGACCCAGTGAAGTGTCGTCTCGCACAAGATAATTATCTGCACCTAGATTTCCTTCTCCTTGAAACATATTCTCCATGCTGGATGAAGAAAAGAAATTTCTTAGATCCATTGTAGATTGACAGCTAGCACAGAAAAGTGTTCTATAATTAATTAAAACTTTTAGAAATCACAAGATAGGTAGCAGAAGTCAGCTAATTGTTAAGAAGTATAACCGCTCAAGTACAGGGTGTCTAATAAGTTCTGTCCTCAATGTTTTTGCCTGCCATAATTTCTATATTAAACCAATTTGGTTGATATTTTGCAAACTGATAGAATATTTAGTAATAAATTGTTTAGTAAAGTGTTTACTCAATATATCCTCCCTTTTGAGAAATTACAGCCTATAGCCGCGTCCTAAAGTTCCCTACTGCATTTCGCAGCTCATCTTGTTGTATTTTCTGCCATTAACGCTGAAGGGAGAGCTTCAGAGAGTCCAAACTCTTGTGAGGTTTAGCACAGGCCCTTCCCTCCAAATTAGCCCAGACGCTATAATCGAGCGGATTCAAATCTGGACTAGATGGGGGCCATTCGTCTTTGCTAATAAACTCGATTTTTCTTGCCCTTAACCAGTCTTGAGTGCTTTTTGGATGCATGTGCTGGGGCAGAATCCTGTTGAAAGATCCAAGTGTTATTTCTAAATAGATTTTGCCCAGCTACACTGATTTCCTGTTCCAAAATCAATTCTTGGTATGTCGCAGAGTTGATTTTGACCCCTTGGGGGACAAAAATCAGATTTGTCCGTGCCTTTGCGGACACCCCCCCCAAACCATCACAGACATTGGCTTCTGCACTCTATCCATGTATTTCAGGTTTTCTGGGATTGCTGTGGAACTGGTAGCAAGAATCCGATCATTTTGTCTGTTCCAAGCCTCTTCAATCGTGAAAAATTTCTCCTCTGAGAAGAGGATCTGGTCTTGGGCCCCAGGAGCGAACCGCTGAAGAAGTGTTTTCGATCTAGCCAGCCTCTTAGTCCGAATACTCGGGTTAAGGTGGTGTACCGTCTTTCTTTTAAAAGACTTAAGCCCTAGATCCTCAACAACGAGTTTTCGCATCGTTTCATGATTAACCGATAACTCACGGGCCATTTTCCTGATGGATCTCCGGGGATTCCGAGAAATTCGGCAGGGACTTTGTTTTTCAAGGCTGGAGTCCTTACAGACCTTGGAGACCGGATATAGGTTTGTCACTCAAGCTTCCAGTATCCTTATATCGTTTTATGGTACGATATGTTAGCTTAGGTGAAACCTTTCCCTTTTAGTTTGTGAAAAATTTCCTTTTTTGAGCTACCTATCTCGAAAAGTGCGATAATTTTGGATCTAATTTTTTCAGCCATTATTTTCACAAGTGTCAATTATATTATGTAGAAGCCTATTACATCGTTAGAAAGAGCAGAAAAAGTACTACAAATTATGCATCTAAAACTGCTTGTGTGTTCATACGTAACTATGCAATGAGATGTGATTTATGGGACAGAACTTATTAGACACCCTGTATAATAATTTGGAGATATTTTATGGGAATGACGTAAGTTTGTCTATATACTATTATTGAGCCAGCAATTCATGGGTCAACAATAATCTACAATACAATCATATTTCAGTTCCCAAAAGCTCAGTTCAATACAACTTGAATATTTTGATTAATTTGTGGGATAATTATTATCACGATATATTCGATAAACTTAGTGAAAAGCCCTCAATTAGAACTCAATGATATAAATTTTGGTAGGCTGTCCCTAGCCTCTATTACGCACCGCCCATGCTGTCGGCCCTTCCAATAGACTGCACTTGATCCTGTAGACCCCTTCTATTCTCAGTGGACAACCAAGGGTCCAGGGACCCAAGTTTGGGAACCACTGCACTTCACTGTATAGTGCAGGTGTCCCTATTTAAGCAGTAGGTTTCATGAAAAGTCGTATAAAAAGGATGACAATTCTCGTGGTAACACATATTAATCTCATTTCCTAATATATTAATATCATAATCATTTGTTGATTGAACTTTTAATTGGGTATATTTGTGAATAATATTTACATTCATAATCTGGAAATAGGAATTGTATTATTCTAACAAATAATCGTTTCTAGATCTTCTCATATTTTATATCCAATATTATACTACAGGGTGGAAAGAAATTGATGCCCTAATATTATTCTTATCATAATGTGATAATACAACAATACGATACACTAGTTATTTTCCAATATATCCACCCTTTTGTTTTATGCATAATTTCATCCTTTTTGGCATCCCGGATACTAAATTCTCCAAAGTTTCTGGTGAAATTTGAGACCACGCCTGCTTGATGTGTTTTTCGAGCATTGAAATATTGGTTGGAGTGTCCATCAGTTCAATCTCTTGGTTTACGATAGACCATAAATTTTCTATCGGGTTGAGATGAGGAGAGTTGCCTGGCCATTGACTCTTATGCCAAAACTCAACTAAGTTGGTATTGCACCATTCTTGTGCTCTTTTGGCTGTATGTCCCAGCGCACCATCCTGTTGGAAAATGTACTGTGACATGTCTGGCAACAACTTCCTAGTTAAAATACTGCCCTGTTCTGGTTGGCGAAGCAAACTAGACATCAATGATCCATTTAATATCTCGTTCACATAATATTCAGCTGTGATTGTTTGGCCTTTGGGGATGAAATGAAGTTCTGATACAGCTCTGAACGACATTACACCCCATACAAGGATTTTTGAGGGAAATTTTATTCTTTCAGAGGGTAAAAGCTGAGATCGGTCATAAGCCCAGACACGATCATTTAGACTTTTAGGATGTGGATATATCTCAAAGGGTGATTCGTCTAAAAACAATACACGACACCAGTCTTCTATTTTCCAAGTTTTTCGATCTCGACAAAACTTTAGGCGAGCGGTCCGCTGTTTTTCAGTAATTTTTGGCTGTTTTTGAGGTTTGAAACGAATTACTTTGAGTGTACTCCTTGAATACTTACGCACAGTAGTATGAGATACTGCACAACCCTTTGAGCGTAAACGTTTAGCTAATTTCCGTGTTGATTGATGTCTCTTGGAAATAGGTTTGGCTATGACGATTTTTGCAACTTTTGCAAGTTTTGATTTACGTCACGTCCATGCATATTTTCTAGGGAACCTTCATTCTGATAACGGGATGGCCATCGTCGAATTGTACGAATATTCACACCTAACTTTTCTGAAGCACATTTTTGGGTCATTCCTCCTAATACCATTCGTACAGCCCTGCTTCTTGCACATGAACTGGTCTCCCTAACCATTATTATCAGCTGAAATTTGGATAAACAAATCTGATAAATAATATAAATAAAATACGCTTCCCAAGCAAGAACAATATGTCAAAATC
Organism: Oopsacas minuta; assembly: GCA_024704765.1. Lineage (NCBI taxonomy): Eukaryota > Metazoa > Porifera > Hexactinellida > Lyssacinosida > Leucopsacidae > Oopsacas > Oopsacas minuta. The sequence goes on along the minus strand of JAKMXF010000328.1, from coordinate 50,515 downwards.
AAAGAACAAAACGTAAGAAATAAATAACTGATGAAAATATGGTAATTATCAAACTTCAAGATTATTTTGGGTTCATATTATAAATTAGGTCAGTAGGGCATCAATTTCTTTCCACCCTGGAATACGAATTCGTCCTGTTCTGTGTCAGAAAATTCTTCAGACACGTTTGAATTATATTATTTCACAAATTTTTACAGAATTTAAATAGAGTAGGTTGTCTCTATGTCTTTTGTTTCTCATTGTGAAGCTCCATTTCACCAAATTGTATGCAAATATAATATTAACCGGGTAAAAGTGGTTTGGTTATACAAGATTTGTCTCTTACGAGTATATTTTGTGTTCTCTTCAATAATTCGAAATTTTTGAAAGGAATCTATGACTACTACAGTAGAACTTCGTTAATACGTACACCAAGGGACCTTCGAGATTTGTGCTCCCTATCCGTAGTACGTATTAACCGGAGTAAAAACAATTGAATATCCATGTACGTACTAAAATTGTGTAAAATTCTGATCATATTTATCGTAATTCGTATTAAATGTGTCCATATTAACGAGTTATTACATTGAATATACAGATAAATCTATTTCACTATTTCACAGAATTTGAAATTCTTTTCGTGATTCTTTCCAAGATTAGTGATATAATCTCAATTCTTCGTTCATATCACACAACTGTGATACCATTAATACCACTAAAATACGTATTGAAATTCTTACCGCTCAATACAGTTACATAAATTCAAATCATAAATCAATATCTATCAAGAGTACTGGATGAACAAAATGTTCTAAATTGGGTTAGAAATAGTACTAAATACATTTGAAATTTTCCTGATATAGTGGTGCATTATAAGTTTAGTGTATTTGCCTGTGCCTTGAGCAATTTTCTTCATGTTAACAGTTTGCAGCATTTCTACAATCCCTGGCAATCAATGATTTTAGCTGTAACTCAGAAACGTGCCAACTTTTCATGACTATCTTATATATTTGTACAGAAACTGTTTTGAATCACATGGTGTCTTAACATATCAACGTATATACATAATTCACGTTTTTCATGATTTACATGATTTACATGATTTACATGATTACTTTCAATGAAAGATGGAATTATTACCATTCTACATGGCATCAAAGAATGACATTTTTACCTACTCTATACTTATTGGGCGAATATTTTGACTCATTCCTGATATTTTGTCATTTTATCATTTATGGTTTCTTTTCTACACATATACAATAAATTTTTGGATAAAAATGAGCCCTTTCTGCTATATGGAAATACCTACAAAGCTTCTGTTAAACTCCTATTCCCTAGTCCAACTTCTAGAAATACTTGTTAAGCATTTCATGATTAGCTATTCTGTATTACTCTATTGAATATCGGGAACAACAAAAGTCGGGACAGTTTCTGTCTCAACATTTTGTTGCAATCCAAAATTTCAATTATTTGACATAATGGATCTTGATATTATTCTTAATCGTTATTGTGTATAGCTATTCTTTTCGTTGTATCTCCCTTTGTCACCCTATACAAATATTCTCCATTATTCATGTATCTCTACTTCCATTTTAGGGAACTTGGATCCTGAAATCGACGAGAAGTACTTATATGATACCTTTAGCGCTTTTGGCGTTATTCTGCAGACTCCGAAAATAATGCGTGACTCTGATACAGGAATATCGAAAGGAATTGCTTTCATCAACTTTGCAAGTTTTGACGCTTCTGATTCTGCAATGGAAGCATTGAATGGCCAGTTTCTCTCGAATCGCGCAATTCGTGTTTCATATTCATTCAAAAAAGATGGCAAAGGAGAAAGACATGGAACTGCTTCCGAACGTCTTTTAGCTAGTAAGCAACCAGTTATTGGTGATGATAAACCTCATCAGAACTTTTCAGATACTCCTGTAATTCATGAGTTTATCTCTTCTCATCTACCACATATATTTTCTAGTCACAACCATGGTAATTTTTCAATTGCTGAAACATTATACCGAACATCTACCAACATGACCTCTCCTACTCCCTCTATAATGCCATTTAGACCTCTCTCTCATCAGGATGCTCAATATACATTTCCGCTAAAGCAACCAACTCTGAACTTTGGGCAAGAACATAAAGATGATATTTATGGCATTAACACTGAACAATTTGATCCTCCATCATTGTATCAACAGGTTTATTAAATGTAAAATTAGTCGATATTGTTTTAACAATATCTCCCACTATTTTTGAAATATATAGAGAAAAATCCCCAACGGAGCCAATATATAGGTATTATACTAAAGGAGTTCCGTTTGATTTCCAATTTTCATGGCTTCTTTATTAGTTATCTTGTCAAGTGGCTAATATTTGGGGTTCTATTGCTCATTGTATAACTATAACATCTATTCTTTACAAAAAACTTCAATAATTCCCAGTAAATTAATTCAGTATTCACATTCCTTCAAGTCCACCGTGTCATATCTGGCTATTTCCAGTATAAAAACACCTAAGAGTAGAAAATATCTTTCAAATCTGAAGTTGAAGAGGCCCTGTAACCTGTGATAGAAGAGATTAAATAGAACCACTTTAGATTGAGCAAATGAGCGAGTGTGTCTAAGCTATTCCTGTTTTTTCGGATGCATTAGCCCCCTTGAATTTTCAAGTAATCACAAAGTTCGGCCCAACTGATCTAGACTGCCCTACCTCAAAGCCTCAAAGTAATGTCCAAAAACGTCCACTGTTTTGCACAACTATTCAGGGTGCAAAAATTTGAAATTTTATGCCGTACTTTACTGGGACGCCTGCAATTGTCACCACTTACTTAAGTAGTACACCTACAAATATCCCCACGAAGGTATGATTAGAGAATGTTCCTATACTAGAAACGTTTAAAATCAGTAATATGGTGTTATAACAGTCCTACTGATCTAGACGGATAAATACTTAGAGAGAAGTACTAGAGTACTGAAATTTTGGACTTCAAAATTTGAATATTGAAATCCAGAACTTGTCCTCTCCTAACATTAATGATGACAGTATCTCTAAGCACCGCCGCATGTTGGAGAGGATTTTCACGGATTAATCGGGAGAAAATAAAGCTGCGTTTTCCTTTAGCTAGGAAGCACTGGAAAGAATAATGTGCAAAAATATAGATGGGCTTAATTTGAAGTATTTTCGAATCATTAAGAGGTGGCCCACTGAAGGAAAAGGATGTCACCAACAAAACCAATTTAATTCACTAATCAAGAAATCCAATGACGAAATTAGAATGGAAAATGAACTTAGTTCTTCTATATTAATAAAAGCAAGGTAAACTATACTATCGCGCTTGCTCGCTAGGTCGTTTCGCGACAGCTTAGGACCTAAGGTTAGCTTAAGTATCAAACAGCTACATTTCTTGATTCTTTTGATCGCTACGAGACGGGATATACTCAGCACTACTTAATGTGTTAATTTTTTATTGGTCATGGTCCATCTAAATTCTATTTAATGGCCTTTTGTGCTATTTTCCTAACTCTTACGTGGCTTTGGGCTAGTAATCTGGGCATTTTGAGTCTCGAATATCATATATTTCTCAAAAATATCGCAATTTGAGAATTAGAGTATTTTTACAAAAACGAATTTCAAAAATAAGAAGTCCATGCTCCATATTCTTGTCATTGTGCTCAATGGAATTTGTCAGATGGCTGAATCCCTATTTGATGTGTCTTGGCTTCAGTAATTATATCCTCAAACCTTTGGGTCACTATACTTTTTGTACTTTTTCTGTGTAGACTCAATCCAAGAAATTCATCCACTGATTTATTTATTCAAAACCATTTCACTGTGAACTATATCCCCGTTATTGTCGACTGATAATTTATCTATGATACGTTTACACTGAGGGCCAGGTATGGCTATCAGCAGCTCAAGCTTGGTGGCCTATCAATCTTTGCCTGTAAATCAATAATTTTTTTTCTATTTTGAATTGCACGGATAAGTTTTTGAGATTTGAAACGAAGTCGATTACTACGAAATGTAAATTCATTTCGAATCGTCATTCTAATATCTTGATATAACCCAATTCTTCAGCTTCTCTTTTATTGTAGCCGTAGCTATTGTTTTTCGTCGTAAACTAACACTTTATACTTGTTCAATTTCACTGAGAGGGCTCGCTCCCTACAGGCCAGCCACCTAGTAGCCTATAATCTGCAGAATTGCTGAGTTTCCTCTTCTAAAATATCAGCCAACTCTTTGAAATCTTTTCTCCTGACTGGTGAATTATTGTAAATTGAAAGTGCAGTTTAGCTTATCTGAGACTTGTGACGAGTACTCATCGCACTTTATAGAGTCTAGCACAGCTAGCTCTAGTTTATGCGCCAGTCAATCTGTATTGGCTGATGCTTGCTGTTTTTCTGCTATACGCCTGCCTACACAATTCACATGACCGGACATAACCGATGCTCAATCAAAATTCCCATTACCTATCTTGTTATTGATGAATCCAATAGAATTATCAATTTTGTATCTGTTTCGAGGTTCTGCGCGAGTATATAAGGCATCCTAGATACATTTCGCAATGTGTTTGCATCTGGTTTACTGGATTGTGTATCCCACGAATACTGTTTCAGTTGATCCATGTTTCACATGTCGATCATATATAGACTTCTGTCCTTTAATAGAAACATCGGTGGAATCTTCGGACTATACAGATAAAATTCGAATACTTGTCACATCACTGTTAAATATTTTATTGTAAGTGTCTTGCGAATCTCGCATAAATATCCTGCAATATCAGTTATGTGTTAGTTATTAAATCTTCCTTTCAGGTTAATTTTCCCGTTACTTTTGTTGTGTTATCTCGTTACTTTAAATTTTTGCTTTACTGTTACTTGGCAATATCCTGTTACCAGTACTTTGTCCATTACCCTTACTCGGTTACCGAATGCAATTTCACTCCAGAATGATAGTTTTCGCCAATTGCTAAATCATTCTTGGCTTGTAAATCGCCCAAACCTGGGAATTTCCAGAAAGTAATACATTCTGAATTAATGTTGTTTGACAATCATGATTTTTCCAAATTTGATATCCAATATCATACTATGCTTCTTTTACATGCAAAGCTAATCCTACCAAAATTTCAATACATTCAGAGTACGTTTAGGTTCGGACAAATTCCGATAATTTAACTATGTAGACTGCCATTTGAGTTACTGAATCACAATTTCAAACATGGTGACTGACTGACTCGGGCACTCTAACTATGGGTTGTTTCATTTTGGAAGCAATAAATTTTCAATTCTGAAATTTAAATTTTTAAGATATCGTCAGGAAAATTGTTGATAGTCTCCAAATGCAAATATAGTGTTGCTTAAATTTACTCTACGATATCTCAAAAGCAATGAATTTATCCTCAGGAGTTTTAGCGTATGGCTTTTCCCAAAAGTAATATTTCTATTTCCAGTTATTAACCTACCTAATCGTCATTTGTACTCACTTCCCTCATCTGGTTGTAATTTAGGTATCTTGGCTGCAGCTGAATTGGCTGAGTCAGTGTTACCATAAACTTTTTATTGAAGATTTTTGAAATATCTAATTACAACATCTAATATACAATAGTAAGAAGATTTTTAATATCAGCCAGAATATACATACATACGTTCTTCACTACCTGGCCAAAAGCATTGTAACATCTTGCCATAATTGACTCCTGGCACCAAAGGCGCCACCTTAGTTATCGGCTAATGATTATTTCTTACAATTTGAACAAAATATATCATAAGCAACAATTCATAATAAGCTATTGTCCTCCTTTCTGCTATTTCCATAGAATTTTTCAGTGAATACTCGCCCTCTGCCACAAGTACACTATTCCAATACTTTTGGCCTGGCAGTGTATGACACGAATGTACGCCACCAAATCAGCATGTAATTTTAGATCCCTCAAGTTCACAGGGAATACAAATCTGCGTAACGACACGGTAAAGCTCGAAAATACCGACAAACAAGGCCTATTTTCTTGGCACCCCGCTATACATCCATATTTTCGGAATTTACTGTGCATGCTACTGATGAGTTGTTATGGAGAATTAGGTGAATTTTTACTAACTGTGTGGACAGCTGTTTGGTTACCAATCCAGTGGCTGTGAGGGTTGTGAAAGTTTCCTTCATTGGATTGCGATATTCCATGAGAGTATGCCACTTCCTGCTCTGGCCGAGGCTTGAATTCTTCTGAGGTACTTAGCGGAACACACTTAATTATCTTTCAGTATTTATGTATGGTAATTCCTCATGTATAATCATTTCTCCATTTTTACAACGTCATTCCGCTCCACAGTGTATTTACAAGTTTACTAGTATACAATCGAAATAATTTATTAAAAGGTACTATATAGTAACACCAGAGTAAGATTTGTATCTGGGGTCTGTAACCAAGAAAATCCCAGGTGGGGGCTATTACCCCTGGAAATCGGTAGAGGGTTCAGTCCCCCTACCCCCTATCTTCTCCTATCTCTAGATTTCAAGATTACCCACAAGTAATGCAAATATGAGCAGAATTAATCTTGAACAATATTATAAAATTTACTCTTGTTGATTTGCTGATTTCGTTTGAGAATTACGGCTGTATTACTTGAATGGGCATGGAATAGCAAATCTTAGTTACGCCAGACATTTTTAACTTAATTACTTTACGGATATCCAAACTACAAATGTATAATGTTATAGTGTGTTGGGTGATGGGTATACGTATGTCGATGTTCAAGATACAAGCTCTAAATACTTAATGTCTAAAATCTGAAATAATTAACGAAATTGTGGTTTTCAATCCTAGTGTTGCGAGAACTGCGAGCAGGCGAGGGAATGAGTGTGATCAACAAATACAGAACTTATTCATTTCCGATAATGGCATTTGGTGTAAGGACGAAGGCCATATGTATAACTAAATTATATATAAGTATGAGTAGAATCGAAAGATTATCATGATTGAAATTGTGTATGCTGTGATGCACCCCCAGGAAGGGGTGCCTGCATTAGGTCCAATTTACTATGTATGCATTGGGTCGAATACCGTGTGTTGGCATTAGGTCGAATTCTATTTCAGCAAAGTTGCCGATAGAGCAAATATATTTTAACCATGAATATCTCGTATTAAAGCCAATTCATATTTTGAGAAACACTGAATGCTTCCTTAAATTTCCAAAAAACTTGCACAAACGTTTTAAAACCAAAAAGTCCAGCAATCCCCCATTTTGCAAACTTTTCTAAGAATTAATCCGACAAAGGTCCATCCAAACACAAAATTAGCATGGACTGCACAACCCTGCCTCTAGGTAGCTCAATAACGAGCACAAGTGAAAACTCCAAGACCGATAATGTAGTGAACAAAATCCCTAATCCCTCCCAATGGTGCGGGTTTATAATTAATAGAATAAAATGTCTTATCAGTCCTCGTTTTTATACATCCATTTTTTATTACGATCTATCAACAACATAGCTAAAATAAATTCAATCTATCACAACGTCTTAATTCGATCCAATTCATACATTTTAAGTTCGACCTAATGCATACATGTTAAATTCGATACATATTAAATTCGACCTAATGCCAACACACGAAATTCGACCTAATGCAGCGCCCCCCACCCCCAGGAATCATGCATGGAGATTTATTTGAGAATTACCCTAATCTAAGGTTATAAACTCGATCTTTATTAAAATGATTTTGTTTGAAATGGATCTCGCGTTCCACAGAAGTACCCTGCGTTCCCCAGTTTGGGGACCAGTGATCTAGATTAGGGTTAGGAAACCTGTAAGCCCCTGGCTCACATTGAGCCTTTTACCGAATTACTTGGGCCAAAGAGCCGAGCAAAGTGTGAGGTCACATTGAGGATGTTTGGATAATTTCGACTTGCATCCAGTGAGCAAATGGGCAATTTAACGGATTTAATCATGTAGCTACAGTAGAACCTCCCTAAGTGGGGTGTCTGGGAAGCACTGCTAAAATTTTGCATCCCACTTTGGGAAATACCCCACTTCTGACAATAATTTTTTAAAAATTTCATTAAGTGTTGTTCTAGATTTTATATGATTTATGGTTACTGTTCATAAAACTCAACTAAGTTTAAAGAGGAAGGTCACAATTGCACAGGATCTATCCAAAGGAATGACCCAGTTAGATGCTGTAAAAAAGTACAAGGCCTCCAAAGGTACTGTGTCTAGGATTAGTAAGGAAAAGGAACGATGGGTAGCTATTAATTTTGAAACACTAGATAGTGCTCCTCGCAAAGGTACGGAAAGAAAGCGTATAGTCAGGTTAAGACTATTGATCTGGATGACAAACTTGTTGAGTATAGCGTGAGAGCCCGAGATTTAAATGCTATTGTAACTGGTTCAATTATACAAAATATTGCCACAATGATTTCGAAGAAGCTGCCCAATTTAGATGGTTTAGTGCCTCTAATGGCTGGTTAGAAAGGTTCCGAAGCCGCAATAGAATTGTAAGTAGAGCTCTCCAAGGAGGAAGGGGGTCAGCTCCCATGAATGCTGTAGAGGAATTCAAGAAGATATTACCTACTCTCCTTAAAGGTTATGACAAAAAAAGATGTTCTAAATGGTGACGAGGTTGGTCTTTATCGGAACAAAGTGGAAAAGAACATTGCTCAGCAAGGCCCAAACCCCGCAGGAAGTAAAGTCAGCAAGAAGAGGATTACTGTGTTCATTGTTGCTGCTATGGATGGACATATGGAGCAAATGATTGTTATTAATCAGTATTTAAAACCAAGAGCATTCTCTAGAATTCACTACGACACTAATAAACTCCCGGCATGCATGCAATGAAAAGCGACTCCCAAAGGATGGATGAATTCTACTATTTTCAAGGAGTGGCTTTTATATTTAAATACAACAATTGAAACACAGAAACGGAATGTCTTGCTCTTTCTTGATAATTTTTCCGGTCATGAATGTGGATTCGAATTAGCAAAGGAACATCTAACTGATGTCCGTGTTGAATGGTTACCACCGAATTGTACATCTCTGTTACAACCCGTCGATCAAGGGATCGATAACGCTTTGAAAATTAGATATTTTAAATACCTCCATGAACACATGTCTAAGATGATTTTCATCGATAAACATCACATGGAAGGCGTCGATATGTTGCGTGCATATGTTTGGCTTGGTAGGGTTTGGAATTCTTTACACAATACATCCACTGTTTCTCGTTGTTTTGAGAAAGCTGGTTTCCGCTTTGAATCACATAATGAAATCATTCCAGATCTAATTTCAAATGTTGTTAACCATGATGAGCAGGATATCCTTGATCAAGAAGTTTTAATAGCTGGTCCACCTGCAGTTGTAGAAGCTGATCAAGTTCTAGAAATGATTGAGTTGTTCGATGCTAGAGAAAATCAAGTTGTAAATGCCGAAGAACAGGATGACAGTGGTGCTAAACCTGAAATTGAAATAAATGAAGAACAGGTAGACCTAGAACTAGGTAGTCGTCCAATAAGTACAAAAGAAGCCATATTACGTTTATCTGAACTCGAAAAGTATTTTGAATACAAAGGAATGGATGATGAAGTAGCATGGGTTATCTTAGTTCAAGACAAAATCCTGGAAAGGGTACAGGCTAATCTGATTCAACCATCAATTGACGTTTATCTGTTGAAGAAGAATAATGAAAATTAAGTGGTGTAGGAAGGATACTATCCTAGTATTGAATTACTTTTAGCATATAGTAGTGATATTTTATGATATATATTCACCCCACTTAGGTACCCCGCTTTGGGAAATACCCCATTTTGGATACCCACTTTGGGAATACAAAATGTAAATTTTGTATACAATATCGTTTAAAATTTCAGCTGGCGCACCCCACACCCCACTTCGGACAAAAACCCCACTTTGGGAGGTTCTACTGTATAAGGTAATCCATAGGTATATGTAAATGTATTGTGACTGAGATTAACTGTAGTGATATATTCAAATATACGACTAAAAAATTGTAGAGGCACTTTGGAATGTGTAAGTAAATATTTGTGAGGAGATGTATGAGGTATATTGAGAGATGGGTGAGTATATAATGGTAGAGGGAACTGAAATTGGATGAGTAGATATAAGTTGTAAGGACTAAATCTAAGACTATTTCCAGGAAGTGTATACATTACATCGGGTTCTCAACATCTTTAGCTATTGGAGCAATAGCACGCTTCGGCAATCATTCTATATTTACGAATTACCAGTAGCGAAATTGAATCAGAGTTTAATCTAGAGCGATACGGGCGATGGATACGACCCGCTACACTGAACCATCGTTTCACATCAAAGGTCGATGATGGAGTCAATATATCATATAAGGTTGAGACATCGAGGGAAACTTTGGGGAATATCTAACCCACCACCTATCTGGATCAACATCAATAATTCCGTGTATCATTCTTGTCTCTGCTCTGAATAAAGTTCATTCCATATTAATGATGTCTTCAGAAACACCTTGTAGATGTGAATCCGAAAACCTCTTAACAGGAAATATACTCTTCCTTTTTTGAAAGAATGTTCACCTTCGGGATCTACGACATCTCGTAATTTATTCTCTCCTTTAGTGATGTTATTATGTTTCATTACACTTTCCAAACCTGCTTTAACGCTCTCATGTAATCTTCTTTCTCAAATGTCTCTAACACAAATCGTGAGTCAAGACACGGAACATTGATTCAGATAAATTTGTCTAATTTTAGATAAGCAAACGTTCTTTAATGATATCACGTAAAACTAAGTCTATGTCCCTCATCCAATTCGTTCAGATCATTTCCTTCGCAGGGATAATCATGCCACTTGTGCCGTGAGTGGCTTGCATCTCTTTTGTAAAAAATTAATTGGCGAAAGAATTTCGCATATTTCGCGGAGTATGTTCATCTCAAAGTTCTTAGTGGGTTGACACCTTAATGGTGGCAACTGATCCAATATCTTTCTGTCATTTGTATTCAATAAGGAATTATGCATATTATACATGATGTTGCATCGAGTTTTATTCATTGAAACCAAGGTCATACTTTCACTAAGGAAGATTTCGGCACATTTGGTGGAATTATTGCAACATTTCACATATTCATGAGCCTTGGATACTAGAACGTTGACCTGGCAACGGTGGCCAAGATCACGAGCCAGTAAATACTTCATTGCTAATTGGCCGTATGGCACGCGCATGGGAACCATTTCTTTAACAGGCCAGCATTTCGCAACTTTATAAGTAGTGATTTCTAATGTGCTTTTCCAAATTTTCAGATAGATTCTCGATAGCTTCCTCTATAACAGAATTTGTCGATCTCATCAACGCCAATGTTTCCCCATGGAAAGATTCGTAAACCTCGTATAGATGTTCAACAGTTGGTGAGCCATCATCCAAATTCTCTAGGTTTTCGTTTAGTTCTATTAATTCATCAAAATGAGAGTGCATTTACCATATTCGACCCATTATCTGTTCCTATTCGAGCAAACTTGTTGGTAATATTCCAATCTCCACAAGTAGTGAGAGTAAGATTCGCATTTCATCTCCATCGACAGGATACTGGACTCAGGAATAGTTTCTACATAATAGTGTACGATGACCCCCATCATACTGATTAGCAGACGGGAACTCCAACCGCTATGGTAATAGTAACAAAAGGACAATAGGTAGCTGATCACGGAGTGACTTGTCACCCTCAGTATATTTATTCTTCAATTTCTTATTTTTTAGTTTAAAGATTGAAGGTACAGTAAAGTGGGGATTGAGCGCTGCACAAAAGTCGCAAAACTCCTCAAGTTCACGAATTTGAATGAGAGTCAGCACTAATAAATTAGTCTCTAAGTTTATCATCAATATCATCCGATTGCAGTCCTTTCGAACAAGTCTTATAGTTAACTTGATGACGTGATATTTCTTTCGAAAAATGCATTTTTGCCCCCATGTTGAATCTTCCAACTATTGTATTTCACCCCACACTATTTGTATTTTTCCGCAGTGAAGTGATGGTGAAGGTTAGTCTGCATACAGAAGGGCCATGCTCTCGAAACCACACTAAACACATTTATGTCGGGTATAAATTGGACTTTCTATAGGAGTAAAAAGCGTAAGTACCAATTTTGGCGAGCCTCGATGAGCTGAGAATTATCAATTTCTGGCGGTTGAATGTCAATATCATCCATTAAGGTTCTAATAAGTTTAAATTGAAATAAATTGAAATCATTGCATTGAAAATGCAATGATTTCAGTACAAGTCGACAGAAATGTCAGGGCAGTAAAATAATAACACCAAAGGGGAGTAAGGTGCATCCAAGCAGAATAAAAACTGATATTATTTTGGTGAAACTTCGTTAAGAGTCCAGCGCAACGTATACTTTTTAGATCTATGGGAGTATATTTCTTCGAATATGCACCTGACAGGAGGTGCAATTAACCACAAGATATTCGTGTGATGTAATCTTTATTCATTGCTATATTCTTAGCCACGGTTACTGATTTGATATGTCCATTACACAAAACAAATTTTACTATTATTACATAAACATGGTTTCAACGGCTCTACTGGGGTAATCGGTAGGCTGATTCCTATTATTTTATGTAAAAATTCAACTCTTAAATATGTTTCCTAATCGAAGGCCTGAGTGCGAATGCAAAATGTTTGCCACCCGCGTATCGCAAGCAAGAGAAGCCTGCTGGTACATTGGAAATCTAAATTATTTTTCTCTGAAATAAGGTTGAATTAGTGAGTCACTAAAAATAAATTTATTATAATAGATTTATAATATGATTTTATGAAACAAGTAAAAATCGAAATGATTTATAAGATCATTTTATAAAATAAATAAAAAATCCAAATGATTTTATGAAACATTTAGAAAATCGATGATTTATAAAATGGTTTTATAAAAACAAGTAAAATCAAAATGATTTTAAAATGATTTATGAAACAAGCAAAAATCAAAATAGTTTATACAATCGTTTATAGAATACATCAAAATCAAAATGATTTCCTTATTAGATTTAGGATTTAATGATGTATTTGGATCTCTAATTCACTTGAATATAATATTAACAAACCCACTGGATCAAACAAAAATTAAGTTCGATGTTTTACGGAAAATCAATAAAACACTTTTTTGATGATTTTTCTTATACTAAATCAAAATTATAACAAAAATGGGGGGTTCTGATAATATTCAGGGGGTGAAATCATAATTCAGTTAACATAGAATGTATCAATGATTTTAAGTGTTACTAAAATCTAGCGTTCTAAAGCATTCTACATAAATTAATAACAATAGGAAAACCTTAAAAGCTAATCAAAGTGCTAAATTATAATTATATTGTTTATTAACACTCTTATCTTACTATTGGACTGTTGCGTGAAAATTTCATGCATTAATAAACCTGGAAGCCTTATAATACCTGTGATAAAAAATTAATACGCCTAGTGTGAGGATTCAAGATTTTATTAATATAAACGTTGTGAGTACGTATTTTGTCTACTTGTTCCAAATTTCAATATGTCCAAAAGACAACATTCGCTTGGTGGAGAATTTTCACCTGCAAAAATGAGAAGTGTACTAGAAGTCGGTGAACGAAGCCTGTAATGACATTCCAGTCTTACTCAGACGACTTAACAGGGGATGAAATGGGTCAAACTAGTAATTTCGAAGAGTAGGTTGAGCCTCTTGTGTAATTGTTTCAGCCTGAATTAAACATTTCTAACTCTGTAACTGTAGGACCTTTCGATGTTTCAAAAACACCATCTGACAATCAGTACAAGCCAAAGCTTTCGACTTTTCCTACTCGTAATGGAAAAACGATTTCAGAGTGACTGATTTCTAAAGTTCCCATGGATTGAGTACATCCAAGAATGAGATTCTGTATTTGTTTGCGTGCTCATACTTCCCTCAACATGAAAACTCCGGACAACTTCACTTTTATCGGCTTTCACTATTGGAATCACGGTGTCCAGAAGCTTCAGAAACATGCTGATAGTTTTTCCCACGAAACGTCAGCGATGGCCAAAGTTCAACAGGTGTCAATGACAGGTAGCGTAACAGCTCAGGTACAGGCCATTTCGCTTAAACAGCTCGAGGAGAATAGGCACTATGTGCGAACTGTTGCTGAGGTAGTGGAGCTATGTGCTCCACTACCTCAGCAACATCGTGAGTCAGACAGTGAAAGGAATCATAGTAACTTTCTCGAGATTCTGACGCTCATTTCCAAGAAGGACAGTATTGTTCGTACCAGGTTATAAGGGCGCAGGTGTGCTCGATATACTCACCATGACATCCAAAACCAAATTATCAAAACGTTCGCGTCACTAATAAAGAAAGATATTTTGAAAGATGTTCAATTGTTTAAATAGTTTTCCATTCTTATAGATGGTCCTAGGATGTAGCGAAGATTGAACAACTAAGCGTATGTCTTAGCTACTTAAAGGATGGTTCGTCAAGAGAAGAATTTATTGGCTTTTTGGAGACAGACGAGCTGAGTGCTGGGAAGTATGCGACCAGATTATTATCAAGATTCTTCACGAATTTGGTGTTGATATTCAGTATCAGCCGGTCAATGATATGGTGGTGCAAGTGTGATGTTTGGAAGATGTCATGGTGTCCAGTCTCTGTTTCGACAGGCCGTACCACATACGATGTACGTCCACTGTTATTGCTATCCCCTCAATCTAGTTATTGTGGACCGTTGTTCTGATGTGCCGGCTGCTACACGATTCTTTGCCCCTTCAAGATCTATACGTGTGTGTTTCCTCCTCGGTTCCACATTCAAAATTTATGGAATTACAAAACGAAATACACGAATTGTTTGAATCTAGATATCCAAATATCTTTAATTAGTATCACTCTAGCATAACCGATCCTTCTTAGTTATGTATTTATTAATTACCAATCCCTGTAAATGTGCGGTTTCTATATGTCATGTTGACCTATACAAAAATATATATAGCCACCAAAAGTCGCTCAGCTTGACTAATACTATTTGGATTAGCAGACCGATTACTGGTTGGGGAAACTGGACCGATGATATAGTTGACTCGCAAAACTTATCTTGACATTGATGGTCAAACGAAGACACGATTAATAAAGGCTACTTTGAAGAAATGTGCAATACTTAATTATCTTCCTGGTTGCTCTGATCGTTTTAATAATGAGACTATAAATCTCCAAGGCTTGATAGAGACAGAAAGAAACGTGCTTTAGAGATGCTAGTATATCAAGTTGGGTTAAATATTTAGGTTGTATTTACATGTTTTTGGTATTGTACTATGTAGGCTATTAAATAGAGCGTTGATGTATTTGAAGAAGAGCAGATAAAATACACTCTCTCAAATTCGATAACATAAACACTAAATCATGTAACGTAAAGATCCCCAAGGACGATTGTTGGAATATGGGTGATGCCATTAGTTTCGTCCATCTGAAAACAAATAGTGGAGTTATTCTTTACAAGATAGTTTTACTATTGACAAATAACTTCAAGTGGGATGTTACCATCATGGGATATTAGTGAATCTATCAATCATATCTATTTGTGATATGCGTCAGATCTCTACATTGATTGATGAATTGTCTAATTACACTGAGTACAATGCAGTTGATATTGGTAAGACATATTCCCTATACACTCTACAGTTTATGAACATTGTTTCGAACATTACCCAACTTTTTCAATCTATTTAGAGCTTTCACATTGTATTTCTTCCATGAAACAAGCTATTTCCTTGCTGGAACAAGATTTCGATCAGACTGGTAGGATTCATAATATATACAGTCTAAATTCATGTGAGTACAATTACAAGTTATATTATGGTTTTAGGTACCTACAAGTTCCCCAACCTATTATCCCAGCTTTATTTATTTTGGGCCAGCTAGAAAACTCTACTATAAAGAAAACACGTAATCGGTATAATATGGTTACAATGATATTATCTTTAAAGAGTCATTTATCATCTTCTGCTTGTTATAAACAACTTCGTAATATGGATTGTGTTTCTCTGCCTTACGAATCCTCATTATTTCGGTTATATTCTAACTTTGGCCTTGATACGGATTTCTTGACTTATCTCAGGACAGAAACAAACGAATTTAATCAGTATTACGTCATGTTTGGCTTAATATGGATGAGATTCATGTGAAATCTTGCAATAGTTATAAAGGTTCGTAGTTGATTATTTCAATTCATCAAGTCATTCTCTATATTTTGTGTTTTAAGGAGGAAAGTTTATTGGTACTGCTGAATGTTCAAAATCCGATGAGATAGAAGCAGCCAAAACAATTTTATGCTTTTTGGTTACCAGCTTGTATAAGAAATGGTCTAGTGTTGTGCGTTTGTTCTCATTAACCAATCCTAAAGCAACAGATTTACTTCCAATTACTCAGCGAATAATTTGTGATATCGAAAAGTGTGGATAATTGCAGATGCAATTCTCTCAGATATTTATCCGTTGAATATGAATCTTCTCAAGTTACTTTGCAAGAATACATTTCTTCTCCCTGGTATCCCTCACCCCAATGATAATGGACTCTCTATTTATCTAGATTTGATTTTGTACATATCGTCAAGTCTATTAGGAATATTTAAGCTCATTCAAAAGATAATGGTGTAGATTCTTTCATCCAAACTTTAAGATTTTCTACTCACCCAGTAAGATTGTCCAAAGTATCTTTTGGTATTTATTAATTATCAAATACTTCATCTCCACTTTTGTTCCATTCCTTGTAATTTAGAATTTGAGGCTTCTAATCAAATTAGGTGAATTATCTGTTGCAAAACTAGCACCAAAGTTAAATTACAAATCAGGCCAGCCATCCGTCCTAGATAAACAGAACTTTAAGCTTGCAATTCGAATATTTGATTACACTAATGTAGCAGCCTTGACCTTACATCATCCGAAATATTATATTTAAAGCAATCAGACTGGTGACTTCATAGCTTTATTTTGTCAAGTCTGGAAGCCCCAACGTCAGTATTCCTTGGAAGGGCGTTCGTCTCAATGATTAAGTTACTCTACCACTTGTGCAGGATGATCCCAGGGTTAATTTTCATCTATAATAGTTCGTTGGCTAGAGTACTAGAGAAGCTTACCATTTACACTTGGAAAACTAACAGCTCAGACCTTTGCTAGCTTTCCCTATTCAATCATTGCTCTACCAAAACTTCTAGAATATTTGACTGAGGAATGTGGATTCTCTTATGTTTTGTCATCTTTTATGCAAAATGATCCAATTGAACACCATTTTGGATATATAGACAGATGTCAAGATCAAACTATAATGTTTCTGTATGTCAAGTACTAGAACGTAAAAGGGTACTAAAACTGTCCAATATTCTCAAGTTATATCATCGAAAGATTATGTTCTTAAAGATAGAGGGTCCTTCAATGAATTTATCAGTACATTTCAAATCCACGAAAACGTTACTGATCTTGGTTGTACAACTAGATGTGGTGATAAGATGGATGTTAATCACTTTACTTGTGTTCTCTCTTTTGAATATTTCCCCCGAATTCTGATACAAGGCAAGCTCTCGGTTTCATTGGAGGGATGCGACTTTTTCTTTAATAAGGAAATTCAGTATATCTTCAGAATTGTGCTCAGAATGTTACTCTTTACTAACTGAGGATTATTCTATGTTAATAGATTATCTAAATTTTAACATTTCGTTGATTCAATTCCTAGATCTTGGCAGACTTAAATGGCCATCTAAACAAGTTCTTGATTCTGTTTTTACAATCTGGAAAGTGTTTGCAAAGATTGAACATTCGCCAGTCTCAATGAATTTCTTCGATCGGATTCAAGATCAATTTTAGTGCAGCTAACTCTCCTTAAACTTGATAGTGAGGAGTGCGAAGACTTGGATTATGAGTGTTTCGATTGCTGTACTGAAGGATAAGCCATGGAATTCTATACGTACACTAAGGCAATGGCACTCTATTCAAATTCTGGACCATGGATGCCAGTTACCCTGAACTTTAAAAATTTCAAATAATTGTTATAATGCCTTTCAACCTTATTCTAAAGTGCTCTAATGTAATATTTGTTTTATTTTGATGATTTACAACCTCCCAACCCAAGTATAATTAGCATATTGTAATACTTTAATAGTAAACATAATCCATTATTCACAATACAGTGCTAGATATGTATAACTCTATACAGTGAAACCTCCCAAAGCGGGGAGGTTGAGCCCCAAGTTCGGTCCCTGCTTCGCGAGGTTCCACTGTATTGTCTAGCTCTTCGTTATTTCACTCTCTCCATTCGTCAGGTAGGTATGCAGTAATATTTGAATACCGTAATCTAAAACAAAATAACAAAGAAAATTAGGTATATTTGTTTTGTTTAGTATTATCTCTATTTATGACCATGACATTATAATTGCGAACCCTCTTCGACAGGATGCTATTAGGCCATATTAAGCACAATTTCCTCAATATATCCCAATTCTAGACACCACAAAAACGCCAATCTTTCCAGATATCATTCTACCTATCTTCAATAAGGCTCCTAGGTATAATTACCAACAAGCTACGAGATCGTCCAGTATAGGATTCCTTCCTTAGGGACTCACTCTTGTTAATTGGAATAAAGGTTTCATATAAGATGATTACATTTCACTACATGCCGAGAAGGATATTTAAGAGAGCCTCTACCCACTAAGTCTATCAAAGTATACTGGGATCTGATATCATTGTTAACTTCAAGAAGTTTATCTGAAGTTAAAGGTATTGACAAGATTGGCAGCCATTAAACTTCTTAATATAAGAAAAACTGCATATCCTGCAATAATACCGAGACATTCTATTTGGGAGACTTCTATTTCAGGAAGTGAGATTACGTTCTATTTGGTGAGATAATATTCTATATGAAGTTGTTCCTGATTTATACAATCACAGTAGTCAGCAAATCTGTTGAGATATTCTTTCAGAGAAATGGTGCCTTCAGTAGAGCTAGA
This sequence comes from Oopsacas minuta, assembly GCA_024704765.1. NCBI lineage: Eukaryota > Metazoa > Porifera > Hexactinellida > Lyssacinosida > Leucopsacidae > Oopsacas > Oopsacas minuta. Next base: position 31,569 of record JAKMXF010000328.1, on the reverse strand, counting down.
CGCAGAAGAATATTTAAGATCGAACACCTTTAGAAGATTCGGAGGTTGGAGTCTGCGTTCGCTCTCTAATATCTGATTAAAGGAAATCTGATAATGGGACCCTAACATCTGTCTATATAGACCAAAGTGGTGTTCAAGAGCATTATTTTGGATTCTTGCCGTTAAAAGGTATTGGTAGCCGCAGTTGTCTGTAAGTTGTGTGACTAGAAGTGATACCGCCTCGCAAGTGTGTCTAAAGCTGGTAAAGATTTGTGCAGTTAACTTTCCAGATGTAAACGGCAGATTAACCCAGCAGTTCAACCAAGAGACAACGTTGTTCACAAATGTTAAATGAAGTCTGAGGCCTAAATTGGAGCTGAATATTCATCACTAAATCGTATATTTTTCCGGCTCAGTTTACATTAAATATTTTCCACACTTTATTGATTAACTCCAGAAATTGTACAGTTTGATTGACGTGTAAGGTGTTATTTTCCATTTTCCAAGCTAATAGACCAGCTGATGTTGTTTCATGGTAAATTTTCAATGCTAAACTAACATTTTGTCGTTCTAACCTAGATGGCCAACAAGATTTCGCTGTTAATTTTGGTGCTCGCTTCAAGACATTGCGTTTGTCAGATTTGAACAAATTGCGTATATCTTCGAATTGTGCATAGCAAATTTCGGGATAATTTGATTTAGAGGTATTTGAATGATGGTCGAAATGCTAGCTCAAGAAATTGAAACGTAAAAGATTTATTTGTGTCACTTATATTTCGTTTGGGTATGCACTTAACTGGCAATTACCGAATTTCGGAAACTGAATCTATTATCTAAACTTTTAAGACTTAATTAATTATTCCTGATGGATTTAATGATGTGAACAATATTAGCAAACAGATTCAAATTTCTTTCTGGATTGAATGGGTTTTGTACTTTTGGTTGCAGTGTCGAATCAGCAGAAAAAAAATTGAACAATCCAACATTGTGTGGATAGTTGTCTGTGCACACAACTTCGGAAAATAGACAACAATCTTCAATTTCACAGATAGTCGATTTAACAATAGGATGTAAAGTTTCTGCAGAAGAAGAGCCTAAAAGTGTTTATCGGACAATAGGGGCGTTTTCGGGCTCTAAATCGGACATTGAATGAGTGAGGTTTAATATATCAATAGCATTTGTGATATTATTGATGGCACAATTCACGTGGTACCAATGGGGTGGCTGAAGAAAATACGTTCTCATTTTGTATTTCAAATATATCGACTTCATGAATGATGTTTCCTATGACCTAATATCGTTAATTAAGTGACACGATAGTGGAATTTGTTTTTCTGATATAAAGCCTACAATATAAGTTTACATCAATACTAATTGACGTTCGACTGTAGAAATCTCATTATAATAGCGTATCTTGAGATAAAGCATGATGGCAGAATTGGGACGAAAAATACTCCAGCCGTAAGGAAATTCAACTAAATGCAACTTTGAATTAAAATATTTAAGAGTAGAAATAGTAAACTTAGCTTCAGTTTCTTTGAGATCTCCAAGACTTCTTTGGCATGCTTCCTGTATCCCCTTATCACCCTGTCATCCAGGGATTGTCTTTAACAGCTAATAGTGGGGTCACCGAGATAGCTAGGACTGCGCACTTCTTAAGAGCAACTTTCTTCCTCTCCGTTTTTATCATCTTCATTCCATCAAAGAATTGTATGGTCCTTTCGATGTCTTCTTAATGGAAATGATGTATATAGACCTTGAAGAAATAAAATACGATAACAATTGAGTATGGTGTTAATTAAAAGTATTGTCACAAGTTCATAACGTGTCCTCAATCGTTTGTTCATCTCATAGTCCTCTCTTGGTCGAAGTATAGCTCAGAACCACTTGTCACGAGTCTCATTGTCAGTAGGGAACGAGAAGACAGGTATATATTCATCTTTATCGTGGTAGTTTGGCTTACATATGTTGAAGATTTTAGATTTAGAATTCGGTAACAGTGAAAATAGAGGTAGAATAGAGCAGATGTGATGTGATAATTGATGTTGAATTGAGTCAAGAGGTGAATTTGGAGCGTGGTAATCTATTGAAATATTTCGAAACATCGTAAAAATTGTTTTACTATTTATGAGTGATCAAAATGTGGTTGCCAAATTTTGATCTGGCTATTTGACAGGATATGACTAATAATAGTATATTCATATGCTTATATTGATGTAAATACACTAGTGGGTATATTTCTGGAACATGTAGTTGAATTAATCAATTTCGTAGCATTGTAGGGCGACGAATTTTGATAGTTTTCACTTAAATACATAATGCAAATATCTCAGAAAATGAAGTTTATCATTTTTCGTAAAATTCTTCCTAAATATATTTTATGTATGCAAAGGGTACATTAAATAATCATATTTACTCATATAATCATGAATTACTGTAAACTCATCCAGATATCGTTTCGAAAAGTCCCAAAGTAATTGCCGTCCATGGTTTAGAGTTTGAATAGAGTGTCATTGCCTTAGTGTATAGAATGCTATGGATAAGCCTTATTCCATTCACTTTTAACAACAGTAGCCAATTGTTTTACTTAACAATGATGCCAAGAATCTAAATATTTCCCCTACCTTTTCTAAAGATAATCAATGAAAATATCTCAAATTTTCTTCTAAATAATTCAATTGTCTTCATCATAGTATTTGCTAATGTGTCTTATTTTTACTTGTGTTTGTACTGGGAAGCAATAATATACCCATACTGCTATGTTTATGAGAATCTAACTTAAATAAGAATAGGCATAAAATAATTTATACAGATATGCGTATATATGTTGTAATCTAGAAAAATTCGACTGGATCTTAGCCCTGGTCCAAATTATCGACATAGCCTTATGTTTAGTAGGCTATGGTATTGCATATTAGTGGAGCAACGAATATCAAACATTATATGCTAATATGTGACTAGTAAGGTATATTTGGTATTTCTTGTAATTCTTTGATACCTTTTAGAACGTAGATTATTCCACTTTTCATTTCACACTTAATGTATGAAATGATCTATGATCCTTTATATAAGATATGAAATATTTGTAATACAAAAGGTGTCTCGTTCTTGAGCTACTGTAGAGATCAGAGATGATACTTTTTTCTGAATATTCAATTAAAGCTATGTAATTGTAAAAATTATTAACAAAACCGGATAGCAAATGTATTGTAATGCCCAACTTCCCATACCTTACGATAATATACTTTAATACGACTCATACCAAAGTAAAGTAATCGTACATGACTTTGGGTTTCTGATCTGGGCACTTCGAGTCTCTTATATTTGGAAATTCTTAAATATATCGAAATTTGGGAATTTTGATGTTTTGTACAGTCATGATGACGTAATAATTCTATAATGAGTTTGCCTGTGGCCAATAATGATTATGTCCGAAGGAGTGGCATATTTAGTGTACCTGTTATTCAAATTTTGAACTTCTATCATTTATATTGGTTAATAAGGTGATATTTCCGAAAATCACATTATTAACCATTGCTCAGCTAATATAAATGATGGAAGTTTGAAATTTAAATCACAGGGACCCCTCAATATTGCAAACGTAATGACATCATGATTCTGACCAAAGGCGAAACTATCATGGGATTATTACGTCATGATGACTGTACAAAGAACTCAATATTTCCAAAATGTCGAAAATTCAGAATCTTCAATACCCAGTTACGACAAGTCGAGATTACTAATTAAAAGCGACATAGCAATTCCTGCCCTATCACAGAAGGCCATTGAATGCAAATTTGTATGGACCATGGATAATATAATCCTAAATATTCTTCTATATTATATCTCCAAGGCACGTGGTGCATCGTATATATAATGCGCAGAGATCTAGAAAGTGAAGACTCCTAGTACATATTAATCGCGTGCATATATTATAGGTATATTTATGTGTGTATACAGTACACTGTCTTTAATATGTGCACCATGACGAAATTATGACGTTGTTATCATCTTTTTCGATTTTCGAAAATCACATTATTACAAACGTCTCAGCCAATTTATATGATAGAATTTGAAACTTGAACCACAGGTACCACTCAATGTGACAAACTTCCTGATGTCATGATTTTGACCAAACGCAACCTCATCATGTAATTTTATGTCATGATGACCTCACAAAAGCTCAAGACTGTCCAAATTTCGCAATTTTTGAGAATTTCATATTCTTCTGACACAAAGTGCCTAGTCTTACCTAGAGCCACGTAAGAATTCCATTATTTCCGCAGAAGTCCATTAAATGGAATTGAGATTGACCATGGATAATATATAGTTAATATTTCCACAAAAATTCACCACGAGGCACGTTGTGCCGAGTATATCCCTTCGCTTTACAACCAAAAGCATCAAGAAATGTTGCTGTTAGTTCTTAATCTGACCTGAGGCCTTTAGCTGTCGCAAAGCGACTTAGCAATCGAAACGCGCTAGTATTGATTAATTGCCTTCCCTTGTATAGATATTGATGTATATTTATACACACACAGAATTATTGCATAATTAACCTTGGTATGACACGTTGACGCTTCCGCGGTTCTCTTTATGATTCAAGGAGGATTACACTTCGGACACAGCCTGTATTCTTCCTCAAACTTGGTGATCCTTTTACGGAGTCAGAATACCATCGGGGAGAGCTGCCGATTCACCAAATAGGAGTCAACCACCCCACTTTCTAACACCTCGCCTAAAGTAGAAGCATCAAAGAGGCAGAGATACCCTACCTGTAACACCTCCATAGAAGTAGACCAGCCGATTCAACCGGGAGGGCCTCAGCCACTCCTCCTGTTGTCAACTCCCTACCTAAGTAGAAGAGTATCTACATGGCAGAGCAACTGATTCACGAAATGTGAATATGATTACAGCAATACCAAGGCACAACTGTGCCCATTTTCACACGCAAATATATGTGGCTAACAATGGTGCGACACAAATAGCCACACTAACGCTTTGCACAAATAGTCTCATGAATATAGTGCATAAGCTTCGCAAACCAATCCATGATAATATACTACAAATATGTGCAATACATACACAGATTAGTAGAATTATCGAGGTACATATAAAATGGATGAAAGTGCTCCTTGCCTTCATAATGGTTATTCGCGTGGAAAATCATTCCAAATTTATGACCATCATAAATGGGAGCACACTAGTGGGATCTAAGTATTCATGAATGAATGGCGGAGAGATCTTCAATATAGTAGAGTCAACAACACATGCATTAATTTTCACCACATCTATCCAAGCCTGTACCCCTAACTTAGCCAATTCTGTTTCTGTGCCTTATGCTTTGGGCACTGAGTTATCTCTAACGTGGAAGTGGAGGTCCTCCTCACTTGATACCCCAGACCAAGCCATTACATTAAAAAATGCTTTACTACCGGACTCAAATATCTTGGATACTTTACTCTCTCTATCAGAGAACCATCACCAATCAACCCTCTCTTACCAGGGAGAAGACTTGTACAGAATGAGAGGAAATTATTGGTTCATCCTGAGAAAATGAACTAAAAAGATCTGTGCAGGACGACAAATGTTTCTCTACATCCAACTGTGCCTGAAAAACCCCCCGATAGATGACATTCTTAACCATCACTCCACCATTGGCTAATTTCTTCCCTCCGCAAACCATGATCTTCAAATCTGTAGGATTCTGAACTCTGCTCAGAGCCACATAAAGTTGACCATGGCTGAATATGGCTCCAGGAGAGGGTAAGAAAATGCCAACAGTTTCCAAACTCTGAGCCTGACCTTTGTATGTGGTGATGCTTAAAGCAGGTCGGATAGGGAACTATCTTCGCTTCGAAGTAAACGGGAATCCAGAATCGTCCGAAGTGAGGAATGATATCCGAGGAATGAATACTCTACTCCCCACATGACTACCTGTGACTACCTCAGCATAATTAAGACGTTTAGTTGCAGATCTTATGATTAAGCGAGTGCCCTTACACAACCCTAAGTAGGACCAAGATTACGCAAGAGAATGATGGACGCGTACTGTTTAAGGATCAGACGATGAGGGGTATACCAAGCATTCAAGTGCCTAACAAATATTTTGAACACAAATAATTCAAAAGTCTGTTAGGCACTTGGATGCTTGGTTATCATAAGAAGAATCAGCACTTAGAAGAGCTTTTTATCACCCGGTATCAATCCCATTATATAATAATTTACTTCATCTGAGGTCTCAATTTTGGGAGACATGATGGTGCGCTGACACATGAACTCCTTATTTTGGTAGTTGTTTATGATGTCATCATAAACAGAAGATACCAAGCCAGAAAAACACTCTCAGGTACTACAAACTTACTGTCGATGTGAATCATTTGATCCTCATCATCGAGCTACGTGCCTTCGCATACCCTCTAAAGAAGTTAAAGAAATCACTCATCTCGAAAGAGTCCTGAGAAGACAATTTCGCAAACGCATGTTAATGGTAGAGGCATAATCTTAACATAACGCCAGAGAAGGGATCGATTCAGACAGGCTGAAACAACCTCAACCTCTGCACGCCCGTTTAATCACTGGTAGGATTTGACGAAAGTAACCTTCAGACATTACAGCATTGACGCCGAATGGTAAATCGCAAGAACAGAGATCCAGTAAATGTATGATCCATACGCTCACCTAATTCTTGTGTCCCATAGGAACCTTATCCCAAACCAAGAGCGTTGGCGCTGGATAATTTGTCAGAGTCGTTTTATGTGTTATCCGCTCAATACATCCTCAAGATCATCCTGTTCAGTGAAATGCACTGGCTGGCGATCCTTGATATGCAGAGCTAACTTTAACACATGTAGCATATTGGCATGGAGCTCATGCCCAAAGATACGATAGCACGCCTCGGCAACAGACACATACCTACCCTCTCCTCTGAATACTCGGAAACTTCATTAACTGATTTAGATGGAGCTACATGCTTGCCACCTGACCTGAATTCCACAATAGTTCTATCATGACCTTGACAGATATATTTATATAGATACTTGACTGCACTCACTGTAGAGAAATCTCGACATTAATATGAGCATTATACTTAATTAATAGGACAGGATTGTATGGCACTACCCGCCTATTGTCAAGCTTACTTCGCCCACATTAACAGCACGGCCGTTGTCACGACGACGATATATAGGATAGCCATCCTCAGGAGCAGTAGTAACTGGTGAAAATGCTTTCGGAATTTTTTAGAGCACCTCCCGTCCACGTTGGACGTTGGCAAGGTGTACTCTTTTTCGCAGCCCCGCTTGGCCATGCATCATACAACGTTTAACAGTATCGTGCAAGTTGGGTTACTTAACCGGGTCTGGATCTCACCACAAAGAATATGAGCGTGAGGTAGACCATGTTTTTGTAATTTGATCACATATACATAACCTTTCGGTTGACCAATACGTGACCACTCATCGATTCCTCATTTAAACTTTGCATCTTCATTTTAAGCACTCAGACAATTAAATCGAGACGATTGCTTGGCTTTGTTTTAATTGGAGTGCTTATCTAATCTAGCCCCAATGCAGATTACATGTAAATGAATGAAAAGACATGCTTTCCATATTTCCTGACTATACTCATCACATCCGCGTATAACTCAAACATTTGTTGAGGGCTACCAGCATGTGAGGAAGGGAGTATAACTCTACTTCACCAGTTTCGATAGACTGCGTCACACCAGCAACTGCATCAAACAAACCACTGAAAAGATCAGCTTTGTTCTTCTTTTGATTGTGAATGACAATTCTCTTTACTTTCCGGTGAAGAATATTTAGCTGGCAACCATCATCACTTGAAGGAAAGATAAGAACATAATGTAATGCGTCAAAACGCGTTGGATTTCAGTTATCCTGGTTGGACCACTTGAACGCGCGTGCAACACTGTTCTGCCGGCTGCCTCCTCTTCATAGCCGGCACATGGCATAGTGACAGTTACTTAGGGTCAGCGTGCTTATTGTATCGTCATCAGGAGGACCCTTGGGACCGATAAGCATTCTCACGTCATTATTCCCTTCTTCGCGCAACCTCTACACCATGTATAAAGAAAGAAATGTAAGTGTAATTCTCATGCAGCATATGTTGAAGTATTTTCAACTCAGGAAGAGACGCATTTCCAAGATGCCGCAGGTGGTTCTCCACCTGAGCATCAGCAGTACCTTCATGAATATAGATTTGCGTTTTTGCATGCCCCACCATCTTTAGGCAACAACTGTCCGATGTTATGGTATACTACACCGTGGATACGAAATGTGTGTTTACTCCCTCCTTAGCATTTGCCACACCCTTGTCTATATAGCTCCAAGAGAAGCAAACGCCAGTGCACAATTGTACGTCCGGATTTTCTCTCGAAAAGTTCTTCTACGTGGGTTAGTTACAGTCTGGATGTGCATCAACAGTTCTGGGATTGAAGCTAAAAGGGATAGACCTACCTTCCCGTTCCCACAGCAAGGCGGATATTTGATACATACAGGGTGTTTCACAATTGATGTCGTGTTATACAATATTACATAACTAATAGAATACTAGATATATTACTACAATTATTTGCCAATATATCCACCACTAAGTTCAATACACTTATGGATTCGTTTTGGCATTCCATCCATCAATTTGTCCAAAACCTCTGGTGAAATATTGGACCATGCGGTTTTCAGTCGATTTTCTAACATTTTATGTCTTTTAACTCACCTATTGAATCTAGATCATGTTTCAAAATCGACCATATGTTCTCAATGGGACTCAAGTTTGGAGAGTTGGCTGGCCAGGTACCTTTCGCCCAAAGACGCTTTAGGTTACTTCTCAACCAATTTTGTGTTATGTTTGTCGTGTGAGCTGGAGCTCCATCATGTTGAAATATCGCACGGGACATATTTTTTAACATTTTCGTCTCAACAACTGTGCCTCTTTCTCGCTTTCTATTCATTGTTGAAATTAAAGTTTTACCCATTATCTCAATAACATAGTACTCTGCAGATATAGTTTGCCCAACGGGAATGAAGTGTAACTCCTACAGGCACCATGTGACATCATATCCCATACTTGAATTTTCTTTGGAAATTTCACCATCTGAATGGGCTCGATATCGAATGTGTTTCTCGCCCAAACACAATCATTTTTCCTGTTTGGGGGATGATCTAACTCAAACGGTGATTCATCTTGTAAATAATGTTTTTCAAATCATTTGCTGTCCAATTGACAAGTTCTTTACAAATTTTTAACCTAGCATCCATGTTTTTCTCTGTTATTAACGGCTGCCGCTGGCGTTTGTAAGATTTTACGCCCTTTTCTTTTGTCAAATAACGGTACACTGTACTTTGAGCTACGGAATGACTTTTCAACTTCAATTTCTTGGATAGACCACGTACAGACTGTCGTTTTTTGCCAATTGATTCAGTAATTACAATCTTGGCAACTTTCGATATGGACGATATACGGCCACGTCCCCCTTTGTTTTCTAATGACAAATCATTCTTAAAAAGTCGCCACCAACGCTGAACTGTACGGATATTAACTCCAAGTTTAAGAGACACAAACTTCTAAGAAGACCCAACTTGTAGCATGCCAACAGCCTGTGAGCGAATCATGATACTGTATTCTTTCACCATTATATTATGCAAATAATTAGCCCAATTTGGATATGGAAATAGAAGCTATAAAATTTTTCGATTGATGAATGAAATAATTACTCAATTGAACCCTGTAAGATTAATTACGATTGCAAGTTTAAATACACAAAAATTATTGCATGGGGGCATAATAAACAAATTTAGAAAATACGACATCAATTGTGAAACACCCTGTACCTTAGTAATACACGAAAGCTTCTCCCCTCCCAGAATTTAGCCAGACACACAGAGCTGCTTACACTAAAACTGCCACATAAATGTTGATCCATATAACCATCTGGAACATCACAGGCAATTAGTGATCTGGCAACATTATGGAATTTTCGGGATTTACTCTATTAGAATACAACTCATCTCGGTGAACCTTTCTTTCAATGCCTGTTTCACCGTCAAAGATGCTTCCAATGATGCCTGACGCTCGCACTTATCGTGAAGATGTACATCACGGTCTTCAATCGTCACCATGGATAGCTGAGTAGCTTAATTGATGTCATTAAGTTTTCAGGCATGTTCTAATAAAAGTCGTTTAGCTACCCTACATTACTGTGTAGTTGTTGGACAATGTAAATTATGAATCATTATGACCTAAACATTTTCTTGTAAAATATCAAAAATTTGTCATGATAAAGTTAGCTCATACTTGAGTAATTGGAGATACCATGGATGACATATTTTATGAGTATCCAATTAGAAATTCGATATTCTTGAAAGTTATAGCCAAATCACTATCTAATATTTGTAGAAAATATCAAACTTCCCATGCCCTTTTAATACATTTTGATATGATATCTCTTAATATTATTGCGTAGTGTTAAAAATGACCAAATATGGGAATATTTACGATTACACCAAAGTGGTAATACTCCAAACCGTATCCGTGGTCCAAAATTCACAAGAGGGTGATAGGCTTTAATTTATAGTCAGCTATGATTCACTTATCAGATTTAAGAGTTTAGCACAAGTTAATTAGAATTCATAACATTTCTCAAATATGTAACTATGTTTGTTAATTGAATTTTGCGTTGTAATTAACCAACCAGTACATTGTGAACAAAGGCACCGGAATAAGGGATGTGGGGGCCCTAAGCCCAATTTATTGATTGGCCCCCCCATCGCTATTTGAAAAGACTCACATCATATCGTGACAAATTCTTGTTAATAATTGATGGCACTAATTTCGTATTTGAACTATATTTAGTGCCAGGCATTATTAACCTAGTTCATGTAGTCAAAACGAGCCCGATACTCAAATCCGTAAAATTAGTTACCCAATGGTTGGTTGCCAGTAGCCGAGCCAAGATTTTCTAGTGAGGGATTACCATCCATCAGGGTTCTGGGAGCGTTGTAAACAGGCACGTAGCTACGGGGGGACAAGTGGGGCAGTCGCCCCTCCAAAAGTGTTTCTCGCCCCCCCAGATAATTTGGAAGTTTTCGTTTATTATATACAATGTAGTTAGCTTATTAGTAATATTGCTCTATTAGCAACCAGCTTTTGGGTCCCAAACGGGATTATAATGTTAATTTCGTTGCCCTATTAGCAACCAATTTTCTTCAAAATCCGAGTTGCTAATAAGCGAACTCCACTGTTGTTAATAGTCTATGTACTTCAACTGCATCGTCAAAACTATGAAATTAATAACTCGCGTTGCGATGATGGTTTTAATACTAGACAGGAAGTAACGCTCATTGATAGTAAACTCGTTCTATTTTGACAGGCACTGAATTTCGACTATAATTTTAATTGAATTACCACGACCGCTAGTGATTGTTGTCAGAAGTTAGACTGTCCATTGAAGTAATTGAAGCATTGATGATGCTCTTAGGGTTTCAGTTTTCAAAGCTTGTTTTGAAATTTACATATGAGTGAAGCCAATTTCAGATATTCTCTATAAGTTATAAAGTCATTCTAAATCATCATAACTTTCACATTTCTGTTCTTCAATCAGTTCAGTGACTCATATCATTAACAATTCTAAATGACTAAAAGACTACAACAAAGCAAAGTTCAGGCATATTTTAAAATAAATCGAATAGAAATCGAAGATCATGTCGTCTCTTCAAATTATGAGGAGGTAGAGCCTGTTGTTACGAGTCTTCAAGTTTCGAAACCTTTAACTTCCGATTCTTGTACAACTATTTCAACTCCGAGTTTAAACACGACTCATATACAATCATCAATTGTGACTGTAAATGATTTGTCCAAAAATGGTGAGAAACCGAGGCAGCCTTCTATTACTTCCCAAAAAATGAGGTCGGTAGACATTTTAGTACTCATTGGTATGGCCAATTCTCCTGGATAGAGTATAGCAAAGAACTCGATGCTATATTTTGCCAACCGTGTCGGTTTTTTGGAGGATCAACAGCTGAAGCAACGTTTTCAACATAAGGACTTTGTGACTGGAGGAAACTTGGCGACAAGTGCAGAAAGCACGATAGTTCTGTGTGTCATATGGCAGCTGTTGAAACACAGAAAGTCTGGGCAATTCATCAAATAATAGGGACGGTAGATAAGCAACTGGATCCCAATTTTCGAAATGAGAAATTCATAGATGATAATCGGAAACATTTAATGACTGTTCTTGACATTATTACTTTTTGTGCCAAACAAGATATTCCTCTTCGAGGAGATGATGAATCAGATCAGTCGCTTAATAAAGGGAATTTTCTTGAAATATTAGAACTTTTAGGAAAATATGATAGCAATGTGACCAAGAGGATAGAAAGTCTTCCAGGAAATGCAAAAATGCTAAGTCTAGATATTCAAAATGATTTGTTTACATCACTCGCTTCAGTGCTTCTAGACTATGTAGAGTGAAGTAGAAATCACGTCTTGTTATGCTATTCTAGCTGACGAAGTAAAAGATGCATCTAAGAAGGAGTTGTTAGGTGCTTCTTTGCGATATATCCATAAAGGTAATGTCAGAGAAAGAGCTATTGGCTTTATTGAATTGAAGGACATGGATGCGGGCACCATCTCTGAAAAACTGATAGAGTTACTTAAGCCTTTTGAGCTCGATCCTCTGAAATGTGTAGGGCAGGGTTACCACGGGGCTAGTGATATGTCAGGAATACACGGTGGTGTCCAAGCCCGCATGAAAGGAGCAGGTTATCGCAGTGCCACATATGTTCATTGTGCTTCACATAGACTTAACTTAGTACTAGCTGCAACTGCTGAACGACATACTCCGATGAAATCTTTCTTTGATATATTGGATTTGACGTATTCGTTCATGAATGGAACAAAGCTACCTACAGTTTTCATAGACGTCCAGGATGAGCGCTATCTCAACGTCCAAGCTCTTGAACTTGCACGTTCATATAGTACTCGTTGGTCTTCCCGTTCTTTGGAGGTGGGAATGTTTCTGCGTCGGTTTGATTGCATATTTGATACTTTAACATATTTGGAAATGATAATGATGCAGACACAAGTTTAGCAGCTAAATCTTTACTAGGTAGTCTACAAACAAAGAAATTTATGACCATCTTAGTTTACTTTGGTAGGCTATATGATTACTCTGATTTTTGTACTAAAGCTTTTCAGAAGACGACAGCAACTGTTTCTTCTTGTTTGATATTACTTGCCGATCTGAGGGAAAGGTTGGTCAATTTCGATTTTGACAAGGTTGTCGAATATGCCAAAGATTTGTCCGGTAAATATGAAATCGAAAATTTTGATGTAAGAGACACAATCAGGCAACGGCGTCTTCCAGAAATGTTTAGAGAAGGATATCTAAATAGCTCTGTTAGACACACAAACGCATCCAACTTTGAAGAGCTTGAAATATTGTACGCCAAAATGTCCGCGAGATCTTAGCAGAATTGGATGCCCGTTTTGGTACAGATCAATCAGGCATCATGAAGGCTGCTGATTGCTGCTAAGGACTCAAAACTTTCTTAACAAACAGGAATTGAATACACTATCTGAACTGTATGCAATAGATATCAAAGATTGTGAAATAGAAGTTTTCCGTTCGTTTATTGCTCGGAAAGATGAATCTCAGCTAAATACTTTGATCGATGTACTGGATGTGATTGACAAAGATATTTTCCCTGATGTTTTCAACTTATACCAAATTCTTGTGACTATCCCTCAGACGTCTTGCAAGGTTGAGCGAATGTTCTCATCTGTTAAGAGAATAAAACACGTTTGGGCTCACAAATGACCACTGAGCGTCTCAACCATCTTTCCCTGTTATCTATTGAAAAAGATATTGTGGAAACACTTTGTTATAATGATGTGATCGAACATTTTAAGCAGATGAAGCACCGCCGCTTTATTTTGTAATGTCAAATTGTATCCCTAAATTGAGTTTAGATCTCAATAAATGCTCTTACAATAATGTAGACTAGTCCAGTGTTCCCTAGCTTAGTAATCTGGTACTTTATGAATTAAAAAGGTTATACATGTAAGAAAGGAGACTGGGTCGTACTTGTTATACACAAGTAATTAACTTTTCAAAAATATTTATCCCTGCAATTGCCCTCCCGAAATACTTCTTGCCTCTCTGAATGTCTTGCTCTAGCTACGTGCCTGGTTGTAAATCCCCTTGTGTGTTCTAGGACCGCAGCCCGAATATGACAAGCGATAATTTGTATGTATAAAATTGGTTTCCTTACTATTGTAGCGTTACTTTCATACTTCCAAGTAGGGTTACTGTCTCCTAACCTTCATTCTGTAAATCATTTCCGTCTGATTGGAAATTCTGGACCCGAGATTTGGGTGCTATAACATAATAATGGGCCTAGCATACGAGCGAAGCGAGGCCAAATTACTGTTTGTAATTTTAGTTCATTATCTTAATAATTAAATAACACTAACATTCCAGATACTGTGTGCATACCTTGAGGGGGTAGACATCCCCATCTCCCATGGGATCCGCCACTGTTGCAGCCTTGAGCCACTCCTTAGTTGGGATATAGGTTACTCCGGGTCTGGTGGACAACAGTCAATAATTATATTTTTCGTAATCATACAAATAAAACGTAATTAATCTGTATGTATGTATACCTATATTTATATATCTTATATGCATATATGTTACAGTAAGATGGTGAAATTAGTGATGTCACGAATTTACTGAAATATTAGGAAACTCACGAAATTCCTAATTTATAGACCTAGTTATTTCATTAATTTACTAAACACTAATGAAGTAAGGATACAATACTTCATTTTTCCTAGTGAATACAACAAAATGAAGAAATGATAGGAAATTTTTTGTCAGCATATATGAGACTCCGTGGCACCTAGAATTACTCTTAAGTTTGCTTTGTAAGACTTACATCTGTTCGATTTACACTTGCTCGGAATACTTCAATTGCAATTAGCAAAACATTGTCCACCAGAACCTGACTGAGCAATGACGGCTGAACGCAGTGACACTGTGATCTCAATATTTATGCTTGTTGTTGATAACAAGCATTGAGGACAAAGGTTAGACTGATTTCTTGAGTATTGTCCTTCAATACCTCAGAATTTACGCCAAGTGTATACTGTTTTTTTTTCAAGTCTCTGTGTATGATTACTCTAAGGATATTTCCGGAATCTCCTCTCCCACGATCCACTGTTTGGAATTGGAACAACTACATTATCTTCAACTATCCCAGCTTGAAGCTCAAGTCGACTACGCTTCACCATCCTTTCAGCCTGATAAACTTGTGTTGTGAGTGCATTTACCCTATTTAACATGATCTGGGCTATATTCTTTCAATAATTTGTGAGGAAATTTGATTAGAAATGACTTCTTCAAATCATTTCCAGGATCCAAGTGTTGTTCTTCAGTCATAGTATCGCCGAGTTGCATTGAAGTGATACTAGTATCACAGGATTGCAGTGATGTGATTAGGGATCGACCCGGGCCCCGGTAATGCCGAAAGTTGGTATTTTTCCCCGGGCCGGGGCCCTGCCAAAATTGTCCCCCAGTCGATCCCTAGATGTGATAGTAACTTGAGTGATTGAATTATCATTCGATGCTATAGGTGGGTCACCAACAATAGCTGCCAGATCACCTTCACTTTCTAGAGTGTTTATCGCCTCTGATGCAAGAGACAGTGATGTTATGCCAACACGTGCCTCACATCCAAACATGGCCGAATAAGGGAGCACTGTATTCCAGAAAGAAAAGCGGAATTTTTTTGAACTATACAAATTTAATCCAACAGTCCAATTTTGCCTTCTGTTGTCTGTCATTTTTCAGTGATAATGGCTCAGAATTCAATAAATTGTAAATTTAATTTATTTTGTATTTATATCAAATTCATAACCACAATTTCTTTGAGATCCAAAGAAATAAGTGGTCACCATCAAAAATAGAGGTTTACCTTTAAACTGTACAGCTAATTATCACAGATGTGTGAAATACCAATCAGGAAGCTATTTAATGGTGAATCAATGGAAACATCAGGGGCCGTATTCACTAAGCATACTTAAGTATGTACTTAGTACTTAAGTACTAAGTACATACTTAAACCGTATTCACTAAGATTTAAGCTCATACTTAAGTATGTACTTAAGTACAAAAGTTAAGTAACCTACCGAGGTTGCTTAGGTTATTCAAGCTCTATTTTAAGTTTCCAAACATATTATATTTATCGATAACATTGATGTAATCACTTCAGTCACTCGTTTTCTTTGATTAATTCATACTTTCACTATAAATTATGATTTTCTATGATGTTACAATATGACTAAATCGTATATCTAAAGCTGCTGCTGTTGATCTTTTCTAAAAGTCTCTGCTTTTTATGACGATAATACTCCCTCTGCTCTTCAATCAGCTGTAGTTGAGCCGAGAATACTTCCATCTGTTTAAGGAGCACTTCTCGTTGCAGAGGAAGTAAATCAGAGGCCTTTGTTGACTGTTCGATGCTCCTCTAAGCACGCCTTCCCTCTGAACGACTGCTAACTACAGTAACTTCTGGTCCCTCAAACACTGGTGTTACTTCTCTGCTTTCGCTAATCTCAGTGTGTGAAGGCAATGTTGTTGGGGCTTGAAACATATCAACACTACTACATATTCCAGAGAACGCTGGCGTACTTGAGAACATCTGTGATACTCTCTCCGTCACAGATGTGGATATTTCCCTATCGGAGCGAAGGATCCGGATGTCTTCATCCTCCACTTCACCAGCTTCATTTGGCCCTCTTCCTGTCCTCCTCGCTTCCCTTCGACTGGAATCCACACGGGCTTTTGCGGAACCTTTTAGATTGTTCCACTTCTTTTTTACATCTTTTACATCTCGGTTGTTGCCATGGATGGAATTGATTTTCCTCATAACATTGTTCCAAAGCCTCGTCTTTTTTTTGTTTATCTCGCGCACTGACCAGCAGTACCTCTCAATGTATCTCCAGCATCCTGGATTGCCTCAATGAGTGTATACTCCTCCTCCTTTGTCCAATTTACTTTGCGACCTTTGTCCATACTCTTGCTTTGGAATATCAATAACCTCCACCAATTTATAGTTTTCATAATGCAACAACTAGCTCCAAATTCAAGTGCGATACTTGATACATTTCACAATTAAATATCCCAACTACAAAGACCAACATCCTACCTAGATGTTTCAAAACTACAAAGACCAACACCCTACTTAGATGTTTCAAAACTACAAAGACCAACACCCTACTTAGATGTTTCAAAACTACAATTTCCATGTTACCTTATAATCATTAACTGTGCAAGATGTTTCCATATCTACATCACAACATATATGCTATGTGAATTTAGTTGCTGAAATTATGAATAGAAAATTGATCCCTGTAATGCTTTGATGCCAAATGCCCAACAGTTTCTTCAAAGTCAAGAACATCATCCGGATAGGAATCATCGGAGACTTCATCTTCTAAGAGAGGTTGTTTCCACTGTATTGCTATGTTATGCAATACTGCACAAGCAACTATGATGGAACAAACTTTATCTGGACTCATCCTGAGCTCTCCATGAAGACAGTGGAATCTTCGTTTCCATCGCCCAAATGTCTGTTCAACAATAACCCTTGTCTTCTTATGTGCATAGTTGTAGTTAAATTGGGGAGTAGATATTGGTTGGAGATAAGGAGTGAGTAAATATGGCCTCATCATGTAACCGCTATCTCCTAATATATGCTCCCCTATTGAAAAGGTATTTTCAACATGCATCCCAACACCTGGATTCTTCCAAATCCGTGAATCGTGAACAGACCCAGGAAAACTTTCCAATACATCACTAAACATTCCATCTGGTTGGCAAATAGCTTGGAATTAATTGAGTGGTAAAAATGCCGATTTTTATAATCTGCTTCATTTTCCGAGGGTCTTTGGATTCGTATGTGTGTTCCGTCAACTAATCCTACTACGCCTGGAAAGTGAGCAATTTCATAAAACTTGTTTTTGACTTCTACCCTCTTGAGACCAGCAGGCAAACTAACAAACTGATGGTATATGCTTGCAAACCCAGAGAAACATCTCGGATATAACGAGAGGCAGAAGCTTGGCTTACGTTTATCCCATCTCCACAAATTATCTGGAACGTTCCAGATGCGAAAAATTGAAGTGCCACACAAACTTGCAAGTGAGGGGAAGCAGCACAAGAACGCTCGGTAAAATTCAAATAGTTAGCTATCAACTCTGTAATTTAGATATTGAAACTCTAGAGAAACGGAAACGTCGAACAAGTTCCATATCATCATAACAATCTAGGGGATCATTGAGATCCCTGAAAACTCGTTGACGTGCCATTGAGGAAGAGGGTTCTTCTTCTGCGAGAAATAGTGGAATCATCTGTGCCATTTGTTTATATTAAAATACTGGAATATTTATATATTATATTTGATCATAATTGTATTTAGCAAAACAGTCATTAGTGTAACTTGGAATGTATAATTCAGAATGATAGTATTTAGCATTACATACAAAGTAATGCATTCCTTAGTAACGGATATGTTATATCATAAGCGTTCGAGGAATTCCTTGTAACATTATTTGTGAAGTATTTCATGAACGTAAACCACAATATTATCGTGAGATCATGCATAAACCATGAAAGTTTTGAAAATATATTCCTGAATGATTGAAAGTAATTCTGTAAAGCACCATCAGAAACTCACAAATTCATGAATATAAGTGATACTTAAGTATGTACAGTGCGTTCGGAAATTATTGGCAGTAAATACTATTTTCATTATCCTTTATAAATACTCTAAAACAACCTTATTTACGACGTCTAAGTTATAGCAACATATAATATACTCGAAATATAATGTATAGATCCACTGACATTCTAATTTTCTGCCTTATCTATCCCAAATGATCTTTGACATTAAATATGTGCTTATTATTTTTGTTCACACATTTTAGACCCATATTTTCCGACAACCACTAACAATATTTTTCCGCAATTTTGGTATGAAGGCTCAGGAAAAGAATAGAATCAGGATAAAGGAACTCTTTGATGCTGGGATAACAAAAGCGACTGAAATATCAAGACAACTAGCTATACCAGAGCGGACAGTATATCGTGTTTTAAAGTCTATTTCTGACAAAAGTGCTTGACTCATAAGAAAGGAGCAGGTCGACCTCAAATATTGCACAAGTCTGATAGGAATAGGATTATGGCACTCGTTCAACACAATCCAAGGATCACTCTGAATGAATGTCGAGCAAAATTGAGCACTCCAGTTGCCAAAAGCACACTATCAGAGGAAATGAAGAGGAGAGGCTTACAATATCACCAGGCAGTAAGAATTCCAGCCTTGTCACAACTCCATATTACTAAACGAATGGAATGGTGTAAACGAATGAGGGGTCAGAACTGGTCTAAAGTGTTCTTTACTGATGAATGCTCTATATGGATGAATTCAGGCAAGATACATGTATGGACAAAGAAAGGACAGCCCATTAACCTGCCAACTTTCAAACATCCATCGAAGCTCCATATTTGGGGTGGTATTTCGGTAATGGGCAAAACAAACCTCAAAGTTTTCACCGAAAACTTCAACCAGGAACGATACAAAACAGTTCTAAATGAGTGTCTTATACAAGAAGCTAATGCTTTATACGGAAATCAATGGGTATTGCAGGAAGATAACAGTCCTATACATACAGGAAATGCAGCAAAGGCTTGGAAACAGGAATTTGTCCCACATTAGATCGACTGGCCCTCCAATAGCCCCGATCTGAACCCAATTGAAAATCTTTGTGCTGTACTAAAGAAGAGACTCCTCAAAAAGAGATTTACTAGCTCAAATGAGTTGAAAGAAGCTATTTTGGAGATATGGAACACATTTGACCCTGAATTTTTAAAGCCATTTTGTCTATCAATGGACAAAAGAATTCGGTTATGCATCAAAGGTGGAGGTAAGAAGATAAATTATTGGCTATATGTTAGTTACTCATGTATATTCTATTTGAGAGAGTACCGAATTATTAGAAATCATATGATTTTGATCATTCTTAACATAGATATTGAATGGAACCAAATCAAATTCACTGCCAATAATTTCCGAACGCACTGTACTTAGTTAAGTACATACTTAAGTACGTACTTAACTCTTAGTGAATACGACTTAAGTACGTACTTAACTAAGTACATACTTAGTACTTAAGTACGTACTTAACTAAGTACATACTTAGTACTTAAGTACTAAGTATGCTTAGTGAATACGGCGGCAGAATGCTCCAAAGGGTTATTTATTTCACACATTTATTGAGCTTTGTGATAATTCTGGCATTTCACTTAGTAAATTAATGGAATAACTAGGTCTATAAATTATGAATTTCGTGAATTTCCTAATTATTTCAGTAAACACGTGAACTTTCTGGTGAATTAGCAATTACATGAATTTCCTGAAAATTTTAGTGAGATCACTGATTTCATGATCTAACTGTAACATATATATACAAAAATATGTTTGTGTGTCCAGAATTGATTAAATTAATTCGAGGACTCAAGGGCTGTTTTTTGGCACTCAGGGATGTTTTGGCTTGGCAAGGACATGTTCGAGTCTTGGCTCGAATATTCACACAAATGACGAAGTATGACATCATTGTCATCTTACGTATTTCGAAAAATCCCACTTCTAGCCACTGCTCACCAATAACATTATAAAGTTTTGGTGTTTACTACTTAAGCTAACCTGGACCACTAAGCTGTCACCTGCTAGTTAAATTTTAGTGTATACCGCAGGGATATACTGTGCGTTCGGAATTAGTGGTAGTGGATTTGATTCGGGTCCATTCAATATCTATGTTAGGAATGATAATAATTATATGATTTCTAATAATTCTGTGCACCCTAAAATAGGATATACATGAGTAACCAATATGAAGCTAATATGTAGTTAATGATTTATCCTTTTTACCTCTACTTTAGATGCATAACCGATTTCTTTAGTCCATTGACAGACAAAATGGCTTTAAAAACTCAGAGTCAAATGTGTCCATATCTTCAGAATACCTTCCTTTAACTCATTTGAGCTTGTAAATCTCTTTTTGAGGAGTCTTTTATTTAGCCCTCCCCGAAGATTCTCAATTGGGTTTAGATCGGGGCTATTGGAAGGCCAATCGATCTGATGGGGGACAAATTCCTGTTTTCAAGCCTTTGCTGCTTTTCCTGTATGTATAGGACTGTTATCCTCCTGTAATACCCATTGATTGCCGTATAAAGCATTAGCTTCTTGTATAAACCACGCATTTAGAACTGTTTTGTATCATTTTGGTTGAATTTTCAGTGAAATTTCGAGGTTGTTTTGCCCACCCCAAATATGGAGCTCCGATGGATGTTTGAAATTTGGCATGTTAATGTGCTTCCTTTCTTTGTACATACATCTATCTTGCCTGTGAATTCATCCACATAGAGCATTCATCAGTAATGAACACGTCTGGCCAGTTCTGACCCTCATTCATTTACATATTCTATTCGTTTAGCAATGTGGAGTTGTCACAAGGCGGGAATTCTTGCTGCGTGGCGATATAGTAAGCCTCTCGTCTTCATTCCCTCCGATAGTGTGCTTTTGGCACCTGGAGTACTCAATTTTGCTCGACATTTATTCAGAGTGATCCTTGGATTTTGTGGAACGAGTGCCATAATCCTTATTCCTGTCAGACTTGTATGATATTTTAGGCAGACCTGCTCCTTTCTTATGTATCAACCTTTTTTGCCAGAAATAGACTTCAAAACACGATGTACTGCCCGCTCTGGTATAGCTAGTCGTTTCAATATTACAGTCACTTTTGTTATCCCAACATCAAAGAGTTCCTTTATCCTGATTCTATTCTTTTCCTGAGCCTTCATGCCAAAATTTCGGAAAAATATTGTCAGTTGAAGTAAGAAAATATGGGTCTAAAATGTGTGAACAAAATAATAAGCACATATTGAATGTCAAAGATCATTTGGGATAGATAGTGCAAAATATCAGATTTTCAGTAGATCTATACATTTTAGGTGGGGTATACTATACGTTGATACAACTTGGATGGCTTAAATATGGTTGGTTTAGAATATTTGTAAATGATAATGAAAATTGGTTTAATACCAATAATTTCAACCCACTGCATATGTAGCTATGTTTATTAGTCTTTACTTTTTGTCATTATTGACCAATACAATTTGACTATTATTTTTCACATAAATTGTACATATTCGAAAACTTATCCTTACATTAATTCATTATAACTGAAATTTATCAATTCACAGTTTGAAGCACCCAAATTGTACCTTCAGTTCGTGCCCAATGGAACCCGATTATGTGTGATTTATGGTGATCGAATAGCGTGAGGCAACGCGAAATACAGTCAAATTATTGGTCACCTTCACATACGTGTATTTATTTTCATATAATAGAATTGGCGAGTAATTTGCTCTATAAAACAGCTATTTGAGTCAATTAATGTTTGATATTTATGTCAGTAACCAATAGTAAATCAATAACAATTTAAGAGGTACCCGTAGCTGCGACAAGGGGACACAAAGTGTTTACGGGCCTCTCATTCCAAGAATAGTATCTATTTCCAACAAACAAATGCATTGTGGTAGGATACTTTTAGACATGTCGTTCATTTCTTATTTGTATACAAATTGATAGATGTAGTAATGGTCCTTGTAATCAGTGCTTATAAGATGATTGCCTACACTTCAAATTTTTGAATTCCTTTAGATGACCAATGTCTTCTTTTCTTGTCCCCTAAGTATAAGATATCGTAATCTTCATGAATTTTCAATGAAGTTCTTATCTGTTCTAAACCAAGAATCGATTTACTTTGAATCATCTAGGATTCACTTATTATTGCATTGATTATACAGGTTCTACCCAGGAAAGAAAACTATGAGTGAGTATCAACTGACATTATTGCCGAATAAACACAGTAATATCATCCATTGGTAATCAATACTGTAACAAACACACTCATCCACATTCACTGCAGAAATAGATCAAACATATTGTAGTCAGTTACCCAATGGACCAACGTTCACGAATACCTGAAATCTGGAAAGACTTATTGTAACAATGGTTACAATTTTGTAAGCAAGAACTCTCTCATCGAAAGGGAATTATTGTTTAGATAGAGAGCGAAGTAATCTCTAACGCTGTATTATTATATAGTTCTCACCACATATTTTCTCTCTACATCGATTTGTAATGGCCCATTTGAATGTGAGTAAGATTATCAGTCTGATGTACGCCTTCTATTTAATTTATTTGTATTACTATCTATAAAATATAATCTTTATTCCATAATAGTGCGAAAAACAATTATATTAATAGAATGGGAAAGACCGACTTTTTCAAGTATCATAATATCCATTTAGCTTGGAGTGATTTCCTTGGACTTAATGCTGTTGACAACTCTCGAAATTTTGCATGTCCTATTCGTATAAATACACTGGAGGCTGTCATTTTTTATGGAATTACTCTTGGCACAAATTTAGAAATTCCTAATCAACATGTATCGAATGCAGATTTAATGATAGCAACCATATCGATAGAAGATCGTCTGGATTCCAAGTAGCAGGCTGCGGTAAACAGTCCAACATCACGCAAAAATAGGCTATCTCTACAAGCATTTGGCATTGTAATGTTTGACCCAGACCATAGTTCTTTCTTGAATATTTTGCCAACAGTTCGACTAGTGTATACAATTGAGAAAAGTATGATCTATAGACTCCTTATCCCAAAGTTACTTCAATTCTTGAATTTCTATCTTAATTTAACTTAGGTCTGGAATTTTTCAGATTTCTATATTGTATGACTAATAGTTGCTCATAGTAATCAATTTATCACCCTGTTTCCCGTGTTTTATAGGAAACATGGTCAACTACAAAATATTATTTTGATCATATCAATTTCATCTAATGCCCTCAGAGATGATAAGCCTTCGCACTTTAGCTTTGAGCTTACTATTGAAAATCTTGGATAAGCTACGCTGAACATTTGTACTCAGAACTAGAATTCCATGAAATATCAGATATATGTATTGATATTATTATGGCATCACTTTTTAATACATTTATATAGATTACCGAATTATCATCTTGACAATAGAATGGATTAACAAAGATGTAAGAAAGGTTACCCATAGGATATGATCTTGACCCCAGGAATGGTAACGATGTCTTATTGTCATTGTAGATGTTCTGCCTGTAAGATACTCACGTTAGGGAATCAACAGTTCCAATTTGCAACATCTTGATACGGTATTTTATCATTCCGCCTAAATACGTAATCTACTTGCGTTAATGCTTGTAACCTTCACAATCCATGTTCATTAAGTTAAGAATTCGTATTCATATGAATACATTATTTATGTATCTATTGTTTTTTATGGGGTCCTAAACACCTCCGAAAGACAATTTTAGATTGACAGGTTTCTACTAACTATAAACGTACCCCCCATACTCAATGCGAAACATTCCAACCAAGGAAGTTTAAACTGGTTAAGGTTTGATTTTGAATACAAGAGCTGTGCCAACAGCAGTAGCAAACTATCCAAAATCTGACGGCTCGTTGTTGAACTTTCGCCAAACATATTTAAACAATATTTCTGAGGGTAAACCTGTGTTAACTGAATATCCACCTGTTGTCTTATCTTTTCAAATAGTGAATATAATTTATTATAAGTACCTTCTTTTCCTCATAAGAAAGTAACCAATGTTCTCTACAGATCTTATTGTATATTTGTATACTATATGTGGGTGAGGTTTATGAAGAAAATGTCCTTCAACAATATTCTGTATACCAAGAGTAGGAGGAAATTCAATACGGAGGATAGCCTATGGAATATAATAATCACTGATTCATACTTTCAGACTTAAACTTAAAATATGATAAAATTTAAATACTACAATGAAAGCTTGAATTGCAGTGTCAGGAACTAGAGTATTGTTCTTCGATAATTCACTCAAAGCAGTCGCGAGGTCTTCGACTCGATTCACCCTCACAGTAGATTGTGCTTTAGATTAAGAGATTCTCTTTTCATTTTTAAATGAAAGTCTTGGTAAATTTGCTATTATATATACTATCAGAATATACTTCTACTTTTAGACCTAAATCGTAAGACTCTGAACTAACTAGAAATATACTTACGTCAGACTCACAGACAGTAAAATCTGGTGTATAATCTTGTGCTACTATAAGCCTGTTGTGGAGAAAATCACTTTCATCTGAAAAGCCTGGTGGTGGTGTCAATTGTATGGATCTACAGGAAATGATTTTATGTTGGAATGAGCAGGGAATAATCAGGTGATCTATCCCGTATAGGAGTAAGAGAGCCAGCTAAGCCTTTAGAATTATACTCTCTGTCGCTAAAACTAGCTTGATTAGCATATTTTTCTTGTACCCAAATTATATGGTTTGAAACTCAACAGTTACGTCCCACCATCTTGGGGATAGTTTGTTCACCAATACCTACCTCCTGGTAAATACCGAAGTAAACATTCTAAAAAATAAGTCATAAAAATTCTAAATATTTCCTAGTATAATTCCTGATTGCAGGGGAGAGCAACTTTCGTAATCTCTCCATAAGTATACTTGATTGATCAACAGAAGATTTCAGTTAGTCTAAAAACTCCATATCCTAAGAATCTTGACGAGATAGCAAAGTAGGAGGAAGAAGTGGTGTCAATGCTGAAACAGCAAGTGTGGCTAATATGGATCTTGTATAGACCCGTTTCGACGGATTCTTATCACCTGTATTACTGAAATCAGTGACATTACTTAATATGATTCTGTGAGTATTTGACAAGTTTATAAGAATCAGTTGGTAGTTGAAACTCGTTGGTAACTCAAATAATTATCATACAACACAACACGTAAACAAATAGTTCAAAGAAAATACGATAATTACCAAAAAGCACAAGGTTAATTTCTAAGAACTGCTTAAAAGTCTTATTTCTTTGCTAGTAAGATTCCGTTGGTAATAGAAACCTGTGGTAACTCAAATTATTTTCATTAACATCTTAAATATTTCGTTTACAGAAATACGACAACTGCAATAAGAGGTTGTAAATTTCAAAAATCGCATAAAAGTATTACTTTTTTGTAGTAAGTATCCGTTGGTAGTACAAATCCTTTGGTATCCCAAATCTGCAAATATTTATTATCTATAGTCGCTGTGGATATTCGCAATAAATATCTTGTTTTAGTTAACTAAGAAACACAGTGTCAAACATATTTGATTGGTAAATTATTTAAGGTCAATTTGAGACACAACCAACCGACATGGCAGACAATGACATTTGGCTACCAACCTATTTCACTATTTAGGCTCAATTTGGACTAATTTTGGATAATCATCAAAGTGGATGAGGTATTGCTAAGGTATTCAAAAATGTTCTCCAAAAATACAGCTCATCAAAATATTCCACTAATGTATCATGACAGAGGCACCTAAATTTTTATCTTTTTTCCTATTTTATTCCTTTTCCCCTATCTACACGATGACCCAGAAGCGTAGTGAAATTTTCAAAAATATCCGATCACTGGAATACTTACTAGGTCTCTATTGTATACACATCCCTTAATCATATTCGTACTTTATATTGTATATATTTCTATAAGTGATGCTTGGAATTTCGTTTCAACTGTTATTTGTGGTAATAAATGTAAATTTCATTTTAGCATTACAAAAACAAAGCCTCTGTGATTTATCATATGGTTAATCATGATCATTTTTTATCAGCCAGAATCCTGAGCTCCACTCCCAGTTTGTCCACTTCCTAATTTTCTATTATTACTTTGTATATTTCATCTTATCATTAGGATTATTTATATACTAGCTCGCTTCGCTTGCTAGGTCGCTGCCCGGTAGCTTAGTGTTACAGGTTGGCTTAAGTATTGAACAGCTAAACTACTTGATGTTTGTGTCGCTACGCGACCGGTATTACGGTACACGTGCCTCGAATTCACAGAAGAATTTTGAGGTTGTATTATTCATGGTCCATCTAAATTTGATTGAATGGCTTTCTGTGGTGACACTGGAGATGCTATCTCGCTTTTGTTAGTAATATCAGAATATTTTGCATCAGATATTCAGACACTCTGAAATTTTCTACATTTGGAAATTTTGATTTCTTTGTACACATCATGACATCAGTATATGTGACATATTGAGGGGTACCTGTGATTCAAGTTTCAAACTTCTATCATTTATATTGGCTGAGCAGTGATAAATAATGTGATTTTTCAAAATCCTGGGAGGTGAAATGACGGCATAATTTCGTAAAAGGTATGACTTTTCGCCCAAAACTCAAAATTCTCCGAGCCAGGCCGAAATACCCTGTATCCAAAATCAGCCCTGGGACTCCTCCAGTTTCTTCAATCAATTACTGTCACACAAACATGCGTTTTCATAAGAATAGATTGTACTTACTCCAGGTTTTCGAATAACGGCCCATGCTAGAAATTTATCCAATTTCTTCCAACTCAGTTTATTCTATTCCGAAAATTCACTCTGAATTATATCCAACCACGTTTTTACTTTATGCTTTTGAACTATCTCGATTCAGTGGAATATATGTATATCTAATGTAGATTTGTATATAATCCAATCTATTCGGAACACTCGAGTATTGGTCCAACTTAGTACCCATATTTTTTACGATAGTATAAATTATTGAGCATAATTGTCTGAACTTTGTTTGTTTTATAGAAATCATATTTACTTCTGTGTATACAAATTGCCTTATTTTCGATTGACGATTATTATTTTTGTCTTTAGGCTCCTAGTATGATGCATTTTGAAGGGAATCAAATATATAATCAAAGACTTCCTCACTACTCTTCATTCAATCAAAATATTTGAGAACATTCAATGTTATGAACGAATTCTATTCTTCATTACTCTCCCCACATTATTTCTGTTAATTGATATATTTTAATAAATTTGTGTACTTTTACCTGGAGCTATTGATTAGATTCGATATTCTTCACATCAAACGTATTTCCAAATCATATAGATTTGTAAAGTAACTTGTTAGATGGATACCCTAGTCTTTTCTTGGTTTGTACCTTTGTGGAATTTGAGTGCCTAGCTTTTTCTAATTGTCTTAGTTGATTTCAGTGTTATATATTTCTATTAATACGATATATTTCGAAAACTTGCCAGAAAGTGGTATTCATAGATAGGATATAGACTTTTCGTGACAGACACTTTTTGTGATCAGACTTTTCGTAACAAAACGAGTATGCTTGCACATGGGTACAGGTAATAATTTTATATTCAATAATTGTAGTTGTTACTGCATCAACCTTACAATTTTCTATAAATAGGAGGTGTATATAGGGAGTGTAAAATTTCATATCACTAAATTTATTTATTATTCTTTCAAGTAAGAGAATTCTTTTATTTTCTGAGTTATACAAAATCCGGCCTACGTGTAACAATTAACAAGAGAAGATCATGTAGTCGATATATCATAGGCTATGGTTCGAGTGACATATATGAGTTAACTCCAGGCCCATTATCAGTGTTTCAGATTCCCCCGAAAATGTCAAACTCGTCAATTTATCGGATACATTTTCGCCAGGACATTCCTCCAAACCTAATGCTTCACTTTTACACGAATCTCTAGGCGATGAAGAGTATGATGAGCTGGATGGCTACATAGGTAATCCTACTCCTACTCCTAGTGAACTAGCACTCTGTGAAGCATCAAAGGGTGGATTTATGTTATTAGATGGCGGTTTTCTGATACGAAACACCGTATTACAGGGGTTGTCACACAATGGCAGCGTGTTCACAGAAATTTCTACCAAGCAAGGTTGCACATTAAGGGGAATGAAGTAATAGCCGAAAGAGTATTCATCCTCGCGAGAGTAATTTTTTTATTCTACAACAATCAAGGTAAAGCTGGAATGACACGCAAAGATTCTGAAAGCCTGGAAGCAATGTATTAAATTTTTCAGCTTCTATTGGCGAATTGAATGAGAAATCTTCTGTACATCTACCCAAATTAACTAGCTTGAAGAAAACAATAGTGATAAGTAGAAATAAAGCCGAAAACGTTCCGCTTGAACCACTATTTCGACAGTATTTTGAAATACCAGAATGTTATACTATAACAAAAGGGCTAACAATTTTGCTCTACCATTCTGGCTCGCAAAGTGAAAATGAGAGGATATTAATCTTCCGAACTCATGCTAATGTGGATTTACTCTCATCTGCAACTGTCTGGTTAGTAGATAGCACCTTCAAAAACTTTCCCAGCTTGTTTTCTCAACTCTACTTGATACATTGTATGAAAGATGGCTGGATCTGATATTCACTGGTCATATTTTCTCATGTTTATGCCTATTACTAGCAAATACGGCGCAATAAACATATGCAAACATGTGTAACAAATTGCATGATTTATGTTCAACCGGTTTCCAAACAGATCTAATTGTGGATTTTGAAATAGCCTCCATTAATGCATTTTCACACTACTTCCTAACTACAAAGGTTCAAGGCTGCTTCTTTCATCTATGTCAAAATGTCAAGCATATAGTTCAACAATTAGAACTTGCAGCAAGATATATGCAAGACGTCGAATTTGCAATGAAGTGCGAATGCCTCATGCACTTATGTTCGCAACTCCTACTGAGATACCTGAACTTTTCAAAAGCCTTTTCTTACAACTACCTGTGGAAGCTTACGATCTGGCATTATACTTTATCTACTTATATTGGTAGACATATCGCTAATTCTCCCCTTATGTCCTCACTCATATTTCCAATGGGAATATGGAACAACCACTTCATGTTTCAGAATGGGTTGCCGAGAAAAAATAATGCATTTGAGTCAATGCACCGTTCATTTACTTGTCACTTGTCTTACCATCATCCAACTATATGACGTTTTCCAACGATACTTAATAGAGAACAAGGGTTTGTTAAAGTAATACAAGGTTTTTATATAGACTAGCGGAATTCTTTGAAACGCAAATATATTGGAGAAAGAGAAAAGCATTACAAAATTTAGTCCAGAAATCCTTACTGCTCCCAAAGTTTGGATACTTAAGAGGAGTTTCCTAACATTTTACTTTCATGATTAAAAGTTCCTTAATTTTACTTTAACATTTACTCTTGTTAAGGTAACCACAAAATTTATTGAATATTAAATTATTACTTGTATCCATGTGTGTAAATATACCCATCTTGTCACGAAAAGTCTATATCCCTTCACAGATATGCATACTTTTAATAGATACATAATCTTATCTAGTCTGTTTCTTTACTAGTTCGTTGCGCAATGGATGAATGCTCAACATTTCATGCATCTTGTTTGCCAGAAGGATGAATAAGCTAAATTTCTTAGAGCTATGGATCTTACTTACGGAATATACTCAACACTGTGTGCCTTTAAATTAAATACTAGCAGAAACAAGATGAAGGTATTTCAATTGCCCATTTTTAGGATTATTATATTACTTTGTGTGGCGATACTGGATATTCTACCTAGTTTTTGTTTTTTTCTTTCGGCACTTCGTGCATGAAGTATTAAAAAGATTCCAAAATTTTCGAAATTTGAGAATCAATTTCATGCAATCAAATACAGTGAATCAAAAGGCGGTTAGTAGGATTGAATAGCCCCGCCATTCCTTCACTTCAGATCTAAGTAAAGAACCAAATGGCAGGTCTGGTTCCCAAACATTAGTCCAATTACAACAGTCTCTAAGTGAACAGCACCTAATGTGATTGCACCGGGGAGCAATGCAGCAAGGATCTCAATGCCTTTAGTGTCCTTAGGATTGATTCCATTGTTAAATTCAGCTAGTAAATAGTCAGCAAATGGTAATCCCAAATTCGCAGGTAATATTCTTTAGGACATGTGCTTGGAGCATTGACTCCGTATATTTGTCGAGAAAATCTAACTCTAGGAGAAGTGATATAATACCAACCTTCGAGGTAAAGTGTAAAGTTTCTTCATATCAGCTGTTGCACTCATCCTCAATATCATACCTTAAGGCAGTCATTTGATCTTTTGTCAGGTCGATCATGGCATATACCTGATAGCTATCCAGGTCCTTTTTCTGCAGTTTGGAAGGAAAAGGCCTCTTGATTTGCTGATGACTCCTGATTGGGAAAGCCCCTATGTTCTAGATCTTGTATCCTGATCCCAATGACCACTCCAGGTATCCTCGTAAATTTGTGGATAACTAGATGGATCCAGCATTGCTTCTAGACATGCACGCAATGACTCATACATAGTATAAAGCTATCAAAACAAGTATCCCGCTCCACCCAACTTGTTTACAGAGTCCAACAAGCTCTACCTTAAGCATGTCGGTTTCTAAATTCTTACTACAGGGGCATTCAATATATACTAATCATCCTATATTTTTAATGTAATAGCAGTTCTAAGCTTGTATTTCTCAGTGCAATTATATAGAACCATATTTCAACTTTCTAACAAAACTTAGAGAGAGTTGATCACTTAATTATTTCCTAAGTTTCAGTTATTTTT